>JBAIZL010000003.1:151619087-151931587 GCA_036971475.1 Prosapia bicincta | reverse complement strand
ACAACGGCTATTCAGAAAGTAAGGAACGTTTTTGAATAAAAAAAAAGTACAATAACGAATTTTTATTATATACATCTGAAAGAGCAACTAAAATACCACTTTTCTCCGTAGTCGCCAAACAAATTGAGACATTTATCGTAGCGGTGGACAAGCTTTGAAATACCTTCATCATAGAAGTCTGCCGCCTACGATGTCAGCCACTCAGTGACGCGCGCCTTGAGCTCCGCGTTGTTGTCAAATTGCTGTGTTGCTAGCCAGGTCTTCATTCTTGGAAACAAGTGAAAATCGCTTGGTGCAAGGTCAGGACTATAGGGTGGATGAGGAAAAACCACCCATTTGAATTACTCAAGGAGTTCTTTGGTGCGGTTTGCTGTGGTAGGTCGGGAATTGTCATTCACAAGCAAAATTTTTGACGTCAATTTTCCTCAGCACTTGTTTTGAACTGCTCTCCTAAGGTTGCGCAAAGTTTCACAGTACCGCTCAGAGTTTATTGTTGCACCACGTTCAAGAAAGTCAATAAGAAGTACAAATTGCCTTTCCCAAAAAACCGTTGCCATAATCTTCCTTGCTGAAAATGTTTGCAATGAGAACTTTCATTCATTACGTTGTCTCCGTAAACTTCACACACTTGGCGATAAATGTCTTTCAGTTTTAAGTTTTTTTCCAACATAAACCGTATCACTGAACGCACGTCACAACTGGCGGGGTTTTCAAATGCAGCGCACATCTTCAGTTGAAATTGCGAAAAAACGGGCAACGCGGAAATGTTCTCGTTGTCACAGTTGGACGCAGACTGAGTTGCCGAGTGCGCACACACCAAAATGTACCGGCGTCAGAAACGTTCCTTACTTTCTGAATAGCCCTCGTATATATATATATATATATATAAAGAACAAAAGTCAAAATACAAATACAAGAATTGCGATATATATATATATATATATATATATATATATATATATATATAATACATTTTCTTGTTTAATAATTTAAAACAACATAGGCTATTAAAATACAAGAATTTTTATTAATTTATATCCAAAGCTTTTCGTTGGTAAACAGTACCAACATCATCAGGAATGAAAATTACAATTGTAATTACAATTACATTCATTCCTGATGATGTTTGTACTGTTTACCAACGAAAAGCTTTGGATATAAATTAATAAATATTCTTGTATTTGAATAACCTGTTGTTAAAAAAAAAAAAAATATATATATATATATATATATATATATATATATATACATACATAATTATTATTATATAATTATAATAATATGTAACATGTGTATATATATATATATATATATATATATATATATATATATATATATATATATATATATATAATATACATGTATAATATATATATATATATATATATATATATATATATATATATATATATATATATATATACACATGTTTACATATTACTGTCAAATATTGTATGAAATTTATGGTGATTCTGAGTATAAAGTATGTTTCTAGGGTGTAATTTCATATTAAAGTGATTGTAAATTTCTTTTTTTTGCTGGTATGAAATTCATTCTTTTTCCTAAAAATATTGTTTATTATTTTAAAAAAATGTCTTTCATGTTAAATATTTTAATAGTTATGAATCATTAAATGAAGATTTAACCAATTTTTTGTTATATTAAGATGTGTGAGTGTTTTTATGTCTTTATGGAAATGTGAATAGAAGTAGGGCATAAACTGCAAGGGATTGACCAGTTATACATTTCAATATTGATATAATAACATTGGAAAAAATGGTCAATCTCAGAAGAACAAAAATTCGTGCACAATTAATTGAAATATTTATTTATGAAATACTAGCTATTTTGTAGATATTTTGTGCTACTTTACTAGTATTCTTCATCAACAGTAAATGGAGAAATTATTTAATATTACTTGTATGTATTTGAAATGTAAGTTATTTTTGACCATTTTTCATCATAATATAATTTTTTGTGTATTAAATATGATTTTGGCTTAGATTGTCATTATTTTTTTTTAATAGTGTATTTGAACATACTGTAAAAATACTGTGTAACCAAAATTTCAGTTTAAACTCAATTTTTGTTGTTAGGAATAACGCATTTATTTATTATGTACTTTCTTTTTATTTAGGAAAATGTTAATGCTACCATTTAGTAGTTTGTTACCAAAAAAAGAGGGAAAATTATGGAAATATGTTGTATAAATATTTTGAATAATGATTCTTTTGCCATAGGGCTGAATCAAATATGGGCTGAGAATTCATATACGACTTGGATAAATGGTCGTGGGACTGAAAAGGTATATCGCATCACTGTATCAGTGTGCTTGAGGTTTTTCTGTCAGTACCTAAGTACCACGTCTGTCTACCAATGGATAACTGAGGATGAATTGGTGTTTGTTGGTTTTGGCATTTGAACAAACTGGTGAAGTTTGAATGTTATAAATGCCATGCTATACTTGGAGTTGAATTCAATGCTTAGTTTATCATTTAGTTTATTGTTTGAGTTATTTCATGATTTCAATAATAGAGTTTATTTTTTGGTAAACAACTTTTTTTTTATTATTGAAAATGGCTAAATTTTCTTCATATTACGTAGGTATAGTTTTCATTTAATTCAACTTCAGCATTTTTATACCATATTAATTTATGGTGGTTTTGTTTTAAAGAAAGCTAGGACTAATGATCAATCTTTTTATTCAAACCTTTAAGTAAAAGGCTAACTATTTTTTCCTACATAAAATCTGGTGTAACCATTGCAGGTGGTTTTAACTGTTTATACACTGTTTTAAAAGTGTGTCTGTTGAAAATGTTGTTAGACTGAAAGTGTGCTGTATCAGTGTTTACAAATTGATGAGTTTTCTGTCTATTTATTAATGTAAATCATTGTATGTGCAAACATTTACAGGTGTGTTTTTTTATGATAGAACGTAACCCTTATAACTAATATGGTAGACAATGTCATTTTAGCTGGTGTGTAACACATAAAATAATTTATATTTGTTGATTCCATCTACACGTGAGTATTTGAGTTTTCACTAAAACGCTTGTAAATATTTTACAAACTTGCCTAGAGTAGCACTTACTTATATTTGTTGAGGACGGCTGTTTCGGGATATGTGTCCCATTGTCAACTCAGAATGTAAATGATCTCAAGGTTTTCGTAGGTTAAGGTGTTAGGGCGGAGATGGGATATTATAGTGGGGATGTAGGTTTACTTTGTGAGTATTAGGAGTTATGATTTAAGAAACATGTGTATGAGTTATAATGTAATTGTGTGTTGAGTATGTGTCTAGGGTGTAGTTTGAAATGTCTGTATATTTCGTATTGTTCAGTTGTGTAACGTTGGTTATTTCTGTGTTGTTTATAAAGAATTTTTCGATATAGTCATGTTTTGTGGACTTGAGATGATCGGTGAAATTGGATTGGTAATTATTGTTTCTTAGTACGTTTATATGTTCTTGGAAGCATGTGTAGAAAGAACACATGCCTGTGTCTATTTTCCCTGTCTGGCCTATGTAAAAACTGGGGCACGAACTGCAAGTTAGTTTATAAACTCAAATGTCATTGATTTTGTTGTTTTGTTTAAATTGTTTATTGAGAGTGTTGTGTGTGGAGTAAGCTATTTTTTAATTGTGTTTTCATCATGTGTTGGTTCTGTATAAAATAATTTACACAGAAAAATGCCACATAAAACAGAACTTTTTTAAATCACAAAGACTATAAATGATGACAAACTATACCTCATTTAAAATCCCATCTATGGTATAAGTTTCAAACTTCAATAGATAACCCAACTATCACTGATCTAAACAAGTCTTCAACCAACAACTAACAATTCATTCTCAGTTTTGCATTAACTATCGAGTTGTATATCAACAATTAGTCCAAAAGGACATACCTATTGATATAAACACTACTCTCATCAATTACATAATATTGAATGACACCCATAAACAGCATTATGGGGTTATAAATTACATATTCTATGGTAGCGACAAGTTTTATTGATGAATTTTCCTATTTCAGGATTTCTTTTGCAATTTTAATTTTGTATAAGAACGTTTTTTTTTATTCTTGTAATTTTTTTTTTTTGTAATAAAATCTAATCTTATTTTATTTTAAAAATATTTTGAGTCTATGTTCCCAAACAAGAAGGTTAACATATACCAATAAAAATAATGTCTTCAGACAATCTCAAGAATGGACGTTTTCATCAACATCTTCGAGCGACATTTGCACCACTTGTAGTTCGATATGTTGATCTGATGGAGTCTTCTATTGCACAGTCCATCCACAAAGGTTTTGAGAAAGAACGTTGGGAAATCAAAGGGTAAGAGTTTTTCTTTTATCAAGAAAAAAGTAAATTATATGTGTATTTTTTATACACATTTT
Source organism: Prosapia bicincta (assembly GCA_036971475.1). Taxonomy (NCBI): domain Eukaryota; kingdom Metazoa; phylum Arthropoda; class Insecta; order Hemiptera; family Cercopidae; genus Prosapia; species Prosapia bicincta. The sequence goes on along the minus strand of JBAIZL010000003.1, from coordinate 151,927,187 downwards.
CGCAGATTTGAGAAAGGTACAATTTAAGTTTCTAAGACAATTTGTTTTATTAATGCATATACCCAGTTTAAAGCCTACCACTAAAGCACTAACCAAAAATACCTTCGATATAGAACATTAAATCTTTTTAATGGTGTGTCGGAAAATGCATGTAATCAACTCTGTGTGTGTATTGTAAAATTAGTCTTTCCTTTCACAGAATTTAGATATAATAAAAATAGTTTTGAAAGAGCAGACCACGTATAAAATTCATGTGAAACAAAATCAAACAAACAAAATTAGTTTGTTCTTGATTTAATATAATAGTAATATTTATAAAACTTTAAGGTGTTTTTGAGCAAATTATTTACATTTTGAGTAACTATATTTGAAAAATGATTTTGCAATTAAAATCTTTTCCATTAACCAATTAAACATTTATTTGCTACATTAGCTTATTATCCAACTAGCTACATAAACACTTAATCCAATAATAATATTTACTAATGCAATAAATTTCACCTAAAAACTTTTAAGCATTTTCAACATTTGTAAGGAGGGCGTTTGTGAACTTTAGTTTAGAAATATGTATTAGCTCTAATTTTTATTCATAGTAAATCAATTTAAAATAATTTTTGACAGGAATTACCAGTCAAAAGACCTTTTAAACTACAGTATATGTTTTAAAAAGAACCTGTCAATAGCTTGAAACAAGAAAATATAGACCTCCAATTCAAAAAATAATCTACAACTTGTATTTTGGAAAAGAATAAGTAAATTACATGCAGGAAGAGTTCCAACAAAGATTTTTTTTTTTACAATGTCATAAATGATGGTGGATAATATACATTTCTGGAAACAAATTCTTAAATTTTTCATGGCAGTATGAGTTACTTTATAGGTAACTAATATTCCAATAACAACAAACATAACTTTAGTGACTTTAAAAATTTAATTCTTAAAAATAAAGCTAATCACATTTCACCTTGATACAATTCATATACCAAACTGTAACCTTTATCCTATGTAATGATTAGTTTTGTTCTTGAAATGGGCTTTCAGATGCCTGATATTTAGAATTCTGGTACAAAAAATTTTCTTATTAATTTTATAAAATAATTTTTCACAGAGGTTTTATCTGACTATGTAGTCTGATGATTTCAGTACCTGTACAACTTCAGTTTGTGTAATGTGAAACCTCAAATTACTGTTGAGTTTTTGGTGGATAATATTTGCTTTAGGTTCATTACTGTTGCATTTTTCCTTAGTTATCATGTGGACTCCTTCAACGTGTTACCTGAACGATTAAAATGTTTTCTGGTGTTTGTTGATCTACTGGTGGTTTATTTTTTGGAGCTGAACCTGTCTATTCAAAATTCTTAATCTCAGTGTTGATGGCATGGCAATTTAGATCTAACTCTAATGTTCTAATTTCAGGACTCATATTGAGTAACAACACTTTCCATTCTTTTAAAATATCTTAAACCAAATGTACATTGTGTTCCAACCTTCTTTTCCATAAATGGCAGGAAATTTCGCACAGAACGATGCACTTTTGCAAAATTTTGTGTACATTTTAAATTCAGAACAGAGTTTGTCAGTGTCTTTACCATTTCTCAATGAATATAAAATATTTTTTTTGTTTTTACCTTTTTTACTGTTTAAAATATGGTTATGAAATAAATAAATTTAGATTTTATGTTTATTCTAAACTAAAGGCTACAAATCATTTTGAGAAGCACTATTTTAATGTGAATTTTCTGTCCATGATGATTATTGAAACTTTTAAATTTGAACTAAATAAATTTCTGGCTCTTGACACTTATGAAAATCGCTTAGTGTGAAAGAAAACACTGTTGCACTACGTTTTCCATAAATTATTAGTTTTGCAAATCTTACTTTATCAGCTATACATTTTTTAATACAGCATTTCATGAAAATTAGGTAGATTAACAACAAATGTGGTACTTAATAAAAAGCTAATTTTCACTGTGCCAAATAAATAATTTATAGGGTTTTTTGTAAAACAGATGTAAATAATGAAACAGATGTACATATTTCAGAAAAGGATGTGCGACTTCTGAAGATTTATTTTGGAAACTTGATGCTCTTCAGTCTTTTATTCGTGATCTTCACTGGCCTGATGCTGAGTTTCGCCAACATTTAGAACAAAGGTTAAAACAAATGGCAAGAGATATGATAGAGTCATGTATTCAAAGGTAAATATCAGAAATATAATTAAAATAAATTACCTAATATTATCAATTTTTGTTACAGAGTTATATTATAAACGAACTGAACTTCTTGATTATATTGAAGAGAATAATATTTATCTATAACAGGGGTGCTCAACCTTTTTGGAACAGTGGGCCAATTAAGTATTCATTTTTATCGAGCCGGGCTTCAGGATTAAAATTTCTCGAGTTCAACAATTGGAATTCGTCTTATCTAGTTGTGGTTTACTTTCAAATAATATAGCCTTCATTTTAAATTATAATGTAAACGTACATCCACACAGCCACTTTATAATTGTTTATACCTGTAACAACGTATCTAGATATCAAAAGTCTCTATTTTGTTAATGTTACAATATTGATACTTGCAGCAAATATTTAAAGTTTACTACACTTACTAATCATTCTACATCGGGATTCAAAACATAAAACAACTTTTAACTTGAAAATTAAAAAATATGATATGAATTCTGAAAAGTGGGAAATTTGACACTGTTTTTCTTTTGATAATTGTTCAATGTCTATTTTAATGTTTGTAGTTACTATTTTCAATGTTGATTCCAAGTAAATGTCAGTTAAACTTGTACGAGCTTTAGATTTGATAGATTTCATTAACGAAAAGGCATGCTCACAAATGAATGTACTACCGAACAAACATGAAATGTTTAAAAATATGTCTCGCAGATTAACCATTTCTACAGGCAAGTAATTTTTTTAGAAATCTAATAATGGAAATTCACAGAATTTTGACTGTAACTGAATCATGTGCTGCAGATCAATAAGTTTCATTTGAATTTTGTTTGGTGCATCCATATAATCAACACTGAACGGTGATGCAAAGATTTTAAATAACTTTTCAAATTTATTAAGATCATGAAATCTGTTTTCAAAATCTTCCTTCAAACACTGTATTATATTGCTATATTTCAAGAAGTCCAAGAAGTTATCAGCATTTGTTGATTTCATCTCAATAAGCGAAGGGAAGTTAACCAGAACTCCAATTCCCATTTGGGCGCCCTACACTGACAACTTCTTTCCAAATGCTCTTATAAGACTCATTGACAAGAGAATTAAATTGTCTTTGCCTTGAAGTTTGCTATTCAATTTGTTCATATGATGCATAATATCGACATAAAATGCTAAGTCACATAACCGGTCTCCATTTATAAACTCAAATACCGTAATACCACAATCAGAAACAAAAATTTCTTTTTTGAAAAATCAATTTCTTCACATGCACTTAGAGTACTTTAAGGTTAAAGATTACCATAACCACGTCAGTATTGGTTGTACAATGTACATATGAACAGAATGTGCTTGCTTATGCCTTTCTTTATGGAATAGCATTACATTTCACTTCATTCAAAAGCAACATTTTAGAGTGGCCTGCAGCATGCAAAAAACCATGTCAGAGGCCCCACACATGTGTACCCCTGATCTATAACATTTAATAGTTATGTAGCTATTATTGAAGGTTATAAAATAACAGTTAAATAGTTTAAATTAACAATGTAAATTTATTTAAAAGTATTTATGACAAAAATATCAATCTAATATAATGTGACTAAGTACAGTGTGTGACAGACTCACTATGTAAATTACCATTTACTAAGTGGATATTTAATCTATTGTTAAAAAAGTCTCAAATAGTGTTTTTCAACCTTCCACCCTCCACACGTAAAACTTTGGATGCTTATTTCAATTATATTAGATTTACGATATTGTGTTTAGTATTTTTCAATCAAGTTATGTTTTTATTTTCGCATGTTTGGTTATAAAACAACTGTTTATTTGGTAAAAGTAGTAAGTAAATATTGATCTGTTTACTTTATAATATATTATTTTCTTTGAGCAATAGTGTGAACAAAAAGTATAAAAATCAAGAATAGGTACCATCATTAATAAATTCCAGTGGTGAATTTCTTTACTTTCTGCCTACATTTTATTGTTGGCGTTATTTATTTTGGTATATATCTTGGAGTGTTCATGAATTCCAAAATACCTTTCAGACAAAATATGTCCAGTTGAATATACAAAATATATTTAACTCTCTAAGGCTGAAAATCCAAAGTTTATGTATATATTCATATAAAAAGTACATAATAAAAAGAATAAAACTATAGAAATATGAAAAATCATACACATTTCTCGGCATTCAAGAGTGATTTTGCAACAGTATTATATATATATATATATATATATATATATATATATATATATATATATATATATATATACACAGTAAACTCCCGATTATCCGTGGAATAGGGTGGCCCGGCAACGCCGGATAACGAATTCCCCGGATAATCCGCTATGATCAAAGAATACGCAAAACTATCGATAATCGATTATTATACCATAAGTTACACAAATAATGACCTCGGTTAATGCAATTCACAAATAATCTCCAGAGAACAAAATAAATACAGAAAATAATTTAAAATTACGATGTATTTGACGGATTATAACATGTACATTTATATGTCTAACTATTTACAATACGTACATAAGTTTATGTCAAAAGTAAGTATGTATGTACATATGTAATTTCCTTTACAAATAATACTTCCACTTTTTAACAAAAAAATCTGTCACTTTCGTCTGTTTTTTCGTGAGCATCGATTTAGCTTTAATGTGCCATCTGAATTTCTTGAGAACCATTTTGTCGCACAGTGTTTACTTGTGTCACAAAGCCATAAAGATCGATAATGTATGTGACAGACATGGATAAGCATATTTCACGTCCTAGACTATTTATAGTCGAGATTAGCTGACATTTGTTTACAATCTTATGATACACATTAGGTTTTCGGGCGTCCAAGCATTTTGTCATTGTCTCTTATATACAGTAGTCTGCTCGCCCCTTTTATTTCGCTGGCTCGCGTCGGGATGCTTCCCTTTCAATGTAAAAATTAGTACGTACATATTTTCATATCTATTCCCTTCATCTTAACTTCTATTAAGCCTTATATGTATTTACGCCGTAATTCACCATTTGGAAATTTAAACACATGAATCTGATTGGAATAAAAATTGGATATTTGTAAAACAATGGCAGACCCCGGATAATCCGCAAACCGGTTAATCCGCCCACGGATAATCGGGAGTTTACTGTATATACATACATATATAGGAATTTTTTGGACTAGATAGGAGACTTTTTGATAGAAAAGACGTTTTTTGTTTTTCTCTTTCTTGACTGATGAAGATCATTTTTGATGGAAATATTTCAATAGTGTGTTTAATTTTTATATCTGTTTATTTCCAAGAGATTGCAGTTTTGGACTATTGCCATTAGGTAAATCTATCAGTCTCCTATCTAGTCCAAAAATTCCTAAATAAGCTTTAACCCTTAGCGCTCGGATTTTTGTATCATGCTTTGCTTCCCCACTTGTAATTAAATTGGGACAAATTCCTCACCTGCAGGTTGCATTATTGTTTATGGAAAACTTTGTTTTCTCTTACATGATTTTAGTAAACTAAGCTATTTTTATTCACTAATACTGTATGTACATGATTTTATTATCTTATTTGTAATTTTGCTGAGTATGATATCTTTGAAAACAGTCTTCCGGATGAAGTCCTGGTTTTCTGCCGCATGTTTTGTAGTGAAAAACTGTTTCCCTTCTACCTCCTTTTATCTTCCTGTTACTGCAAACTACACAACCCTTAGAAGTATTTTTATCATTGGAAAAGATTAAATGTAATTCCCAATTCAGTCTTTCTTCTTTGTCAGTATTTGACAGCCGACCTCTCTCACTATACGGGTTATTCCTGATATCACCAATACGTTCCCTCACCAAGTTTGGCGAAACTATTTTTTTTTTTAACAGGATTTTCTTTCATTTCCTTTCTTTTGTTATTATAGATAATAAAACTATTTACTACAGCTACATCTAATAGCCAGAAAAACATTGTCCTCCACCATTTATTTGTTCGTTTTGTAAAACTGCACGGTTCATTATATTGAACAGCTAAATCTATACCACCCATAAACTGGTTATATTTACAAATACCTGTTGGTTTAGTTATTTTGCTTATGAAACTGAACTACATTCTAATAAATCAGGATCAAGTAAAAGATCAGGAATTTCAGAATTACTAATTGCACGTGAAGCCACGGCAAACTACGAGTAAACAAATAACCGGCAAAACGGTAACCTACTTGCAGCTTACAATGTAGCGGCAAACTAGATTTTGTGATGACTCACATATTCCTTGGCATTTTCAACTTAGTTCACATTATTTTCAATAGAGTGTAGCACCAAACGGTAAAAGATTGAATGTCGTGAGCTTCGCCGCAGACGAGTTATAGGCATTTGAAAATCGTGTCGGGTGACCCCCGACATACGAGTAAACTGCAATATACGCTTGGCGGGGCTCCCCCGACAGTCGAGTGCTAAGGGTTAAACTCTACTATAACTAACCTATATATATATATATATATATATATATATATATATATATATATATATATATATATATATATAAAGTTATTATTGTTAATTGTAAACAATTATTCCACCACTTAGTGTAATTATTTTACCTTATGTGATAAGGCACCTTTCGGTCACTTGACCATTGTCAAATCACAAGTCGAATCACTGTGATTCGACAATGGTCAAGTGACCGAAAGGTGCCTCATCACATAAGGTAAAATAATTGCACTTAGTGGTGGAATAATTGTTTACAATTAACAATAATAACTTTATAAAGTCAGTGCAACGGAAAAATAATGAACAACGTAAAAAATCACGATATATATATATATATATATATATATATATATATATATATATATATATCCCGTTGCACTGTAACTATCCCATATTCTACTGAAACTCTTTTAAAGTACAATCATGGTGTGATATTTTTTTTAACTGAAGTATCAAAAAATAAAACATGGTCATACACAATTACAACAATTTCATTTCAAAACAACTTATAACATAATAGAACATATATTTTTAAAATAGTAGATAAAAATCATCCTCCAAAACTTACAATTTTAGTTCCCTATCAGCCCTAAATTTCGGAAAATTACTACAAATGGTTCTAATCAAACCAAGTATATTTTAAATGAAATATATAAAAAAGTAAAATACTCGTTTTAATAGTCAACCCAAAAAAGACGTTATTCACAATTTATTGCACAATACAATAAACCTTATGATTGACTGATCTTTTAACAGATTGAGCCATACAAGAATGAACGCTTTTCACTCTAGGATTGAATGAGAAATGCAGTGTTTGAACAAACATTTCAGTATGAAAAACTACTGACATATATTTATCAAGACTTACAGAAACTGATATCTCTTGTTATTTTAAAATGTATATAGGTATTTGGATATAAGCAAATTAGATGTCACTTTTAAACCGTTTTATCAGATCATAATTTTATGCTAACTGGCATGTCCACAAACTGTCTTAAAAACGCTTTATACCAGAAAAACTAATTGTTATAGTAAAAATACAAGTAGCCTATAGACAACTTGTTCAGTAATGAGCAATAAAATGTTTGTGGCCAATAAGTTTGTAACAGCAAAATTTACCTCCATAATCAATTTTGAAAACCAGTGTTTTCTGTCACTAAGCAATAACTACACACCTTTCTCTGACTTTCCTATGAAATTGCAATTTGGCTGGTCTCCACAGTAAACATTAAAGTTCTTCACCATTCTATTCGGCTGTTTTACTTTTATTGGCAAAACCAATTTCACCACTAACACATTCGCTACCGAGTCTACATTTGAGCTCCATATACTGTACAGAATATTTACAAACCCACCCATCACTTGTGACACGTTTACATCTTTTGTGACAACCTTGTAAAATGTGATCATTCAAAACAAAAACTACCTCAATGGCATGAAGCAACAAGGGTTTTTATGTCATTAACCTTGATAACTGAGGACCAAATGTCCCACAAACGTCAGACATGTCTACAGACAGATACGAATATATCAAGTCATTAACGTAAACCAATGATTTGTCAAAGGAATAAAAGTAACATTCAAACAGTGTCCCAAATATGAGTTGTCAGTCCATTTCAACTACCCTGAGTGGTGCATATGTGGGACATCGGTCCAGGAAGAGAGATGGTACGGCACACATGAGAGTCACCTGGTCTATACTTACTTCTTACTTCTTATTACGAGCTTCCAAGGTTGGCCTCGATGGCTCAATGTCTCCTATACACACACTCTGCCAATGGCCAGAAACAACTTTCTTTCAAGATTCTGTCCAGGGTACATTCCCGTCCTAGATGTTTTATCAAGGGACTCCTTATTGCTGCTGTTACAGGACACTTCAAAAGTATGTGCTCTAATGTTTCCTCTTCTTGCTTGCACACTCCACAGATAGAGTCATTAGTAATATGAAACCTTTTCAAATATGTATTGGTGACAATGTGTCCCATACGAGCTCGTGCCGCAAAAGATGCCACTGAACGTGATAATGACTTGAAGATCTTTGGATCATTAGGTTGTTTTTGTAATGAATAATATTCGCGCCCAGTATTGCATTCTCTCCATTTCTTTCTTCAACAGATGTGAGATTCTTTATCAACTGCCTCTTTGCAATTAGTTAAGGAGTAACAACTTTCAGGAGATGGAAACAAGTTGCAAGACTCCTTGGCAGATCTGTCAGCTTCCTCATTCTCAGGAACACCACAATGACTGGGGATCCATTGAAATACAATATTTTTCTGTTCTAAGTTTTTTAACAATTTAGTTATTTCAGATGTTCGAAAATGGTAGTCTGTAGTGTGCTGTACTTGAAGGGCTTGAAGGGCCGACCTGGAATCGGTGAGAATGCAGATGTTCTGTGCATCCATAGTATTCCTAAAAACCAAAGCAGCATTTAAGGCCATCAATTCAGCATTCATGCTTGAAGAGGAATCGCAGGGCACATAGTAATCCTTGTTTAATTCTGGACACTGAAAAGCTGCACCTTCCCTATGGTTCTCTTTATCAACGGAACCATCTGTGTAGATTTTTACAAAGTTGTTATATGTGGTGTTTATCAATTCCACAGCGACAGATTTTAGTAGGTGAGGTGAATCTTCTTTTGTGAGTGAACCAGGAATTTCAAGATTGGTTTTTATTGGGATTCGAAGCCAGGGTTGTTGTTCCAAAACAACTGGAATTTTTCCTGATTCCATTATGTTTAATGATTCGCAGGGTTTGTTATAATGGTAGAACAGTGACTGTCGGATGTTAGTTACCAATGCAATGTTAGAAAGAGTGTTAAGCGAAATTGCCCTTATCTGAAAATGTTTCTTCCACATTCTGTTTTTTATATATAAGTCAAAGGGCATGACTGACAGTTCAATTTCCATAGACTGTATACTTGTGGTTTTTGGACAAGTCACAGCTGGTCTATACTAATAGTTATTTTGTTAACATTGCGGTAGTAAACGTGTTAAGCCACCTCTAAATACCATCTGTAACATGTTTGATTGTGTGATTATAATATGTGACAGTTTTGTTTTTAGAACTGTAAAATAAACCTTTTTTCTTTTAATATTTCTGGTAAATATGCTATAGATTGAGTTCTGGCTGGTTATTCTGATTGACAGGGTTTTACTTTGATGGAAGAACTTCCTTTTAACACTTTCCTGAAAAATTTAATTGCTATGACATTCACAAAGGTAAATATTAAAACTGTTAGCTCTACATCTCACTACACATTAGTTTATTTAAACAAACACATGATGTTTCCTTCATCAGTACTTGGTTACTACTAACATATTTCATGAAGCTATTGTCAACTACACAACATACTTGATAAAACATTTAAAAGTCAATCAATAAAAATATTCTAACCTACGGAACACAAAACTCCTTATTCAGGAGAGTTGTCTGTTGTCTATTGTACATTACTATTTCTAAAAGATTGCATCATCAATATACAAGCTTTAAAGAAAGCTAAAACAGTTTTAAAAATCATTTTATATAAATATGCGCTATAAATAATAATAATAATAGGTTTATTACAAAAATATAACTAAAAAACAGAAAGTCAACTGTAAGATTATTATATGCCTAATATTAACTTAATAATAATGCTACGACATTGTTTTTACATCCTTATACATATTTTATTTTCACTTTGTCCAGTATCAGATTTTTTTATCACATTGTCCTCGTTGTATGTACTTTTATTATTGAACTCATGTTGTTTGTTAAAATCTTCTTTATAAATTTAAGCAAAAAATTAGTTGAGATTTTAATTAAAATTATATTATTTTTATCTTGTTTACAATAAAGTCTCAAATCTTCTTGCCATACAAATTTTAAAGAAACAAGCGTATATATGTTGTGTTATGATATATTGTACTGTATCAAATTGATAGGAAACAGAAATAATGTATAATCACGCTGTAACTTTATGATAGGTTTCACTTAAATACACTACAGTTTTGTTGGAAAAAATATTTTTTCAATTCAGTAGGGATAATTTAATGATATGTTACTTATCTTAGAAGAGAGTTGGTCTACATTTATATAAATACACTTGAGTATTACAGTAGTTTCTAAAAGAGAACAGACAACACAAAAGTACCTGTTTTATTCAAACATTTTAGGAAACATTTATTTTTAAATTGAAACATGGCTACCTCATAAATCTTTTATAGGTAAATATCATTTGACAATTGTGTAACTATGACATGGACAAAGGAGTCCAAGGATGGGTTGTGGTATGTGACGGAAAATTATATATTACACAATTACTTTCACCTATTTGTAATAATAGGCTTGGAAGTAATACAGCTTCAAAAGATCAAGTAATTGCAGCCTTTATCTAAACACCAGTAGTTTGGAGCTGATTTGGAGAGTAGTTCTAAAACTTTTTAAATAGATAGTTTTATTACAGTTTTTTGTGTATGTGTAATGAGAACCACTTGATAAATGAAGCTGTATGATAATTTATGCAGAGGTCAATTTTAGTGGTAATTTTTTGTCTTGCAATTTTGTGTAATAAACTTGTAAGAATCAGTCCATTATTTATATAGCATCCCAATAAAGTCTTGAAAAATTCATTACGTTTTTGTCCAAAGTGAAGTTTCAAACACTCCAATTTACTGGAGATGTTTTTCTTCATTGCCTTTTTCCATGTATCGCCTTTTTCCAAGACTTACCAAAATGACATAAATTTAGATAAACTGTACACAGTATGTTATGCCTTATTATAAAGTAGAAATTGGTACCAGTTATTTCAGGCACTACACTTTACACAAAACCCAATTGATTGGTCAAGTATAGAAGTATTTAAATTTCTTAAGTTTAGTGTTTTAAGTCAGATTGTTATGAAACTAGGGGTGCTATTACAAACATCCTAAGGGGCAATAAAATATATTATAACTTAAATTTATGTCAAATTTTTAAAAACTGTTGGGTTAAAAATATTTTATTCTTAATACAATAAGTTTTTTAATATTTATTTAGATTAGTTTTTTATTAATCTGTTACTAAGACACTATGGTATTACTAAGAGAAATAAAAATATAAAATTTACAGACACACAAAAACACTAAGTACAAACATATTAAACGAACAAACCCAATACAAATCACACATACTCGAAAACCTGCCTTCAAAACCGTCACCGCCTAAGCCAACATCTCCAAGCAGAAGACACTGATGAAGATCGCCATAGCGATCAAAAACGTTCTGTCTCAGTAAGTTTTTACAAATTTACAAAACTTAAAGTTCAGATAGTCATAAACTAATGTTAAAGAGATTAGTATTTTCTAATTAAATTTTTTTTTGTCCAAAACTTTTATGGAATTGTTGGCCATTTGATAAAGATAACATAACTGTAAACAACTTTTTGACGCAGTTTTATTTGTACTTTCATCAGTTTTTATAAAAGTACAGGACATTTAGTTCTAGGGTTTCTATTACTTAGTTATTCACGTCAAAACCAACAGTCAGAGGAACTCATCACTTAATTACCTAAGACATACTGTACCACCTTATTTCAACAGATGGAACAGAAATGTTTTCAAAGCCAATTCACTATCATAATTCGCTAATAAAGAACTTTCAGAAATATGGTTATATGAAGATTTGTGTTTTTATCTGTAATACACACGCACAAGAGCACACACATACACACACCAGTACTACAGTTATTTAAATTTCTTTGTAAAATAAACACTATATTTATTAATTATACTTTATTGTAAAAATCTATTGTTACAGTTACAAATTACAAAGTGTGTATGTATGTGTGTGACAGTTAACTCATTACAATGTGTATGTATTTTTAATAATTTAAAAAACAAACTTAGTAATTTTAAAAATCTTTTCCTAGAACTGAGAATGCATTTCATCAGTGGCTGAAAAAAGGTGTAACATTTATTTCAACGGATTATATCATACCATCAGAAATGTGTGCTATGGTCAATGTTATTTTGGATGCCAAAAATCAGTCTTTAAAACTGTGTGCCGTTGATGGTGTTGATGTTGTAAGTAATACATTTTTTATTTCAAACTATTGTTTAAAATTTAATTTGGTTAAAAGTTCATTGTACGTTTGTCTGCTATAAAGTAAAAAATTATATATATATATTATTAGTCTAGAAATTCCAAGTCCCAATTTTTTGAGCTCTTGTTAAATTCAAGCCTGCTTCAGACTTTTTTATCTATTTGAAAGGAAATTCAAATTATTTACTGCTATAGACAATGCACCATCGCATCTCGGTGAAGATCAACTGTGCTCTGATGATATTCCTGCCTTAATATCTACCTGCAAATTTTACGAGCCTAATCCAGTTGATGCATCAGAGTGTTCTGTAATGTATGAAAAAAATACACACATCACCTTTTACAATCTCTTTTGGAAACGACTGAAGGGGAAAATTGTAGGCTTTCTAGAAACAATTACAGTCAAGCGAGTTGTGTACTGGATAACCGAATCATGGAACAAAATAATAAAGAAATATCAAGTAAGTTGTGGAATAAAATCCTGACTCATAATGAATTTGTTGACTGTGTTATTAATCTAAAACAAGAGACAGATTTGACATTTCTTATCACGAAACTTCCAGGTTGTGAAAATTCCTATGATACGGGTGTAAGTCAATGGGGGAGTAAGGACATACAATTTGAAATAACAGGTGTTACAATTATTGAAATGGTACAAAAAACTTCTGAAGGCATTGATGCGAGAATAATGATGAAGGTTTGACCAAGACAGTACAAGAAAGGAAAATTAGTCATGATGAATTAACTGGTTTTATAACTGCACTATGCTATATTGAACAAAAGATAGTCACCAGGCCAACAAATGTGCCTCTGCCAAGATGTCTACACGATTCCGCAGCATGGAAACGACCGGACGCAGATGCAGAAGAAACATCACAACCTTTTCCACAAAATGTAACAAACCTGATAAACAATACACTCAAAAGTAATATTAAATTTATATAAGTATGTAATCAATAATGATTTATAAACGTATGTTGTGCATTTGTATGTATAGTATTAATATATATAATGATGATAATTATATATAAAATATTGCTCTCTCTCTCTCTCTTTCTCTCTCTCTCTCTCTCTCTCTCTCTCTCTCTCTCTCTCTCTCTCTCTCAATATATATATATATATATATATATATATATATATATATATATATATATATATATATATATATAAATATATATATATATATATATATATATATATATATATATATAAATATATATATATAATAAATTAAAAATATTTCAAAAACAAGAATACTTTTAATGAATATATTTATTCAAAGCTTTTCGCCGATAAAATAGTACCAGCATCTTCAGGAAAATAATTATCTAATCTAATCAGATTAGATAATTATTTTCCTGAAGATGCTGGTACTATTTTATCGGCGAAAAGCTTTGAATAAATATATTCATTAAAAGTATCCTTCGTTTTGAAATATTTTTAATTTATGAACTATATTACAAGAAAACATATCACCATATTTAATATAATATATATATATATATATATATATATATATATATATATATATATATATATATATATATATATATATATTGCCACTACTCTACGCCTTCTTACAGTTAATATTGGCTTTAAACTTATTTTTATAATTTAGCATTTATTTAACAATGTGCAACAAGTATTTTTAAAAATTTTGAAGTCAGAGAGAACTTTGAAAACATGTTTAATGTTCAGCTTTAGGAGGAGTACTCCTAAACTCCTAAAACTTACTCTGGGAAAACAAAAATTCTACATTTTGACATCACCATTAGTCTTTAGCCACACATTTTCCATTTATCACTCACAGTTTTTAAAATCAGCATGACATTTCACCTTCTTTGATTTTGTTTCCAGACTGCCAAAGCATTAGTTAGCGTCTCTTCACCTAGTGGGTTTTTTTATATCTCTTACTCTCCACTTATTATACCAATCAGAAATGGCTTCAATCATAAGACGGCTGGTGCTCCTATTCCCACTCCTCTTTAGGAACAATTATCTGTTTTCACTTCAATCCCTCTAAGTTTATTTTGGTACAACTAAACGACTTTTTCATATCTTTAAATTCTATCAGATTTCTTCTGTTGATCCCAATGAAATGTCAATGGTGTTTCTACGTTAAAATTGGCATCTGACATAATTAAACACGACCTTTGTTGGTGGAAACTTACATGGCATTAGTTTCAAAATGACTTTTGTTATAAGTTTTAAGTTGAGAGAAAATATATCAAATTATTTTTTAAAAATTATTAAAAATTAAAATTTTTTACATTATATGTTTTTCATTAACGTGTTGGGACCGATATAATATGTGTGTGCGCATGTGTGTATTTCAAAAAGTTTCAGTCAGCGGTTTACCAAATTAGAACTAAATATAATACAAATACATTGCTAAAATTCGTTGATAATCACCAAATTTTCAAATGGACATTAAAATCAGATTATAAATACTAAACACACATGAAAACAAACTGTCACAGGTTTGTCAAACTTGAGATAATTACCTATTAAAGGTTTTGGTAACTTATTTCAGTTTATCTACTTACACAGGTGTGTAGAAACCTCCTGCAGAGAACAGTCAGAAAAATCTCTGTCCACATGTTGCATAAAGAACATTATTGTGCTTTATAAGGAATTTGAAGGAAACAAATTTTTCTAATACCCTAATTACTAATTTTAAGCCATTGAAGTAGTTGTTATTTACATACACACAGACACACACATGATACTGTAGGAAGCAGTTGATTTTTAGAACTTCTAGATATTCGTTTAAAATGGTGTAAAACTATTATTTATTAAGGATAAATTTATTATTTTTTTTGCAAATTAATATTGTTTTGTTACACATAGTTAATATACATTAATGCACAGTTGGTTGTTATTTTTGTATGTAATTAACTGAAAGCTTTTAAAAAATTTCATTTTCGAAGTAAAGTATTTTATTATATATTTTTTATAATGAACCGGCTAAGATATGTATTTTATAAAAATAAGACTAAACCCCCACACAGAAATACAATTTTATATGTTTGGTTACAAAAATTAGAAAAATATATGAACAGATAACATGATCAAATGCAGCCCAGCCATGTATTACCAATAATTTGCCATAATGTTTACAATATTATTGGCTATTGTAAAAATACACCAGTAATAGGTTAGCCAAATAAGCAAAACAAAATATCCTGTTCAAGTTAAAATGTGTGAAGGGGAAATTTCAACACAATCTAGTGGGGAAATAACAAATTTCATTATCAAATATTTGTTTTGACATAACCACAAGCACAACCATCAAGCCAACAAGTCAGACTCTTGTGTCTACCTCAATAGGTTAAGTATTCTTCTTTTACATTTTTAAAAGTTAAGAAAAGTGTGTAAAATATTTGTTTCTGTTTTTTTTAACAGCATCAGTATCACACCAAGATAGATGACTTAATTGAGAAGACTAGCGCTAACATGAGCCAAGGAATGATCAGCAAGTTATTGGCGGTATTAGAAACAACTTTATCAAAACTTTCACGTTATGACGAAGGCAGTCTCATTGGATCTATCCTAAGTTTTACAGTAAGTTTGATTATTGTGTTGAATTTTTAGTTAAAAAATAGAGTATTCATAATATTGTATTATAGGTTTTAATGTTATATAGTTTTTAATGTTGCATATTTCTTAGATTCACTAAACATGTGTAATTTCAGTAAATAATGTTGCCTTTGTTTTTACAAATTCAATTAGTAATGTACACAATCATTGTTAATGTTCTCTTTAATGTTTGCAATATTTAGATTTTAGTCAGGCGACAAACATTGTGTAGAGAGTACCAACATTATTATTTTTTTTTATTTCCTGACTTTATTTTTTTAACCGAACTTGGTTTATAAAATTCTTTTTTAGGTTTCTCATTAAAAAAATATTCTTATTTGATTCATGCTTTAACATTTTTTTTCTATACAACTAAATCTCATTTCTACTTTTATTAACCCTTTTAGTGATAAAAATCAGTAACACTTGTTGACCTAGAATAATTTTAAAAGCATAGAATTAACTTAGGTGTGATTAACATTACAATTCTTAGATTCTTGAATTTTGTAGTACATTACGATCGGTGAAACTTAATTAATCACTTTACCTTAGTTTATGACTATCCGAACTTTAAATTTTCTAAATCTGTAAAAACATACTGAGACAGAACGTTTTTGACCACTTTATGACGATTTTGATTAGTGTCTTCTGCTTGGAGTTGGCAGGTTTACGATAGTATCAAAAAGTGTGTTTGATTTGTATTGGAGTTGTTCGTTTAATATATTTGTACTTTTTCTTTTTGTGTTTTGTATATTGTTCTAGTGTGTTCAGATGTGGTCCTTTTTTGTTGATGTGTAAGATTTCTAGGTTATGCTAAATGTCTGTGTATTTGTTTCTTTTATTTGTGTCCTGGTTCTTTTATGTGATTGTAAAATGCTGAGTTGGTGTTCTATTTGTGTTCCTCGACTCTTTGTTTGAATCTGCTACCTGTTTGCCCAATGTAGAGTTTATTGCACTTGTAACTACTTAACCTAACAACTCCAAGCAGAAAACACTGATGAAGATCACCACGGAAAGGTCGAAAACGTTCTGTCTCAGTAAGTTTTTACAAATTTACAAAATTTAGGAAGTTCGGATAGTCATAAACTAATATAAAAGTGATAACTTCTTAGATATTGTAACTTTATATTTTTTTCTAAGCACACAATTTTATTCTACTTTAAGCTACTTCTTTAACATTATTGATGAGATATTTAAAATTCAGTAGTAATTTCAGCCTTAGTTCATGTTCTTTTGTATCTAACAGTATTCAGTTATATTCTGAAGTAAACAGCTTCAGTTAACTACATCCAATTAATTTTTAAGGTAAACAAATTTTCTCAGTTTTACATGTAACAAAGTCTCAGCTTTTCAAAATCAATTACTGAGTACTGCAAAACCTAATGCAACAAACTTGAGTAAAAATTAAAAATTTTACTCCTGTCAGGGGTTTGGAAATCTGTTGTATATACTTCATACTCATCCCTGGAAAAACAGTGTATAAAGGAATTATTGTATTAATTTATTTGTTTATTGAGTCTTTACAAAAAATTCTGCAACTTACTGAAGGCTTAGTTGTAAAATATATAATCATTAATTTTTTTATGAGCTAGACTTTCATTTTTGTTTTATAACAGATTATATATTTCCTAAATGCACAGTGTGTGTAACGAAGAAGCATCACTATTTTTACAAATAACAAATTGGTTCTAACAGTGTTCCAAGTTTGTTAGTGTATAATTTTCCTTAAATTATAATCACTCGTAATGCCCCAACATTCAAAACTTGTATAATATTGTAATCACCCGCACATCTATGACCAGGTTTGTTTTCATGCACATCATACCATTTAGTCCTTTCAAAGATCAGGTCAGGTAATATCCAAAGATCAGGTAATATCTCCTTCTGCACCTCCTCACCCTCCAAATTGTTCTAAATAATGACAGTATTTCAGATATATTTGTGTTTTTGAAATCACACAATAATTTCGGAAATTATGTGTTTTTGAAACCAGTAATGTGTAGTACTTTAGACTGAAGATTGTGCAAGTTATCCCAATAGTTTTTTATCACATGAACAACATCAGTTAAACTGCATTCTGTGAAAAAATATATTGAAAAATTTTCCTGTAAAGGTTAGTCCAAAAGAGACAACACGTAATTTGTTTTTGTTCCCACAGTAATTCTTTGGTCATTGACTGAACCAATTACGTTACAACTTGTTTGAAAAATTTAGTCACCATGCTTAATCTCACTTTCACTGGAATGAAATTTATTATTATCAATTAACAAAACTGCATTGATTGGTAGTGACTGTTTAGATAAATAGGTTGTTACTTCTTCAACATAATGGTTATAAACTAGTCTTTAATTACTAAAACAATTCACCAAAGCAGCAGTTTGATTATAATGACATAATGGGGCAATCTTAACTTTTGAAATAGCTAGATTATTTAACTTTCCAACAACTAATAACTTTAATTAATGTTTTTTAGTTGTGTTGGAAGAAAACAGGGATTTTCCTGTTATTCCGTTATTTTATTCCACTGTTTTTACCAGGTGTTATTGATTGCATAGTAAGAGCTCAAGAAAGTTAACACTTCCAATACAGGGTTGTGTCAGTATTGTATGTTTGCCACTAATCAAGATTTTCTCTTTTTAATGAACAATTGAAAATTATAAGCAAATATTTTACCGACTTCGTTTTCAGTACTAAAGCCTATCTTTTATCTTGATAGGATTGAACTTCAAGCCACAAATAAAGTTGTATATTTGGGTCTTTTATTTTATTCAAGACTTTCATTGATCCTTCATGTGATTATTTGAAGATTCAATGTAACAAAATGTTGAATGTGTTTTTAGTGTACTAATTGGGGAGTGGACAAAATTTGTATGCTTCATTTCTATCAACCATGAATTACAATTTTCATTTATTCTGCTGCATGGCCTACAGCTCTGAAAACTCTCGATTCAATACATTACTTTACACTTTGACTTGCTGGTGCTTTTAGATCAAGCCAACTCTTTAGTCTTCTCTCTGAGGCTGAGGGACCTTCTCTATAATAGCAACATTATATGCATAGTATTTCATATATTATTGGTCTTTTCTGGCATTCAAAATAGTTTTAAATATGCATTTCAACATTTGAGCACGTTATTCCTTCTGAATAACATAGATATTCAACTACGACATACATTAAGATGAACCCTTTAGTTGGTGACAATTTGTGTTTAATACACAAGGCGAGAGGAATGAGAGAAAATTACAACCAAATCTATCCTGACTGGATATTTTTTAATGTATAAAATTATAACCACAAGTAAAATATTTATATTTTAAGTTTAGTATTAAAAGATATTGACTTTGAGCTCAATATCAACTGGGAGTATAGAATTTATTTTGCTGAGTGTCTGGTTGCTGAGAAGTGTGCGAAAGCACAAAAGAAGACATAGGGGGAAATTAGCTACAAGTATGATGCCATCGACCCGACAAGTCATGACATCTGATTTTCTGCACTGTTCGCACTTTCAATGAGAAATGGCAAACTGTGAGGGAAACCAAATATTTCGTCTGTCCACTTAGGTCTTCCATTTGTTTGAATAATAGAGGATGTTTCTGCTACTTATCTTATAAAACACTGTTAACTTATGGATGTTTGATGTGTACAAGAATCCAACATGTGAATTCTGTGGAAGTATTGTCACACTCAAATATATTGTATTTGAGTGTGATAAGTTGACCAATGTCCGTCAATGTTATTATCCTCAAGGAGATTAAGAAATGGAGTTGAAGGATGATGCTGTGGCTATTGAACATGTCATCACCTCTTTATGCTACCTGAATATACTTTATAAAATTTATTTTTGTTATTTTTTCCTAATAACCCCTTTTTTAGTTCAATATTTCAATTTCTAATGTTAGGTTATTTCTGATGTTTTTCTCATGCTCTGGATAGTTATTTAAGTGTTATTATAAAAGTCCAACCTCCCCGGGAGCAATGGCAACATTTTTGCATGGACAGTGCAATATTAAGTGTTAGGTTATTTCTAAAGTTGTGTACTACAAATTTCCTTCAGTGTTTATCTTCAACTCTTTATGTTTTTAATCCTTCCAAATAAATAATTTTAGATCATTCTAGTTTGTAACTTCTTGTGTGCTAGATTGTATTTTGTAATAAGAATATCTGATGATGATGACATGGTCATCGAAATGTACATAAGGGTTTAATCTTAAGTAACTTGTTTTATTTGTTATTTTTTATTATTTTTGGTGATATTGGGGTTCTTTCCAATATTTTCATTGTAAAATAATTTTAGACTTTAGAATTAGTAACTAAACTCATTAGTTCTTCATTTTATCTATTCTTTGTGGCAATGATAGTCTCATTTGGTCTTTCGCCAAAAAAAACACATTTTCGGTACTGTTACAACATTTGAATGTAAAATAAGATTTCATTAAAAATTTCTGAATAATTATTTCAAACATTACCTGTCATAAACATTGAATTACCTAGCTACAACAGTTATCATACAGTATATTCATTCAATAAATATTGAGTCTTACTTACGTTGTTAAAAAAAACTTTGTTTACTTGTTTTAATGTGTAGAAGATGAATATCAACTTTTTTCGCAGAAAATAGGGAAAGTTAATTTTTTCACATTTTAAATGTTAGTCTGTAATGGCATGTATAGCATGAACTGGGCACACAGTAGCTACAGTGCACTGCACTACATCAAAGTCAATAGCTTTTAATACTAAACTTAAAATATAAATATTTTACTTTTGGTTATAATTTTATACAACATTAAAAAATATCCAGTCTGGATAGATTTGGTTGTAATTTTCTGCATCGGCAATAAATCTTAATATTTACCAAAATTACAACCAAATCTATACTGACTGGATACTTCATGGGTAAATTTTAATATAGGTATATAGTAATGTTGCATAAAACTACAACCAAATCTAGATGTAGTGCAGTGCGCTGTAACAACTGCACGGTCAGTTCACACTATACATGCCATTACAGACTAACATTTAAAATGTGAAAAAAATTAACTTTACGTATTTTCTGAGGAAAAAAGTTGATATTCATCTTCTATACATTAAAACAAGTAAGTAAAAAAAAATTTGTTTAAACAACGTCAATAAGACTCAATATTTATCGAATGAATATACTGTATGATAACTGTTGTAGCTAGGTAATTCAATGTTTATGAGAAGTAATGTTTGAAATAATTATCCAGAAATTTTTAAATGAAATCTTATTTTACATTCAAATGTTGTAACAGTACCGAAAATGTGTATTTTTTGGCAAAAGACCAAATGAGACTATCATGGCCTCAAAGAATAGATAAAATAAAGAGCTAATGAGTTTAGTTACTAATTCTATTCTACATTCCATTACATACTAACAACTAAAATGTGAAAAAATTAACTTTATGTATTTTCCGTGGAAAAAAGTTGATATTTGTGTTCTAGACATAAAACTATTATAAAAAAAAAACAACATCAATAAGACTCAATATTTACCATTCATTACAAAAAAAAAACATTGAATAAAGAATTGGACAAGGGAGTCAATGTTATTGTATGTCTGAATACCCCAACAAATTGTAACTAATTATATTTGTATTTTATAGGTTTATAATACAGTTGTAATTTCATGAAGCTTAAAATTTTATACTATATGACATTCTTTTGCCTTGTTTTGATTGTTAATTTTTTTTAGAATGTTTCTGGATCAGGAAAAGACATGGGCCAAGCATATGTGAACTTTACCAGAAACTGTATGGAACAGATCAGAAGTAAAGTCAATGACGAACTGTGGATTCTAAATTTTTTTGAGGTGAGTTTATGTATGTAATGTAATAGATGATGAGTAATAATAGGCAGAAATATTTGATTATATTTTTTAAAGAAACTGCAATTTTTGTTTTAAAAAAATCTAAATGTTTTAAATTAATAATTACAGTATTATAAACTGTAACTTTTTTTATATATTACCACCAAACTAGTATTTTACCGCCAAATAGCTCTGAGGTTCTAATTGTCGCCGCGAGAGACTGACAGCTGACCGACAGTAAAATAGCTGAGCGGGCAAAGTTTATTATTTCCGATATAGTTTTAAGAATGAAATAAGACCAGTCATTGAGAGAGACCCAGACTAGCGAGTCAAGAGAGAAGACGTCTTCCTTGCAACAAACGGACTTCATCCGGCTGAATGCTAGCTTCTCAAGGAAACCAGTAAGAGGTAATACATAAGCCCTAGTAACGACTCACAACACAACTCATTTTGTACTCAATGTTATTTTAGAATAAATATCGACAAATTCCCGTCTTATTAAATCCTCCGAGGCAGTGGCGTTTGAAAACTAATATGTCTATGAAATAGTAGCAAGGTTCAAGATACACCATAATAGACAGGGAACATTTTCAGCTGTTATGAATGTTATATGTCTAACATATTGCTAATTATTTAACTCGCTCATTGTGAGATGGTGAACCATAAGGTGTGATGCTGCCAAAAACAGGGGGTGCTTCATAAGGAATGGTAGTGTAATGTTCAATGAATTTGGTTAATGTGCTGCAGCATCATAGCATTGATTTAAAGATGCCGCTTCATCCAGAGCAAATGTGTCATTTGATTATTTTACTGATACAAATCTTTAATTCATCACAAAGTATCTTATTAAAATAAAAATAACAACCATTGAAAAATTACACCCACAGATTATGTATTTATTTTATTTGTGTAAATTGTCCACTACTTTTTATTTAGACCCATTCAGGTTTGTGCCATATTTTCAACTATATCACATATTCTAATAGTTTTTAGATGTCTTTTATATGATCTTTCTTGTAATTGTATGAAGGTTCTCAAAGTCATGGAGATAAAACTTTGAGTAAGTGTTAGAATAGTAAGAGTAAAATATAGTAAGTATTTCATGACATGATTTAGAAAGTATACTCATGTCAGTTTGAGCTTTACTACAAACTTATCTTCTATAAAGAATAAAGAACAAATATAAATTTTAAGTGATTTTACACTATAAATCTCAGGGGACTTTCTGTTGAGTCCATAGTTCTATGGTTTCCAGTCCTATGAGTTTAACCAAAGACCAACAACATTCATCATTATCTTTTTATTACTGGAAATTCTCTACTTGCTAACAAGATTTTTAGTACAGTAAAACTTTATATAGATTTATTATTGCTCAACTTAATTTAGATAAATGCATCAGTAACTCAATATGGTTTTGGTTGAGCTAAATGATAAATTAAGTACTACATATTTACATGTAATATTTTACAAATTATACAGACTAAACACAAAAGCGATGTAGTTGTCGATTGTAGAAAATCCATGTTAAGAAACCCTCCTCCAATATGCAATTGCCAAATTGGATATTACAAAAATAGGTAATAGACTAGAAAAGGTCAATAGGCAAAATTAACTAATTTTACCAAAAATTAAACAATATAGATTACACCAGATTAGTAACAAAAATTCAACAAAATTAGAATAAGTAAAATGTAAATATAGTACAATTAAATTGTTTGGATTATTAAAATTTGTTAAAATAATAGTAGGAATAGTTTGTTTTATGTCATAGTTTCTGTAAATAATATTAGGAGCCTAATGGACACTGTATTATTCTGTTTTCAAAAATTAACTACATTGATTATAGCAATCACTTTATTTATACCAGTTTCTTTCCTTTATTTTTTACTCTGGATTCAACTGTTTATTCAACTTGGATTTGTAAACAATGAAGATGATAATGCACTATATTGGAGTTTTAGATACTGTCAAACTCCATTTACCTGAATTCCACTCATTTGAATTAGCAGTTATTTGGATCAATACTCAGATTACCGGTAACTAATTAATTTTTACAGCAAAAAAATATTTGTATACACTGCCTTGCTATTGTGCAAAGAGTGAATAGATGTCCTACAAATGTTTGTTGAATGTTTATGACTGGTTATAAGCAGTCATATTAAATGTTTTGAGTCAGACGCTGGGGTTATATTAGAAATTTTAATAATTTTAAATAAGCCAATGAAATTGTATAAATGAGATTATATCCTTTTTAGTATTAATGTGTGTGTGTGTGTAATACATATATATATATATAGATATAGATATGCTTAAAAAGGTTTCTATATTTCAGCAATGGTACACATCCCAAATTCAGACGTTGTGTCATTGGTTGTCAGAGAGACTGGATCATTCTCTTCATGTATATCAATGCACATGTCTTGTTCACATTGTCAAGGTATTTATGATCAATATTTTCTTTACAATACCAACCAACACCATAATTTGTTTATTGACATTTTTATTTTGTTTGTATTCACATTATGTTACTTTAGTGCTATTTTCAGTTATTTTTAGGCACGCTCTCAGTGTCTTGCAAGGGAACCCAGAACAGGCCGATATGCAGTGCTGCCCTGCTGCAGTGCTGAACGTGATAACTTTATAAATGCTTATAATTTGCAGCACAAATTTAACAAATTAGGAGAAAAATCTATGACAATACCAAGTGTATCCTTATTATATTTTACCCATGTCAGTCATGATACGTGATTTGTTCTGCACACAGAATATATTTAACACGCATTTATAATCACACTGTCTATGGGAGAGTGTGTTGTTGAGCTTATTTTAGATGTCAAATAAGTGTCCTCTCTCCCCCAAAAGACATGATGAAAAGTTTTCGTGATGCCCACAAAAATTAAAAAATTGCTTCAAAGAAAAACGAGAAGAGAGATATGAAAGAAGAAATTAATAGACGTAATGCAGAAGATAAACTCAAAGAAATAATAGCAAAAAAAGAAAATA
The DNA here is from genome assembly GCA_036971475.1 of Prosapia bicincta. NCBI lineage: Eukaryota > Metazoa > Arthropoda > Insecta > Hemiptera > Cercopidae > Prosapia > Prosapia bicincta. Next base: position 151,902,071 of record JBAIZL010000003.1, on the reverse strand, counting down.
GTTGAAAGCATGAAAGCAGAAACTGAATTTTTAAATGAGGAAAAAAGGAAATACAAAAAACTTAATAAAAATTTAAAATTTTGATATAATATATTAATTTCTATTTGTATTTTAAAATGAGTTAAATTAAAATATTATGGATAAACATATTGTAATAAGTAAATCATATAAGAATAAAATACAAAAATATAAAGTTTTTCATAAATATTTGTTGTTATAAATCTAAGATCGTAATTTTTACTTTCAAACACCCTGCAAAAAATTATTTTTACCCTGGAAATCCTTATAAACCCTGAAATGTTACAATTGATTTTCACTAGACATCCTGAGAACTTGAATAATTTACTTTTCAAAATGTTTACCAATTTAATTAAAATTTAGTATTTTATTTTCCCTCCAGTATAACATAACTGAAAATATACTTGATAATATCCTTGTATCAGAAGTGTAATACTTTAACACGTCTACTGCGGGTGGTAGGGATCCCGCCATGGTGACGCGTTCCCAGATGCGTGTGATAGGGATCCCTACCATCTGTCCATCGGTGATTCATTGATCACGTGCTTCTAGCACGTAGTAGAAGTGAATTTTGTCTTTGTTGTTCCTCGGGAAGTATCCTAGTGACATTTTACACCTGTTAGTTGTAGTCTCCGGTCTTTTTTTGTTTTGTTGTTTGAGATATAGTTTTAATATAATATTGATTTGGTCACTTTGATCAACAGGGAACAACTTGAAAGGGAAAAACAATTGCCTATAGTCATTCTACAACCATTTTATGAAAGGCGTTGATCGTAACGACCAGATAATGAGCTACTATTCATCTGGGCATAAAACATTACGTTGGTATGAAAAATTTTTCGTTTATGTGCTCCAAATGGTTATGGTCAATGCTCACTACTTTTTCAACGAAGAGCAAGTTTCAACCAACAGGAAAAGAATGGAAATGTATGATTTTCACCTGTCAGTTGTTGATTCTCTGCTTCCCGCCCTACCTGCTTCTGAAAGACCATTGAAGCACAGATGTGTTCCACTCATACCTTCAACAAAACCTGAGAAAAGGCATGACGGAAAAGTTACTGTGGCAAAACGGTGCCGTGTTTGTCATTCGCATGGTATTCAAAAACGTGTTGTATGGCAGTGTGTGGAATGCGAAGGAAAGTCAGGACTACACGTTCCAAAGTGTTTGGATGACTACCGCAATTAATCACAACTAATCAAGTTATTCGGGTGGGTTTGTGGGGCTGTATATATATTTAACTTGGGCTTATTTTTGTTGATTTCTCATTCTTTAATAACAATTGTTTATTATAAATATAGACAAAAATTACTAATGTTATCATAATGTATGTGTTACAATGGAAAACTGACCTTATTTAGTGCAAACCAGTGCAGACTACTTTCCCCAGATGCGCGTGGTAGGGATCCCAACCACAATTTTAAAATGGTTACCACGGGGTTATTGTGGCTTGTATCGACATTTTATCTTCATATTTCTTTATTTCACACATTTTGGTAAAAAAATTAGAAAAAAAAATTTTAGCATTTGTCATACTACATTGTGTGTATTTTAGCAGTCAACGTGTTAACTGTAACTTAGTTACCATAATGCTCTGTGATCAGCTGCACTGTAAATCAAAAGATTTTTATGGTAACTTGGCATTACTTAATACTCCTATCTGGTCTTGCTACAGGTCATCATCAACTTGTGAAGATACTACTGCTGACTTCAAAATATCAATTTGAAGTGATACATTTTTTTTCTGCATTGTTACTGTAATTTTGTTTTACACGCCCTTGAAGATACCGTGTGACTTTACATCAGAGAATATTGAGAGGGAAATCTCTATTTGTAAAAATGTGTTATTATTTTTTTTTTCAAAATAATTTTCATGGTGTCAGTCCTAATTTTCATTATTTGTTTTCTTTTCATGTGGACTTACTAAATCAATGGGTAAAATTACTTTTGACACCACTTTCATCTACTAATTTCACAATTACCAATTTGGTTAATAAACTGCAAAAAAGTTTCAAATTTTACTGAATACCGTAACAGTACAGTTGGCAATATAGATTTTTAATTCATCAGATTATGATTATTTTTACCACTAATTATACAGAATGCAGAAATTTCCGACTTCATTTATGACAACTTAAAGAGAACACAACAGTGCATGGTGTACATTTTTTTTACCATAATTAATAATACTAGAGAGATAAGGGGTTTAAACAAAAGCTGGTTATTTGACAACAGATAACATCATAGATTTTTATAACTATGCCAACAATATATTGAATTGCATTCTGATGTTTAATTCATGAAATATTTAAAGGAACTAGATAACAGCCATATTTCTTACACTCTAAATATAACAAAATGGTGTTTCACAAAGTGATAGAGATTGATAATGTAAACACAAATATAGATAATGCATATGTCACATCGGAGACTATTTATAGCTGAGATTAGCTGACATTTGTTTACTACAATCTTATGATGACACATTAGGTTTCCGGGCGTCTATTTTGTCAATGACTCTTCACAGTAGTCTGTTCCCATCTCGAGTAGGTTCATTCACTCTAATAGGACAGTTACCGTTTATTCTTGCGTTAGTTCAGAAAGCTTGGTTTGTTTTTATGATCGCTGTTTTACCTAATACAGTATTTTATTGTGTTAAGTATTTAAAACTAAAATATCAATAAAATATAAAAGTTAAACCAAATTAAATCGGTTCATAAAACTCCCTGATTCATTGTTTTAGTTGAAGCATCAATAAGTTAACTTGGGATGGTCGGATTTAAAAACAACTCAGGCAAAATGTTCTCCAAACTCTTCTGAAGCACTGACGTAAAAAAACCTTTATACAAACACTTATCGACATTAGAAAAGCTTTAGACTGGTAGTGAGAGTGCCAGTGTGCCGGGTAAAGAGAACACAACAGTGCAATGTGTACATTTTTTTTACCATAATTAATAATACTAGAGAGATAAGGGGTTTAAACAAAAGCTGGTTAATTGACAACAGATAACATCATAGATTTTTATAACTATGCCAACAATAATTATTGAATTGCATTCTGATGTTTAATTCATGAAATATTTAAAGGAACTAGATAACAGCCATATTTCTTACACTCTAAATATAACAAAATGGAATGTAACTACCAAATAATGTAGTATCCCCCCTGCAAGTAAATACACAGGTGGATTAATATCAGCAGTATGCAGTGCTTTTGAAAAGAAATGAAGAAGATATTTTGATGGAATAATGATTAACTACTTACTACATTAAAACCTGTTCTTTTGCCTCTTCTATGCTAAGATGATCCTACCCCAGCTGACTATGTGCTGCTATCTTCTAGTTATAAATTACCCAGGAGATCAAATTCCTTTCCATTCACCGATCTCAGTCTAGGTTTACCTATGCCTTCCAGGGGCATTAACTTGTTTTCTTCTAACACCTCATGATTTTCTCAATTTTTTTATTTTAACTAAATGTCTAATTCCTTCTCATTCTTCAAAGTTGTATAAAATTTCTATAACTCCAAAAATCTCTCATAACTTATTTCAACGCCTTTTTCACTGACTATTATCTTTACTGTTCTTTTTAAAATTGTCCTTTAAGAGTGTGCCAATTTCTTTTCTGAATTCTCTGAGAGTTTTAAGTTTTTGAGGTGTAAATGAGGACTTGAAAAAAAGACAATAAGTAATTATTGCCTACATTAGTGAATACTTTAGAACTTACGTGCTGATGTGTTTTGAAACAATCGTTTCATTTATGAAGCTAACCATCTTGAGTAGATGGTTAGCTTCGTAAATGCAACGATTTTTTCGAACACCCCAGCCCATATGTTATAAAGTACTCACTCAGTTATGCAATTACTTATATTTTTAATCAGTGAATTCAAGATGATTACAACAAACAACTTTAAAAAAAGAGTTTGATATGAAGTGGATTTTTTTTTAATATTTTTTGTTTGGTTGGTAGAGAGATTATAAGTATAGAGAACCAGTTTCACCTCGACTGAGACACAAGGTAGGCACCATACGTAAGTCATGAGGTAAATACAGTAGTTCCAATATGGATTCTATGCCTGAGAGGAGAATCAGTTGTATATTATAGACTTCAACACCACGAAGTTCATCCAAATTACCTCGAAAAAAGTAAATAATAAGTTATTGTTAATTAATTTCTCATTATTGCTATAAATGTGTTAATACTGTGTTAATTTGTTCTAATTATATTATTATTATGTTGTTTATTTTCATAATCATTATCAGCATTACATTACTTTAAGAAAACTAATAGTTGACAATTTTACATTTATTTTCTTAGAATATGTATAACTGTAAAATGCATGTAATGAGCTTCATAACAAATTTTAATGTTTTCAGATCATTGGCATAAATAGTATGCCTTCTTGATTTTGTTTATTTTTTGCTTTTTACCACACAGGGTACATTGAATTTTCTTACTTTTTTAAAAACCATTTACTCATGTAAATATATAATTTCAAACAATTTACTTTATGGTAATAGTAAGGGTTCGTATATAAGCTTATTTTTTCTAATAATTATTTTTTTACAAGTTTATGCTAATTCCATGAAGTAAAAAGTTCTTCTTCAAAAAATTATTATTTACTGATATTCATCTAGTAGTAATACAAGCTTGTTTCTAAGCTAACTATGATAAAAATTACTCATCTTTAATTTGTTATAATTTCATAGGTTTTTTTAATAGGTGTTTATAAGCGTTTTGTCAATAAATAATGTGCAGCAGCAGAGTTAATGGAGGTTATTTATATGTTTTTTATTGTCTTATATTATCAACTAAATATTACCTTGATTTTTACTACATATAAAAACACACACCCCTTGAGAAATAAAGTGGATTAAATATTTGTTACTTTTCATATTTTTAATTCTATAGTTTTTATGAAAATTTAATTATTTGAAAATAGTCATGTATAATATTTCAGTTTCTTGATGTAATCACCTTGAATTCACTGATTAAACTATAATTAAAAATTACTTGACTAAGTGAATACAAAGGGCTTGCTGACGCGTTTCAAAACAATCCTTCCTTTTATGAAGCAAAGCCTCTACATATAGCCCACAAGAAAACCCTATGTATTCACTTAGTTAAGTAATTTTTAAGTATAGTATAATATTTCATTATAAAAATATACTACTCACAAAATTTAAAATTATATTTAAATACCAAATTTTAAAAACAAAAGAAAAATAACATCTATTTACAACAGTGGTGGCACACAGTGATTTAGAGCATGCAGAAACACCCAGAGTTATTCATTATTAAACTCTCATTATATAGCCTTAGTGTTATTTTTGAATGAAATCTTTTAGGTTGTCTTTTTGATCTATATCTACTTATTTATTCAAATCAAAGAGCCCACATTGTTAGTAAAACTGCTCCGAATTACAAAGAAGTCAAAATCTATACAATATATAAATTACATGAATCATTCAAAAATTTAAAATACTGTTGTATTTCAAGAATGTAAGATATATATTTCTGAAATCACTTTTCTTACTTGAATCCTCTTTGATTTAAAAATATAGGCAGCTTTTATTAATCTCTGCCATTATTCTGACCTCTAAACCAAATACTATACATATATATATATTATTAAATTCAACCAGCCAAGGGTAAAATTTTAAGTTTGACTGTGCTGCTAATTTTCAAAATGGTCATGGTTTGGTATTTAGGTATTCATGTAAATCCAGTTAAATGAATATGTTTAACTTATATTAAGTTTTTTTTTAAATAGATATAAATATATATTTTAAAAAATTAATTTTAAGTAAGTTTAATGGAATAAAATTGTTCAGTAAACTAGAGCATGTTTTTGTTGACTCAAACAATCCCAAGCTAACATTTGTCAATATTTCTCAAGAATATTAAGAAATGTGGTATTTTTTAAGTTTAATAAATGAAAACAAGTAAAGATGCCATTACCACTTTATTGTACAACAGTAAACTAATTTATGATGAAGGTAATAAATTAACGTGCCATGTAATATTATAAACTAAGATTATACAAATTTAAACTCAGTGGATATTTTAACAACAACCTTTTTCAGTACTTACTAATTTTTTTTTTAGAAACTATACTCGGACTTTGAGCTGCATGGTGTTATAGAGGACAAATTAAACTCGAAGACGTATCTGACTGTTTCACAACGAATGCAGACAGAGGAAGCAACATGTGCACTTACCGAGAGCTCGAGTAGAGATCAGGATTCTGAGTGAGTCATTGCAGAAATTAATAACAGTTTTAATTATAATTTGAAATTACAAAATATAAATCAAAAGTATTGAAGTAGACATAAAAGTACTTATATAGTAGTAGTTTTTTAGCTTGCAATTTGTTGCTATCAGCTTGCATTTGAATAAAAGCTTGTGCCATTTAAATCTGGCTAAAAGCATGTTGTATAGGTAACTATAAAATTTTTTAAACACAAAAAAAAAACAAATTATAAGTAAAGTGTATTGATTGTACAATATCTATATTCAACTGCAATCTACTAATTTATTAAGTGGATTGCCAGGAATATTTTTCAAAAGGTTAAGCTGAAAAAAAATAATGCCCCCAAAGTGTCTACTGTACGTGACATGATTAGTTTTATTTAATTTTCTCATTTCTTTCTAAGCATTAAACTACATTTAATTTCAGTTCTTGTTTAAAACATAAATTTTCCTTTTAATCCCAGAGTGTCTCTTGTTTTCAGTATAGCAGTCAAACACAACACTAAACTATGTTTCATTGTTTAGTTTTACATATTCACTGTTTAAGTTAATGCAAATTGTTCTTGTTTTGTTTAATTTACTATCTTCTGATCACTGATTTTAATAATATGTAACTAGAAGTGTGTGAGTTCTGAATAAAATGTAAGACTTTATAATAACATTTTGTAATTTAACACCCAACATTACACTAACAAAAAGTCTCTTCTCCACACTTAAGTCTCCTTAAAATGTCTCTTTTCCATCTTCTATCCCTAACTTCTCCTCCCTACATTTTTTGTTGATTTGCATTATAACTAATTATTGAAAATGTTTCCTTACATTGAGGCAAAATTTTTGCTATTGATTATATCAAATAAAAATGACCCATATTATTTTTAGTAAATAAGCAAGCCATAATATTATCAAGAGACAGTATTATATATATATAATTAAATGACACTTTCATAAACAAGAATTTTTATTTTACTTTTCTTCATACAGTAAAGCTTTGCTGATTGGCATTATCAAAATTTTCAAAGTGCCTTATAGTTCTATGACTACATCTGGACAATAAGAACTATAAGGTACTTTAAAAATGTTGATAATGCTGATATGCCAATCAGCGAAAAGCTTCAATGTATGAAGAAAACTTAGATAAAAATTCTTGTTTATTAAAGTGTCATTTAGTTGTGTATATATAAAACAAGAAATATAAATTAATCCCAGGATTACAATATATATATATATTTTTGGGTTAGTTTTGGTTGGTAAAGATTATTTAGATTTTTTGGACTAGGAGACTGACAGACTTACCTTGGTAAGAGTCCACTCTGTAGTCTTGAAATAGAAACACATAAAAGCACTTAAACAATGATATATTTCAACCACACAAAGACCACTGTGTGGTTGAAATATATCATTGTTTAAGTGCTTTTATGTGTTTCTATTTCAAGACTACAGCGTGGACTCTTACCAAGGTAAGTCTGTCAGTCTCCTACTCCAAAAAATCTAAATATATATATATATATATATATATATATATATATATATATATATATATATATATATATATATATATATATATTGTATTTTAAGATGAAATTTTTCTTGATAAAATGTATATGTTTAATAAAACCACTTCCATACAAGAATAAAACCTTTTTTTATTTTATTATAAAGTTGAAGCTTTTCGCCGATTAGCAGTATCGGCATTATCAAAACTAACTTAGCACACTTCTAACTTATTCTGTTCCTACATTAAGACTACTCATATACAAATTGTACTACGTTCAAACAGATATTTTTATTGACTTACTGTGCCTGAACAAATAGATAATATTGATTCTTATTCAATTACTCTTTCATTTCCAGAATATCATTAAATATGCTAAAGATTGTGTTGTGCTTAGATTTTGTTTGTACTTGTTCATGAATGAGTCTATCTGTAATTCTATGTTTGTATATTTCCATATTTTCCAAGATATTCATTTTTAATCCCTTCTCCACGCGTTTAATTAGCGTTATATTCTCTATTTTTGGGAACTCATGATTATTTAGTATACAATGTGTCGCAAGATTAGACTTATAAATTTCCGGATGTCTAATCTTGCGACACATTGTATACTAAATAATCATGAGTTCCCAAGAATAGAGAATATAACGCTAATTAAACACGTGGAGAAGGGATTAAAAATTAATATCTTGGAAAATAAGGAAATATACAAACATAGAATTACAGATAGACTCATTCATGAACAAGTACAAACAAAATCTAAGCACAACACAATTTTTAGCATATTTAATGATATTCTGGAAATGAAAGAGTAATTGAATAAGAATCAATATTATCTATTTGTTCAGGCACAGTAAGTCAATAAAATTATCTGTGTGAGCGTAGTACAATTTGTATATGATTAGTCTTAATGTAGGAACAGAATAAGTTAGAAGTGTGCTAAGTTAGTTTTGATAATGCCGATACTGCTAATCGGCGAAAAGCTTCAACTTTATAATAAAATTAAAAAAAGGTTTTATTCTTGTATGAAAGTGGTTTTATTAAACATATATATATATATATATACACTCAAAAAAGCATCTAGAAATTTAAAATTAATACTGTTTATTTACCACAAATCTGTACTCAGCTCAAATTTTTGGAAAGCTTAAAACTTTACTCAAATAACTTAAATTAGCTAGAACAAATATAAACAACTGAATATGATATTTCCAATTTTAAAGCCTATATACATATTAAAACTTTTTAATTATTCAACTTGTGATTTTATTCAATGGTTAATGTATTAGTACATACGTTACGGTGTGCATTTACTTGTTTTTCATAACATATATTTATGTACTAGGAATTATTTAAGTCTGGTATTAAGTCATGTTTAGCTGATCTTAGCTCTATTTTGATGCATTCACAGATCCTCCGCTTTCCAAATGTGTTGCTATATTTGTATATTTTGTGGATTAACCTCAATCTTATTCACTTGTTTCTGTCATGATTCCTATTCTGTCTATTAATTTACTGGCTCATTTGATTGTTGTGATCTTAGTATTGCAACTTCCTCAAATAAAGATTTTTCTTCATGAAGATCATTCTTTAAAGTTGCTTGTTGAAATAATCTTGAATTCACTGATTAAACTATAAGTAATTATTGCATAACTGAGTGAAAATTTTAGCTAACCTACTGATGCGTTTTGAAACAATTGTTTCATTAATAAAGCTTATCCGTCTGCTATATTTCTAATTTTTTAAATGTGTTTTACTTTTACATTTACCTTAATTTTCCAAAAATTTAACTGAGTTTTTGTATCCTTCGTGGTTTCTGTCTACTAATGGTTTTGTTTACTTTGATAGAGGTTTTCATAGATACAAAGTTTTATATAAGATATACTTGAACTTGTCATCTCCTTATTGATTTTATTTGGTATTATATATTAGTTTTACTTTCTTCTCTACAACTGTATAAAGTTTTATTTGTGTAATCTTTCTATTTTATTAATAATACACTTTTTCCACTTACTGTAACTAAAAAAATATTTCCTTTTACGCTTTTCTTAGTCTTCTGATAGTTCTTTATTAAACATATTTTTTTCTTACTAAATTTTCTTTATTAACTTTATTCAACATTTTGGGCTCCATTTTTCATGCATGTTCTTGTGATTATAAGCAAAATTCTATTTTAAAATGATTTTGCAATTCCTGAATTGTTTGTTTTTGATTCTCCATTTGTTCTAAATTATTTTCATATCTGCTAGATTTATTTGCACTATCTAATACCAATTACCTTCAAGTGCAGTAGTTATAATATTTTTTTTTATTTACTATATAGTTATGTAGTTACTGAAGTGTCTTGATGCAATCATCTTGAATTTACTGATTAAACTATATTTAAAAGGTATTTAACTAAGTAGATACGTAATGGCTTACTTGATGATGTGTTTCAAAACATGCGTTTCTTTTATGAAGCCCTTCGTAAAAGTGAGTTTCGTAAAGGGAACAAATGTTTTGAAATGCGTCAGCAAGTGAGCCATTACGTATCCACTTAGTTGAGTACTTTTTAAATATAGTATTTAGTTACGTTTGTAGAACATTTATTTTTCACTTGTTTTTCACAAACAAGTGTAATTTCTATAAAAACCTCAAGACCTACAACACAAAAGCTGCAAATTTATTATTTTTTTTCACATCACCCTTCCCTTTGTAATTTTCTCATGCCATTTTATTCAAACTCTGTTCTGTTAGTTATGAGTCTTGATGTAAACATGTTCACATTATTTTTATTTTTTCCATATTGCAGAAATATATATATATATATATATATATATATATATATATATATATATATATATATATATATATATATATATATATATATGTTATATCATGGCATTTCACGTTGTCCATTATTTTTCCGTTGCACTGACTTTATAAAGTTATTATTATTAATTGTTTACAATTATTAATAATAACTTTATATATATGTATCACCTTGTGAAAAATTGGCATCATCGTGTCAAATATTGGCGATTGTCATTATTTACCCTTATTCAACTAAATTCTAATCTCTTAACTGTATCAATCTTGGCTGACCATATAATTGTGTGACCCTGAAACGGTTTCTTTTTAATCCTTCACAATCATTCGTGTAACATTAAATAATAAATATGGATATTCTGGTCATTTGTTTTTCATCCATATTAATACTTTTTTTCTTTTATTTTGTATAAATATAAAAAAAAGTTTTATCAAAAAATAGTTTGATTCTTTTTTCGATTTTTTATTTTTTTTTTTTTTGTTACTTTAGCCTACTAATTAATACAGTTAAGTGCAAATTTATATTCAGACTTTTAATACTTAATTAATATATCTTTTGTTTGTTGGTGTACCAGCAACATGGAAAGTAAAGTTTATAGAGTTATCTAAACTGGAAATTTTATTTCATTCAGAATTCAAATATACTAATTGATGAAACAAAAATTATATTGGATATTAATTTTTCACCCTAGTGTGTTATTTATTGGTGTAATACAGGGTGCGACAGTATAACTTCCTTTTTCCAAATACTCGCAATTCAGTTAGTTAATGTTATAGCTAAGCACTAGTCATCTCGTTTGATAGGCTGAAATCTAAAGTTTTGCTCTGGCACAGTTTAGTCACCATTATGCGTTGGAACAGTGAGGAGCATGCTTTTTCCGCTGAGGCCTAATTTTTAAGCGGAGGTTATGTAATTGCATGCCAGGGTGCTGTTTGGAATCGCTTTAATTTAGCCCCATTGGCCCATATTCCAAACCCAAAATCAATCGTTACATAGGTTACTACGTTTAGACAAACTGCAAGTGCAACAAGACGAAGAACTGCAATTCCTTGGACCATTAGATCACCGGACAACATTGAGGTCATTAAGAGCTTCATTTTTGCATTCACCGCGGTGTTCTGAGCGCAAACATCCGTCTGCCCTTGGACTTTTAGATCGTTCCGTGAGGAGAATTCTTTATGGCGATTTTCATCTCCATATCCCTACAAGATGGTGATCATGCAGGAACTTTCTGAATGTGATTTTAATTCTCGGAGGAAATCTAATTCTCAATTAGGGGTGATTTGGAGTCGTCAGCACTCTCTCCCGATTTGACCCCTTGTGATTTTTTTATATGGGTTTTTTTTAAATCCCTTGTTAAATTAACCGTTCAAGGACCATACAAGATTTGAAGACCAACATCCACAAAGAAACTGCCAACATAACGCCTGCTATGCTGGCAAAGGTCATGAAAAACGCTATAAATCAGTTTACTCAGTGTATCGACAATGGGGGATGTCACCTATCTGATTTGATCTTCAAACCTATGTGAATCAAAGCTTTAGGTATGTACCTACATTATAAAAAAAAATTATAAATTTATGTTTTTTAGGAGGGATTATGGTATTTTATTGTGTTTTGAAAAAAGAAAGTTATGCTGCTGCACCCTGTATATATAAATTTACATTTATAGTTTTATTTTGTTTTATTGTAAACAGTCAAGTTGACTGTTATTACTTATAAAATATATGCCAAAAACTATGCAAATATATAGGTTTAAGAATAGAAGATTAAATTCTCTCTGAGATGTACCACGGCCCATGAGTGCAGGTTGTAGGGTCTATTTACTTTCTGCTTTTCCTAAGAATATACATGAGTGAGATAATGTATTGAATGTGGTAATGTTTTATTGTTTAATTGAGGTTCTAGGAAGGACAGTTTTAGTGGGTCTGTTTTTGTGTGCCTATTCCAGCTATTAAAATAGCTCAAAAAGCTTCCCAATTAAGTAATTAAAATTGGTTATAATTAAGGTACAAATTTACAGGATTGAAATTTTCTGCTTCTAAAACTAAATATTCAGCATTTAAACATCATTGGCAACACCAGATGTTTAAATGTAAAGAAGATAGAAATGTAGTTTTAGATTATGGACAATGCTAAATTCTTAAAGGACTTCGATAATAAAAAATTAATACCTTGGTTTGAAGATTTCATAGAAGAACATATTGATTATTCTTGAAGGTTTTAAGTATTATTAGAGGGTTAATGGCAGAGTATGTATATCCATTTCCATTGGCTTCTTGATTAACCTCGCATGTATTACAGCTATTTAGCCAACTTTTCATAAATATCTACTGTTCTGAAATAATTCTGGTCTAAAATATATTACTGGTGCTTTTAGATGAAATATAATTCCTAAGTTACTTGCTGGAATTGGAGAGCCATTATTCCCAACACACCATTTTCTGAAAATGCATTTTGTTAGGAACTTAAAGTCAAAACCAAACTAACTGGTTTTCAAAATACTTTTTATATAGCTTCCTCAAAGCAAATAATTTTTTAGTTTTGAATTACACCAGCAACCAATTTCACTATTTTCACTATTTCTGTATGTAATTATACTATATTATTATTTATTATGTAATCGTTGATTTTATCATTTAGGCTGTTTGTATTAATAATTACTGTGGTGTTGCCTTGTCACCATAGACCCAACAGAGAAATATCACAGAACCATCAAACAACTAATTAATACATCTAAATACATTATCAACAAAAACAAAAAATCCCACCTAAAACAAATCCACCCTAAAGCACCTACAATCGGCACTCTTCCCAAAATTCACAAACCCAATGTCCCCATCCGAGCCATTATCAACTACCAGAATGCCCCTGCACATAAGTAAGCAAAATACATGGACAAAATAATCAGACAATCCATAAACTTAAACACAGAAACACACATAAAAAGCAGAACAAACCTCATAAATAAAATAAAAGACATAAACATACCACACAATTCAACACTACAATCACTCGACATAACAAATATGTACACCAACATACCCATACCCGAAACGCTCAACATCCTAGAAACCCAATTAATACAGAACAACATACCTAAAACCCATGTTACCGAAATCATAAACATCCTCCAAACCATCACCAAACAAAGCTATTTCACCCACAACTCAAACCTCTATTCACAACCAGATGGCCTACCCATGGGAAGTCCTATCAGTAGTGTCTTGAGCAAATTTTCCTACAACACATAGAAAACACCAAGATACTCACAAACAATACACACACACACAAAATCATTTACTGGTACAGATACGTCGATGATATCATAACACTATACAGAGGAAACTCCCGTCAATGTGAAAAACTCCTCACCTACACTAATAAAATACATCCAAAACTCCACTTCACTTCAGAAATTGAAACCTACTGATCCCTAAACTTCCTCGACCTAATTATAGCAAAAAGCCACACACAAAAACACAGCTACAACATTTACAGGAAACCCAAAACGACAGACACACTTATCCACAACACCTCAAACCACCATATCTAACACAAACACACTGCCTTCAGATCCATACTCCATAGACTTAAAGGAGTCCTAATGACCATAGAAAACATGAACAAAGAACTAGACACAATTAAATATTTAGCATATACAAATGGATACAACACCACAATAATAGACAAACTATGGTACAAAATACAAAAAAACACTAAAATTAATACTACAGACAGGGAAAACAAATATATCACATTACCATACATAAACAAAACAACAAACAAAATAGCCCGCAAATTTCAAAAAATAGGATACAAAATAGCATACAAAACTAATAATAAGTTACAATACAAAATACAACACAACACCAATAACAAAAATAAACTACAAGCACCAGGCGTATACAAACTGAACTGCGACGAATGTAACAAATTCTACATTAGACAAACAGGTCACAGCTTTAAACAAAGAGTCGAGGAACACAAACAGAACACCAACTCAACATTTTACAATCACATTAAAGAAACAGGACACAAATACACAGATATTTACCATAACCTAGAAATCCTACAAATCAACAAAAAAGGACCACATCTCAACACACTAAAATGATTTGAAATTTACAGACAAACAAAAACACAAAGTACAAACATATTAAACGAACAAACACAATACAAATCACATATGATCTTTGATACTATCGAAAGCCTACCTTTAAAACCATCACTGTTTGATTCGACATCTCCAAGCAGAAGACACTGATGAAGATCGGCACATAGTGATCAAAAACGTTCTGTCACAGTAAGTTTTTTAAAAAATTTACAAAATTTAAAGTTCGGATAGTCATAAACTTTTGTTTAAGAGATTAATGAGATTCACCGAACGTAATAGACTACAACATTCAAGAATCCTTTTATCTGTATAAAAGTGGAAAATTAACCCTTTCAATACATTTGATTCCACAATGAAGCCAAACTTCTTCCCCCAAGTTGTAAAATTCATTTACACTATTGTGACATGTAGAAATGTCATAAAAACCTCTATGTAGGCCCTTTCATTTCAGACAGGCATTAACTTTCATACAGAATTGTCTTGTTTTTTTTTGTAGCTGCAATAAGTCCAATGATAACATAAAAATAATGACAGCCTCGGCCATTCATTTCCAGTACGTTCAGTTTTGTTTTTTTGAATACAATAACATCTTAAATGTAAGGTATTATAAAAATGTTATTACAATGTAAAATGTTGTTTTTTACCACTCCTATGCTGTAAATAGTAGAAACTGGTTTTGTTGAGGCTCCTTCAAATCGCCGAAATTCATCTAACCAAAAAGTATGCACACAATGTATTGAACCTTCAACTAACCAAATTACGTGACATTAAACTAATCAAACATGCAAAATCTTCAACTAAATGTAAGTTTACGGTCTTCAACTAAACAAAAGTGCACAGACTTCAACTGAACAAAATGTTATGAGTTATCGTATTGCCATTCCACAGGCATTCACCGCACAACTTGAAGTTAACAAATGGGAAGTAATATTTCTATAAATATTTAAACTTAGTAGTTTTTATTACTATTTTAAAATTATTTTTTATAATACTACGGATAAATTTATCGTTATTTAAGTAAACGTAATGTAGCAATATTTTGCTTTTTGCTTAGACCATAGATCATAAAGCATCTTATTGTTACCGTAGATAGTCTACTTAAACATCGTTTTGAACATTAAGAGCAGTTACAAAACGATAAGTAATATGGTACAAGTGATTATTTTTCAAACGTTTTTAAAAATTATTTTATTTTTAAGAACTTGCTGACACCTTATTAATAAATCGAAAGTAATCTCTCTCTTTGCAGAATAGTTTTTATGATATCCTATGTTTGTAATATACAAATATTATCTATATACATTTGTCAACTTCTAAACAAACTATAAAAAGTGAAGTAAACACTATATTAGAAAAATAATGATAGTAATGCATATTTTTTTAATTATATAAAGTGTTAGTTTGCTAACTATATTTTATTTGTATATTAGAATATACATCTTTGTTAAGCATTAGGTAACTGTTTGAAAATGTAATTCCGAAAAACAGAAACAGTATAATCATACAGTGTGTGTCATTAGATTAATTTCAAAATACTGTAGTTTAAACTTATGGTTATATAAGTAACTGTAATATAGCAATATTTATCGACCTGGTTATAGCATAGCACATAGAGTATCTTATTACTCTTGTTAATATTTAAACATCGTGTTGAATGAAAGTGTAATTACAAAACTATAAGTAATATGATACAAGTGAATGTTTTTCAAAATTATTCTATATTTAACAACATAATGACACCTAATTAATAAATCGAAAGTAATCTTTCTCTTTTGCAAAATAGATTTTATGATTTCCTATGTATGTAATATACAAATATTATCTACATACATTTGTCAACTTATAAACAAATTATACAGAGTGAAATAAACACAATAAATAAAAAATTATGATTGTAAGGTAAACCCAGGATAGTTGCTGCATCTAGGATAGACTGCGCACCTCCCTAGTTTTGACAAATGTCAACAGAGTGTGTAGCGATACTCACTGTAGATGCACAGTAGTCTTTAAAGAATAAGTGAAGTGGTTTTGTTCCAGTTGCTCTAATTTTACATATTTTTTTAGTGCTTTTACTGAGGCTAGTTTGTTGTTTTGGCTTCAAAGTTATTTCACTTCAAACTACATTTGCAACTATTGTTAAATCACTGGATTAAGATCATTGTTTGAGCTTTGCAGCCACAATAAGTTTTGTTCCGAAGGTTTTTGGTCTAGTTCCGTTATCTTGACAGTCAAAGCCAAGAAACTGTTAGCTGCGACGACTCTCCCGTACAAAATAGGATAGTCGCAGCAGATGATTTCAGCTGCTATTTTCTATTATGGGTTACTTGATACACATAGTGAATAATGATTTTAGTTGATCTATAAAATATTTTTTTTAATGTTGAAAATCTATTGTTTCTCGTGTGTATTCTATAGATACTTTAAAGCATGCGAAAAACTGGCTCTGTAAGAAATGGTACAAGTGGTTTTCAAGGTTGTTTGAAATAAAGGTTTCAGAGCCATGGGAACCTTTCCCTTAAACTGAAATTCTCTCTCAGACTACTTGTTCTCCATCTCGGATAACTTGAAACTTGTTCAAACCCAATATTATTTATTTTTCTCTAAATAGGTGTAATCACTTTGTATTTTATGTATTGAAACGTTTTCACAAACTAGAGGCCTGATTTACCAGTTTTTAGTTGGTTTTTGAAATGCGGCATGTCACCCTTACAGGTGCGACGTATCATTCTTAGCATGCGGGTTAGATGCAGCGAGGTAATGGTTTACAAAAAAATTCCATCACTCAAGTGGTATAAGATTAAGGTGTGAGATTTTGTTAGTACTTCATAAATATAGCTAGTCAGTTCATAGCATACTTAGTTTTATTTTGTGTGTATCATGGGATTGTGAATACAAATATTTAAAAATGCGGGCCATGTCTCCCGGATTTACCCTAATACATATTTTTTTAATTTTCTAAAGTGTTAATTTGCTAACTATATTTTAGATGTATAATAGAATATACATCTTTGTTAAGCATTTAATTAGATAACTGTTTGAAAACGTAATTCTGAAAACAGAAACAATATAATCGAATAGTGTATGTCATTAGATTAATTTCAAAATACTGCAATTGAAACTTATGGTTATATAAGTAACTGTAATATAGCAATATTTATCGACTTGGTTATAGCCTAGCACATAGAGTATCTTATTACTCTTGTTAATATTTAAAAATCGTGTTGAATGAAAGTGTAATTACAAAACTATAAGTAATATGATACAAGTATTTACTTTTCAAACCTTTTTCAAAACTATTCTATATTTATCAACATACTGACACCTAATTAATAAATTGAAAATTATCTTTCTCTTTGCAAAATAGTTTTTTATGATTCCCTATACACTATAACCTTGATAAGACAGACCCCATTAACCCGGAACTCCGAATAAACCGGAATGATTTTGAAGTACAATAAAAAAAATTTAATAAGAAGTAACAAAAATCAAATAAGTACAGTATATACATAAAAAGTTTTATACAACAATAAAAACGTCCATTACCTATAGATAAATAAAATGATGTGCTTCTTATACTGAAAAGACTACAGGATCGTGCAGCACAAAAGCGGTTCAAGACATTTAAGCAGCCAATATTGACAGTTTTGTTTACCAACAAATTATAGTGGAGCTTCATATGTACGCTCATATACTCATTGTTTGATAAATATAAAGAGGTTTTGTCTGTAAATATAATCAGTAATTGTTTACTGTAGGCACATAAGTGATTTCGGCCGAAAAATTTACTGGAAGAAATGTTGTTTTTTTCATTTTATATATAATAAAGAACTTGTTATTGGTGTAAGTTACTTATTCACTGATATTCTTTTGAATGTACAAATATCAAAGTAGCTTGGGTTTAGTCTAAATAGTTTTAGCAGGCTATTAAAAGAAATATTGACCTCATTTTCTTATAACAACTATTTATATGAATGGAAGGAAAAAATTTACCTTCTTAAAAATACAACTAAAACATATTAAAGTAGACCATACTGGCAAACTTAAAAATAAAGTAATACCAAGGCTACTGTGATAAAGAAATAAAACAGTTAATATTTACTATTCCTCAATAAAATTTAAAAAAAAAAAACAATGGACTTAAAAAATGTACCCATATATATAATTTCTACTTCCAAAAAAGTAAACATAATTTTTACTGTAACGAAAACATTATTTGTCATAAGCTTACTACCCACAACGTTTGAAGTCCACACTGAATACTTGGACTCATATTTAACATACAGTACATGACAAGTAAAGGGTTTTTACATTTTTTGGAGCACCTTGCCATATAGAATAACAAATTATGATATAAAGAGAGACTGTTCTATTATTTCTTGGATAGGTTTATTAGATATGAGAAATATATTAAAGATAAGATATAAAAGGTTTAAGGAGATATTACCTATCTGTCTATCTATATATGTATGAAGTTATTACTATTAATTGTAAACAATTTTTTCCACCACTAAGTGCAATAATTTTACCTTATGTGATGAGGCACCTTTCGGTCACTTGACCATTGTTGAATCACTTTATATGAGTGATCCAACAATAGTCAAGTGACCGAAAGGTGTCTCATCATATAAGGTAAAATTGGTGCACTTAGTGGTGGAAAAATTGTTTACAATTATTAATAATAACTTCATAAAGTCAGTGCAACGGAAAAATAATGAACAACATGATATATATATATATATATACATATAAACGAATGTTTGTTGTATATACGCATAAGCCTTATACATTACTCTACCACTAATCTGATAGCCATGAAACTTTGGGAACTTTTCTAGTACAATCCTAGGAAGGTTTCTGGCATAGGAAGTCTTTTTATTTTAAGAAAACATTTTATTTTATTTTATTTTATTTCATTCTGTCATATTTCTTTTTGTGTTTTCTCTTTGATTGACAAAGACCACTGTGTGGTTGAAATATATCATTGGTTAAGTGCTTTTATGTGTTTTTATTTCAAGACTACAGAGTGGACTCTTACCATGGTATGTCTGTCAGTCTCCTAGTCCAATATATATATATATATATATATATATATATATATATATATATATATATATATATATATATATATATATATATATATCATAAAAAAATTTTAGTTTGTCAAATGGGTTGTTAAGAAACACTTTCATTTAATAAATATGAACATTTTGAAAATCAAATTGGACAAATCTGCGGACTACATACACAGGTGTATTTGTATGTCTATAAATTAATGTTATTTGTCTTGTTAATTGCTAATATATGAAAATATGTGAGTGTTCCTGTGCTTTACATAATTGTTGCATAACTTTTGCAAACAAAAATGAACGGATACTATATTATTATGCTTTTGAAGGCATTTAAGTCATTTGATATTTGATATTAGCATTTTTCTTAAATGCCCTTTTTCCTAATACAAATACATAGTTTTTACTTTGGAATTCCTAAGTAAAAATATTTCATTATTAAAAAGAATTATATTATAGTATTGGTATAGATAAAATTGTTAATTGTTTTCAATTGTAACTTAGAGTTTCTTGAGGTATGAATGTTTTTGCTTTGACAAGTTTACCTTAGTATGAGGGTCTCAGTAGGGTGTTACATCTAGAATAAATTTTAAAAAATAATCACTAAAAATACTTTTATGTGCTACACTATAACAAAGTCGAAAAATATTTCTATATTACAGTTACTTGAATTACGATAAATTTAGACCGCAGTATTTTGAAAAATTGAAAGTAATCTTAAAAACTACTTTGCATTGGCAAAGATTACTTCCGATTTACTAATTACGTATTAATTAGATTTTATTTAATTTTAAAACTTCAAATATTGCTTACATCATAATATTTATCATTTTGTAACTATACGATGTTTATATATTTACAGAAATAATAATAATGAAACTTTCTGTTTATGACTTTCAAGAATTTGTCCAGTTAACGCCTGTGGAGAGCAACAATAATATTTAATTATTATCATATAATACCTTAAATAACTAATTTCTAAATTGTAATTGAATTCACAAATTGACATAATTTTACATTACACATAAATAATTTCATTTTACATTCAGTTAAAATCAAAAGTAATAGTTTTTTACTTGTAAAATTGAATTTTTAACTTATAGTTTCAATGGTGAATGCATGCTTTTGGTTTGACAAATAGCTATAAGGGGCTGTATTGTTTATTATGCTAGTCTTTATGTCTCAGTATGTTGTTAAATCTAGAATTGTTTTTTAAAACGTTTTAAAAATAATCCCTGTATCATATTACTTATCGTTTTGTAATTACTCTTAATGTTTAAATATTTACAAATATTATAAAATACTTATATGATCTATGGTATAATCAAATCAAAAATATTGCTACATTACATTTACTTGCAGTTATGTAACATTTAGTAATGATAAATTTAAACCATAGTACGTTGAAAAATTAGTTGAAGGCAGTAATAAAAACTGCTTTGCAAAGACAAAGATTACGTCCCAAAGTTGTGCAGTGAACGCCTGCGGAACAGCAATACGATAACGTGCAACATTTCATTCAGTTGAAGTCCATGCTCTTTTGGTTAGTTGAACAGCGTGCATTTTCGATTAGTTGAACGTTGCGTATTTTGGTTAGTTGAATGATGTGTACTTTTTGGTTAGTTGAATTTTGGTCATTTGAAGGCTACTTGTTTTGTCTTAAGCAGTACAAGTGTTATCATCATTTTTTTTAATGGTTTGAAGTTAATTTATGTAAAGTATTTTTAGAGTAAAATCAAGTAAATAAATAACAACACATTGTTTTTATGATATTTATATCTTTATAGTAAAATAAAATATTAGCAAATTCAGTACCTCAACCAGAAATTTCTTCTGTGGTGTGATGACATTTTGGAAAGGCTGGGATTTAAATTATAACGACAGGGCAAAATTTTGAAAATGAAATAAGTTTTTATGCCATTTTAACACTTGGCCATTACACACAAATTACCAAAGTGAGTCCATTAAATTTTTCCTTATTTTAAGTACATATGAAACATGATAATTTCATTTTCACAAACTATTATTGTATAAAGAAATACTAAGAATATGATGCATTTTAAAAGTTTGTTAAAAACTCCATCATCTGTTACAGAAATTTTCTTATGAATGTATAGCATAATAAGTCTATGCGCTTTTTGTATTTTTTTATTAAATTTACAGCAATCACCAAACACAACTACGTGCATTGAAGTCTATAGCAGACATTTTTTAGGTTTATTTATTAAAAATTCTAAGGTTATTGTCAACATGTTTCTTAAGAAATCTGTCACTTGAGTTTTCCTATGAGTTTGAAATTAATATGAAATTTGTTACAAATATAATCAATTAAAGTCATTTTTAGCTGATAAAAAATTTAAAATATACTTTATATTTCTATTTTGGTATGTTAAATAGTAACCTTCTGATAGTGACCTTGAATGAATTATTTGACAGTTTTATTAAATACATCTAACTAAAACAGAAAATCCCTAATATCTTTTTTAAAATATAGATATAAATAATATCATTGAGATATGTGTTGGGTTTAAACCAAGACTTGGACATATGTGTATTTCATATATATATTTTTTTCAACCGAACCTTTCAGCACATAAACTATAAGATTTTGTTTCCTTTTGATAAAATCTAGTTTTCAATGGTAATGTTTATGTTGAACATTGGTATTGTATTTGTTGGGCAAGGATCATTGTTCCTAATATTTTCCCAACTGTTGATTTTGCAACTGGAATTCTTATGCCTACTTCAATAAGTTCAGGTTGATTTATAGAGGTTGTACCTCTGTAAGGTTGTAATAGAGATACAAAAATAAAGCGCCACTTACAAGTTGTTTTTATTTTTATAAAATTATTTTGAGGCCTTACTTCAAAAGATATTCTTAGTGTAGGGCCCAATTGATTTATTGTTACTCTACAAGTACTGTAAAACGCCTTCAACCACTGACAAAATGTTCATGAGTGAGGGTTAATCTCCTTTCATTCAATTTTCTTATAGTATGTTATAATAAATACTCACAATAACTTATGTACTACCAATGAATTTCATCCACATTGGTACATGAAATTAAGCTTCCGTGTAACAAAAATGATGTTAATGCATAGTTTTTTCTATCATCACTTTCCTGTTAGGGATTGATCTTGTTACTTAGTACCACTTTAAAATGCTGATAATCGATTACCTGTGTTGAGTAAGTCCAACTGTTATCATTACCTGAGATATTTTCTCTGATGCAATAAATATGACTCATTTCCTGAAAACCCTAAAAAAATAGGGGAAGGGGTGGATGATAATTACGAAACTTCTCCTTAACACATTCTAGGTTATGGTGAATGTCTGTGTGTTTGTGTCCTGTTTCTTTTATGTGATTGTAAAATGCTGAGTTGGTGTTCTGTTTGTGTTCCTCGACTCCGTGTTTAAAGCAAACACAATACTAATCAAACATACTCTTTGATACTATTGAAAACCTGTCTTTTAAACCGTCACCTCTTGACCCAAAATCTCAAAGCAGAAGACACTGATGAAGATCGCCACATAGAAATCGAAAACATTCTGTCTCAGTAAGTTTTAACAAATTTATGAAATTTAAAGTTTGGATAGTCATAAACTATTGTTAAAGTGATTAATTAAGATTCACCAAACGTAATGGACTAAAAAATTCATAAAGTAAGGTTTTGTAATAGTTTAAAACATGAATACTGTTCTACCCATCTCCAGTCACGTTTGACCCAATCATTTAAAGTAACTATTGTGGTGAAACCACACTGCATTTTCAATAAAATTATTGTTCTCATGCTTTATAATTTTACTATATGGCATTATAAAGCTTTTTTTATGTATTTATTATGGACTTAGTTTCATGTATTTCAAGAAATTTGAGAACAATATGATATAATGCGACTCTACTAATAAGTTGGTTAATTTTTATTTATATTAATAGGAAGATTATTATTAAACCTGAAACCAAAAATATATTACTTTAATTTTTATAAAATGTATAAAAATTAAACACAAAATTCTACAGATTTAACAATTTCATATATATATTTTTCTATGATATAAAATTTATATAAATGCTTAATTAAATTTAATGTTTATATTTTGTTGTCTGATACATTGGTTTTGAAATTTTCATTTTGACTAATTGTGTTATGAGAACATGAGTATACATTTCAATGTATTAATACCGTGTGAACAAAAAATGTTTGAATATAAGTTCAATGTAAAACAAAAATTTATGATTTAACTATAGGCATAATTCACAGCTATAAAGAAATGATGAAAATTTAATATGATTTTCAAACAAAAGGGGGTAAATGATCCCTCTTTGTTTACAAAATGATGGCATCTTGAATTACAAATACTAGTTAACTTGAACTGAAATATTCTGGTATGGTGTTTAAAGGCTTTTGGGTTTTCCTGAGGTAAAAATCCTTCACAAGACATATTTCACAAAAACTTTAGAGCAGTTTGAAAGTATTGAAAATTGGCATAACACAGATCAATAAACAGAAATCCTGTAAAACAAGATTTGGTGTATGACATTTGTGACTTCTTAGTTTAATTGTTATGCCAAACTCTTCTCTATAGTATGTAATAAGTTGCAACTTAAGTGCTTATTAACCAATTTTTATGTTTGTCTATGGTAATTTTGATGTGTTCTTAAAATCATTATTTTCTAACAATAATCTAGCACTATTGTACATTAAAAAACAATAGCAAACTACATCAACAGCAATGTTAACTTTTTTGTTCCGATTAACACATAAATTATAATGAAAGCAAACTGTCTTCTGGAGTTTGGGCTGAGTCTCAGAGTAGCTTTTTAATTAAAATATTAAAACAACATTCCACTGTAGCATTCTGTAAATAAATTGTCTTGGCAATATTTTTAAATATGCAAGAGTTTCAAAAGAAATATCAAATTTACTGTATAATAATAAATAATTTTAGTGGAAATAAATGCAGTTGATATGTGAGTCAGGTATAAATATTTATTCAATCAGGCAATGTCTCAACAACAGCCATGTTATTGTCATCAGGCCTGCAGTACAACACAAACAAAAACCACAATAGTTCACAAAAGAAATTCACTGCATTAAAATTTTTTAATGGTATAAACCTAATAATTACAACCTAGTACGTATTTGATTGTAACAAAAACATGAAAAAACCTATCATTACTACAGTTACAATCATTTAAAATCAGGAATAAAATTTAGAGTTATCAAATACCCAAATTAAATTAAATTCACAATATATCAACAATCTGCCAACTTTCAAATTATTAAACTTTACATGACTATGTAATCTTTAGTTTTCTACAAACTGTGTATAAAATTTTTTAGTTTTCTCAATAGTAATAGTATTTTTTTGTAACTTAACTTTCGAGAGGGTTAAGAGAGAGTTTTTCGGTAACTTTCGAGAGAGTTTTTCTCCACATGTATCATTATTTGTCAAGAAAATGTCTATTTAGTTGTCGGAAGTTTATTTCCAGCTCGTTCCTCTACAACCTGCATTCTAGTAAATGGCCCTACTTATTTTTATTCATTTTTTCCTAGTAGCTTTAGTATGAATTCAATTTTTGTCACACGCAGCCAAATTGTGAAGGTTTTGTCCGCAAGTGCCCTGTTGGTTTTGCAACCTAATTGAAACGTTCTTTAATTAAATTATTATTAGCAATGACTACTCTATACTGGAGGACCATACGTAAATAGAATGTTTAAAAAACACAAAATCATGAACACTATGACGCAATAACTATGTCTTTAAAATGAATAGATGTTAAGCACTACAGCTTAACTAGAAACAGCGGTGTGGCAGTCCTTCACTTAGATAGGATCACTGAATCTACCTGTAACACTTTGATATCAAATTAGAGCAGGAGTCTATACACAAAGTCATGACGGAGTGCACTCAAGTAAAACTAAAATCACTTTAAATAATAAGTTCTTTAATGTCCTGGATTACATAGTCACTAAACACTTAACTTTCGTATAATATATAAGAGCGGAGAAGTTTCTAATAATAATTGTTCTTATTATTGCACTAAGAGTACTAAACGGGCGCGGTTGCACCACGTTGCTTTGTCTCACTGATACAAAGAGCACTTTACTAAATACAATTGTTTGCATGGAATTCGCGGTTAAACTTTTATTACGCACTCTCATTACTTATATCTGATCAATTACCCTTACTGAGAATACATATTTGCGGATTTTGGCGGTTAACTGCGGCGAGTTTCGTTAGAAAATACATTGAAAAAATAGCAGGAGCGTTGCCAAACGCTTCTCACTCTTGCGACTGTGAACTGAACAAACAAGGAAAAGATGAGCTAAAAACTAACTAGGTCAAGAACTTAGCCTAGTGCAAAGAGATTCAAAGCCAGCTGTTCCCTAATCTCATCGCTGTTCTCAACACGCCCTTTTGTGTAAGTAATTTGTACGGTGTTCCTCGTGCGGCTATTTACATTACAAAAGACTTTGTGGAGTTAAATTATTACTATTTTTGTTGTTATTATTGTTTTAGTGTCGTATGTCTTTTTAGTATCTAAATTTCACATTTTATGTTGTTCCATTTGAAGAGGAGAAAATTTGTAAAATGCTATGTGGTATCGAAAAAGAAGGAAATCAATAAATACTTTCTACTGAAATTTTGTTAGACAGCTCTTTGATGGTTCTAATGAAAACCAGTCTCTTTGCCAAATGATGAACCTGACGAAGAAGTCAATGAAATTGTAAATGAAACAAATGAAGACATAATAGGTGAATCTGAAAATGACAAAATTGACCAATTTGTTGAAATGTTG
Source organism: Prosapia bicincta (assembly GCA_036971475.1). Lineage (NCBI taxonomy): Eukaryota > Metazoa > Arthropoda > Insecta > Hemiptera > Cercopidae > Prosapia > Prosapia bicincta. The sequence goes on along the minus strand of JBAIZL010000003.1, from coordinate 151,875,514 downwards.
TCAGATTTTGACGTTATAGAGAAAATTCCGCTATAAAATATTATTTATGTTTAGACATTGAATTACTTTATTACAGAAAAATAACCCGCAAACACCTATCCCGTAATGAAAACAGTGGTCTATTATACATTGCTTACACGTTTTAAAAACTCAAAATATTCTCAGTAATATGACGTTTAGAAAATTAAAATTGTACAATAATGATGTCTGAAATTATTTACAATGCATTTATATAGTATTTAATTGTGAAGACACCCAAATATAAAATCGTAAACCGTTTAAATGTTAAAGGATATTCGTGCTGAGTAAACCTCCGCAAGTGCCCTCTCCTGTATGAAACTCTATGCGCCCTCTCGAAGGTTAATATGGATCACCTAAAAAATATACATCATGGCCAATTGCTTTCTTAATCCAAAGCCATTGGATTTTTAAAATCAAAACTATGATTAAACTGCTTGATGTGAGCCAAAATGACAGATTTAGCAGCTACACCAGGTTTTTTACTCCTTTTTTCATGCTAATATGTACATTTTATGTTCAAGCTACATCAACAGTCAGTTTCTCAGAGTGATAACTCGCTGCCTAAATTTGATGGACTTCTAAAAGTACACAAGACACATGTGCCATTGAGAATAACTAATATAATCATATTATGCTTTCTCCAACCTATTTTTGGCAAACTAGTTAAATACAATTTTAGAGACTAGCTTGCCTAAACCTCAGTCTCACATAAATAACAGCCTGAATTTGTGTGAAAAGCTTAAGAATTGGGTTAAACCAGCCATTTACATCATGGTTAGCATTCATGTTACTTCTTTTTTTACTAATAATGATTGTGAACTAGTGGATAGAGGTATCTAATAAAAATGAATTATGACATCCAATTAAATGAGTTGTTGCATGTTGTTAAATTCTTGATTAACAATGCTTGCTTCCAATTTAATGTTAAGTACTACAATCATGTATGTGGTGCTCCCATGGGTTCACCGGTGTCTCCAATATTTGGTTATATGGTTTTTGATGATTTGGAACAGGCATGTTTCAGTAAAATGAGCTTCAAACTTTTATATTTTGGTAGATATGTCGATGATACCCTAGCCTTTGACTCTAATAACAAGGTACAGGAGTTGTATGAAATGAATGTTTGTGACACATGGCTTAAATTTACTTATGAGGTTGAAGAAAATAACAGACTTAGTTCTTTGGAAGTTGTATTAATCAGACATTTAACTGTGTTTAAGGTGTTATAATTGATTGGCATCATAAACCAACATTTTCAGCCAGATTTATTCATTTTCAATCAGGTTATCCTAATGCACACAAACGGGGTATGGTTTATTTACTTGCTGATAAAGTAATTCAGCCATCTCATCCTCGGTTTTGTGAGAAAAATGTCTAATTGATATATAATTACTTACTATGATATAATTATCCTCACAAATTTCTTGATTTTCACATAAAGAAGTGTGTTTATTTAAAATTAAATTCTGATTCTCCTAATGTTTGTGATATTCCTAATAACATAAGACTTCCGGTTTTTCGTTTACTTTAGGTTTTATGAGAAAATATCTAAGAAACAAATATGAACAAATATAAGATCTTAACTGTTCCTTCTATGTCTAATAATTTCTCTAACATTATCAAAAAGGAAAAAGACAAAACTGAAACTCTCAATCTTAATAATTAGGTGTACAAAATTAAATGTATTAATTGTGGAGCTATGTATATTTGTGAAACTAAGAGATGGTTACATGTATGTATGAGTGAGCATGAAAAAAGGAGTAAAAAAACTTGCTGTAACTCCTATGTCTGTCATTTTTGACTATATCAAGTAGGTTAATCATAGCTTTGATTTTAAAAATTCTATGGTTTTAGAATATGAAAGAAATTTGCAACAATGTACATTTTCGGAGACAATCCACATTAAGTTATAGAAAAATGCTTTTATTATCAAGGAGGACACCAAAAAATTGTACAACACCACTCATAAAAAGTCTTAAGAATACTTAGTCATGTTTAGTTTAATAATTTTAAAGTTGGCAGATTGTTGATATAGTGTTAATTTAATTTAATTTGGATATTTGATAACTTTAAATTTTATTCCTGACTTGAAAGAGATTGTAACTGTAGTGGTTATAGGGTGTTTTCATATTTTTATTACAATCAAATATGTAATAGGTTGTAATTGTTATGTTTATAACATTTAATAATTTTTTGATGTTACTAATTTGAGTGGTTTTTGTAATGTTTTTTTAATTATAGAAAGTTAAACGTAGCTATCTTTATTTGTGAGCTATTGTGATTGTTGTTAATAATTTTAATTGTGTACTTATGCTTTATAGGCCTGATGACGATGTCATAGCTGTTATCAAAACATTGCCTGATTGAATATATATTTGTAACTGACTTGAAAATCGACCCTATTGATTTAAAAAATAATCTTTATGAAGTTAAACATGATTGCTAAATAATTTTTATTTATATTATTGAATGATTAATGCTACCAAAGATAACTCAAACAATTTTTCTTATGAATGTTCAATCTTACCAACATTCTTCACCCATCTCCCATCAAGTTCTTTCCATACCTTATTCTGGATTACTGAAATAATTTATACAAGTATCTCAATCTTGTTTCTCAACTAATTACTTACAGAGAGTCAAATACACAGTTTCTTTAAACACTGATGTTACAACAAACTAGTTCTAATAATCTATTCCTTTTCTGTAATTCAGTAATTGCAGATTACTTCATTTAATTAATCCATATTTTTTAAAGTTTAAATAAAGAAGGAGTGTTTTCTGGTTTATCTTGTATACAAAGACAAGACATTTAATTCACATTTACTTCAGTTAAAAATAATTCCCCTATTATCTTACGGTTGGGGTATGGCACAAAACATTCAGTTTTGGAGAGTGTTTTCCCATTAAATATCATATGAGTATTTTGTTATTCCTAGAATTATAAATTATTATTGTTTTATTTTCTATTGAGAGTGAATGTGATTTTTTACTAAACAGAATATATAAAACCCTGTTTAAGTATCAAAAATTCTCTTGCAAAATTGACATTCACGTTAAACGCTGTCATCTTTATACTTATCATGACTGTGCAGTGTATTCGTTTATTTTAAATGCTCCACATCATTAGAGTTGCTAATTTGATACTCCCTTTTCAAATAGATTTCTTTAGGGTTATGAATGAAAGAGAAACTCACAATTATTCTTACTCTACACTCTTGGTTGTCGAGCCTTCATTTCAAAGACAGTCAGGGCTTTCAACTTGATGTTACAATCTGCAGAGGCTATTATCATTCAAGAAATCACAATTGAGCTTAGTACTCTATTCAAATTCCACTTTAATTGTAGATTCAGTCTTCTTTATTACTATAATTTCCAAGAAGAACATAGATAAACCCATGTTTGATCATACACCTAATTAAACCTGCTACCGGTTTTCTTTCATTTTAGTGTTAATTCATTACTCTTTGCGTCACATAGGTGGTTATAGTAAAAAATTATGAAGGGACTATTTTAGTATGCACACACTAGGGAATCAGGGGTTATAGAGAAATTGATATAATTAGACACAAGGGAATCATATTTTCTGTCATTATAGCACATGAAAACTTGACTAATCCAGGTTTTTTTTTTAAAAACAAAATCCATAACTGTCTCAATTGAATTAAGCTGCAGTATCTTTCTTGAAATTAAAAACATAATGAAGTACTGCATTGGATTAGACTTAAATTTAAAGATACGAAAAAAACAAAAAGTTGTAACTCAAAAACAAATGTTTATTGCTATTTAACAAAATTGCAACATTTTCAATTAAAATATTTGCTATTATTATGAACTTCCCTTATAATATTAATAGTCGAAGATAAACCAAAGTGTTTATTCCAAGTGCAATTTTCTTTTCTTCATAGCGACACTTCTACAATATTGTGGGTTAATTTGTTCTCTGTGTATTTTCTTCTCTATCTAGAATAAAGATAAGTTTTAGAATCTGTCTTGCATTCTCAACCAATTTTTTATCCTCCTGGTAGCAGAGAAACTTCTTTCACACAAGCCTGAGCCTATAGTAATAAAAACAGCTAGTCTAATTGACCAAAATAAACTAAGAGAGGTGTCTTGCTTAATTATTTCCCTTAACTCTGCATACTTACTCTGATACTCATGCAATTTCATTTCCTATAAAATTTTGTTACAACAATGATCTAGATTTAAATGAATTATTAGTTACTGCCATTTCTGCTTCAAGTAAAGTGGTGTCTACTCTCAGTACCTCACTGTTAAAAAAATGTTGATTCTTCATTGCATCTTCAATTAATACATTCAAATAAAAACACTTCTAAATATGTCACACTAGCTTATTGTAGCATTTACTTTTATAATTGTTTAGGGCAGCCTTTTCGGGAGATGTGTCCCATTCTCAACACAGACCATAACTAAAATCTAGGTTTTTGTAGGTTAGGGTGGAGGTGGGATATTAGGATGGGGATGTAAGTGCATTTTGATGAGTATTGGGGGTTATGATGTCAAAAAGTGTATGTGAGTTATAATGTAATTGGATGTAAATGTAAATGTTTGTACACCTCATATTGTTCTGTTGTGTATCTTTGGTTATTTTTGTTTTGTTTGGGAAGAATTTGTAGGTTAGATTTTATGTTTGTATGGTTATGGCTTGTGGATATGAAATGTTGGGAGAAATTTGATTTAGTGTTTTTGTTTGTAAGTGCTTTTATGTGTTCTGGTAGCATGTGTAAATTGACCTCCTTGTTTGGCCTATGTAAAAACTATAGGCCAAACCTAAAGATCAAACTATGGTCCATATGCACAAACCATAACTACACAAACATAACCTACAAATTCATCACAAACATATTAAAAATAACCAACGATTCACAATATAAGATATAAATCAATATTTTAAACTATACTCTGCACACATACTCAACACCCAATTACATTATAACTCACACACCTTTTGATGTCATAACCCCCAATACTCACCAAAGTACACCTACATCCCCACCCTAATATTCCACCCTCACCTTAACCTACAAAACACCAAGAGTTCAGTTACTGTCTGAGTTGACACATCTCCTGAAATGGCTGCCCTCAACATTTATAAAAGCAAGTGCTACTCTAGGAAAGTGTTATATATTTATAAATGTTTTAAATTGAAAACTAGTAGCTCATGTGATGATGGAATCAATTAACATAATACATTCAATTATAGCTTCATACACCTTAAGTAAACACGAGTTCTCCAAAATATTTTCTTTCCATCTTGACCTCTCTGAATAACTTCCTCTCCTGTTCCAACGAATAATGTTACTGAGCTGTCTCCCAAATAACACTTATTTTACTTTTAACTCCTAATATTCTCCAATGTCATGCTTTTCAGCAAAATTTATTTTTTTCATATTTTTGAAAATTTTATTTTGTATTACCTTTATAGACGTGTTTATAGCTTTAATTATCTGTGAAGCACCTTCCAGGGTATCTTAACTGTGCTTAAAATGTGATTTAAGACCACTTAATGAAAGACAACAAGGTTAGCTACAATATTTTCTTTTGTTTTGGTTTTCAAAATCTTCAATAGCATAAAAGTTTCCAAATTAGTCAGTTTCGAAACTCACTGCTTCCATTATTATATCAAATTGTTTACAGTTTTTATATCTGTACTTCATCTTGCTGTGCTCTGAGAAAATATTTCAGTATTCTGTGTGTTTGTAAAGAACTTTCCTATCCTGTTTCTTTGAGATCTGCTACTTTCTTCAGGAAGGATAACATTGTTTTTGAGACATATACATGTTTTTTTTTTTAATGGTTGTTTGCATTCCAGAATGGTTTTGTTACATGACTGAGGACCTTTGATAAGTCTGAGCTATTATAAGAAGATGATTAATTCTAACTTGTTCAAAAATACTTCAAATAAAAATGGCAAGCTCTTCCCAATTTCAATCTGAATTTTCAATTTCGGCCTTCACAACAGAATGTGGTGCTAGATTGTGTGAGGGATGTCTGACAAGGTTAAACCTTGTATTGGGGGAAACGTGCACAGGATTTTCCAGTTCGCTCCTCCTCCCACTTCACTGTACAAGGCATGTTGCAACAGCATTAAATAACATACTTACCACAATAACATTTGTACTTTTTAATTCCTAGAGAAGAACCTATACAAGAACTTATTTCTAGTATTGCATTGTCCGTACTTATGAAATTAAAAATATTTGAACTAGTTATTACTATTTGTGTTGAAAATTTTTTCCCAACACAAAAAAGTAACAAAATTTTTCTGAATTAACTTATACATTTTTGGGGATGAGAACTCCCCCCAAAAAAATTCCTCGGTTTAGCTCTCACTGACACCTCATCTAGGATCTTTAGTAAACGGTTTTAAACACTTATACTCTTTTTAAAACATGCAGTATTGTCTTGCAAAGGACTAAGCTTCCAATAATTTAAATTTATCTAGCCTAAGTTATTTAGGAAATAAAACGTGAGAATATGGTGTAAGGTTTTTTAAATCAAAGGTAGTTGTGGATATTATCAAGATACCATACGAATTTCATTTTCCGTTTTGAAGGCTGAAAATGAAGTTTTATAATAATAAGAAAACAAGCAAAATTTTAGCTATTTCACTTGTTTTAATGTGTCCTTATATATATATATATATATATATATATATATATATATATATATATATATATATATATACTGTACCTGTTATAATTACTTCCTTAATTTATGTTATCCATTTTTTGGTGGTTTATTTGTGATAGCTGTTTAATATTTAATGTTATTTCAGTCCTTTGAATACAATAACCTGCTTATATTTTCAAGGATTTTAATTTAGGTACTGTTTTGGAAGGGAGAGAGAGAGAACAACTTTATAACTTTAATTTGAGCTAATTCGATATGTGCTTATTTAATTAACTTTTATTTTTATTCCCTTTTGACCTGTTTATATGTTAAAGAACTACATTTTAATATTCTTGATTATATTAACAAAATGTACCTAATTTATCATTTAAAAGGTCATTAAATGACTAAAAATTGTTTTTACTTTCAAATGAATATTAAAGCCAACGTAAACATTTAAAAAACTTAAGTTAGGAATCTCATAATTTATTCACAGCTCCTGTTAAAATAAAAAAACAAAAATAATTCACATACATTTTTCACCACCTTTATACCACATAAATATATATTTTTAATGTAAAAATATTTGTATATGTATGTTTATGTGTGTGTTGTTTGGTGTACAAATTTTTATTTGATCAAACAAATTAGTCTTCCAATTTGTTCCAGTGAAGACTGGGAGCAACGCGTATTAGGCGTGGGCCAGTGGCATGTTAAAGGATGGAAGCAACGGCGGGCCTCAAACCTCATGAAGTTTGTCCCTCGTGCGGCCACAAGGAATATGCCCAATAAAGCTGATAGACCAAAATAAATTAACAGAAAAAACATTTTGTTTTATGTTGGTGTATCAAAATATTCAGTTTGTTTTTTTTAAATATATTTGATAGTCATTTTAATTATGAAAAATTAAAAACAAAACTATCCCCCCAAAAATTGTTTCAAAATAATATAATTTTTGAATTTTTGTTTCTTTATACACTTAAACTGTCTTCTAAAACTAACAGTTGTAATCCATAACACAATATTTTACAACAGAACATTATTCCTAATAACAACCACAGTTACAATGCTATTATTCAAAAAAATCAATTTTACAAAGTTAAGATAAGAAAATTGAGTCGTGCTCATTTTACTATAGAAAATACCTCAGTTGTCCAACGTAATCAGTTTGATAATATGGGCTTCAATGAACTAAAAATTTCATGACTGCAAAAGTTGGGAAATCTTCCTAATTTCTAATATGAGATAAATGTTTTAAATAAGTTTCTCGATTTATCAAACTAACACTTGTTCAAAAGACATGTTTTCAAAATACTACAGTTTTTTTGATTGATGCTTGTTTCAGGTTTGAAAACAATCGTTATTCAACAGTCAGGTTTCAAGACCTATTTATTCCAAGACATGCATTTCAAAGGTTGTGCATTAAAGATTTAAGTCTTCCAAGATCTGAGTATACAAAAACCTATATATTCCAAGACCTCTATATGCCAAGACCTAAGCATTCCCAGATCTCTGTTCCTGTAATGTACATTCCAAATCCTGTGTATATTCTAGACATTTAAACCTGTATTCATCTAAAAATTTTTGACTATCTGATTCTTTCTCATTGGAATATTTTTATTAAATGCAAAAGATGCATTTTATTTCAAATCCCTACAGAATTTGCATCTGAATATCATTTTTTTCTACTAGAAGTTTCATTTTAAAAAAATACTTAGTACTTATTAATTAGCTTTTGTTGTTTTTTTTCATGATTTAAAACTACAAAACACATGTAAGACCTTATTGCCTGATAGATAAGGAATAATATAAATATAATTGTGGTTAAAGTAGGGATATCAATCTCCTTGTACTGGGAAGGGTTTTTGCTGTCCTGAAGTAACCTGATTTTTTTTTGTCAAAGAGCGACATGTAATCATTCAAACCTTGTACCTTAATGGATACATAATTACGTAACATGTTCCAGTATCCTGAATTGCAATTGTTTATATGAATTTTTAAAATGATAATCGCAATTTTTTAAAACCAATTTTCTTAGAGTAGGATTAGGTTTAAGCATCATTAAGTATTATTAATAATATTTTTACTTGTGTTCATAACATTCCATTCCAAAAATAAGATTCTTTAACTTTAATATTTATAATGAAAACGTAAATAGTTTGAACACACATCTGCACATTGATATGTAAACACACACACATGCACACACACACACACACACTCACAAACACACACACAAACATACTTACTGGTTACAAATGTACTTGCATGATGTATAAGAAGAAGTCATAAAATGGTTTTAGCTATATACAAACAAAGTGTGAAGCTAAAAAGCAATTAACTCAGTTATACAATACAAATAATGATATTCTAACTATGTCAACTAATTGAAAAATATAATATATTTTGTAAATATATATATATATATATATATATATATATATATATATATATATATATATATATATATATACTTTATGTACAAACTTTTAGTAAACTATGTCAATTATGACCAAATGGAGCATGTTATTGTTTTTAAGATTTTACACTAAAGACTTAAACTTTGTATGTGCGTTAGTTTGCCTATAATCTATCATTATTTTTATAGGCAACAAATACAATTTTTATTTGTGACAATAAAAAAATCTTAAAAATAATATATAACAATAGAAAACAATTAGTCTATATTCTTATATTTTATTATTTAAAAACTTAAATTATATTAACTGTTGTATTGAAGTAAACTATCTTAATTATATTTTAAAATTATGGAATTATAGAAAATGTAATCAGTTATTCATTAAAAATAATTGTCTAATAACGCAAAAATAACTTAAAATTTCAACTTTTACTTTCCGCATCCTTTTTCCATTTGTTAATGCATCAGTTATAAAACATACAGTTATATCACACAGTTAAAACAATTTAGTTGGCTCTAAACTTGATACTGCCTAAAGGGCATTAATTACTGCCTATGGGATAAACTGACAATACTATTTTGTATATAGATCAGAAAACTTGTTATTATATTGAAAATAGAATATTTTACCCTACAATCACATCTTCTAACCAAACTTTATTGAGCAACACAATTTGATGTGAAAACTATTGGAACTTCTGATGAATTAATGCTGAATGAAAATAAGTAAGTCCAAAAGTAATCATTGATAATAGATATCATTGTGAACATGTAGATGCAACATATGACACATGAAATGCTGGCATTTAAAAACAATCAATATATACACATGATTATTATAATAATAATTATATATATATATATATATAATCAAACCTGGTCCTAGATATTGCCTGACTTTTGGCTGATTTCTTTTCATTTGTCACTACCTCATGTGTCATTATTTCTGCATATGTATTATTTCAATTATTAACATGAAATTTTCATAGTTGAGGAACAAAGTCACATAGATTAAATTGGAAGTTTTGACTGGAAGGTAACCTAACCTATTTTCATTACTAATTATAATTTAATAGAAAGATTGGTCGTTTTAAATTGGCATGTTTGTACATATACAAATATGTTTTAAAATTAATCCAGTGCCTCAAAAATGACCTTTCAGTGTAAATAACAGCCTTCAGTTTCTAGTTGACCTGTGGTCCATATTTTCTAAATGCGTCATTTAATACATATATCTGATCAAAAATAGTTGTGGAAAATTTGACAAAAATATATTCACATTAAATTCCATAAGAATAATGGTTTCCCACAATTTCAAATTCATGTCATTTGTCTTCCAAGTTTATTTGTATATTAATACATATTATCTATTTCAGTTGAAAATGTCTTAAATATAATTTGATATATAAGACTTGTTTGGTGTTGACTTTTAATATTTTAATGAGTTTGAAGATCTCATACATCTATGATATAAGGTTTTATTCTCACATGAATATATTATTTTGCTTGGTACACACATCTTAGAGATACTTAAAACAAGGCTACAAAGTACTTATTTTCACTGCACCCATGAATAAATATATAAGCTCGTGAAGGAAAGGCATAGTTTAAATAGGCGTATGCATTTCTGTTACAATTATTTTGTCTGATAATTTATAGTTTCAAATTATAAAAAAAAGGCTAAAACCATGTTACCAAACACAAACTTTAACTGAAAACTCTTGAACATATGTTAGTATATTACACTTGCCTATAATAGCACTTACTTTTTGGATTATTGAGGATGGGCATTTTAAAAGTTGAGTGCCGTTGACAACTCAAACCATAACTCAATGAAAACTCAAAACCTAAATGAGTTACTGTTTGAGTTGACAATGGAGCACATCTCTACTAAAATGACCCTCCTCAGTGCCCCCCCAAAAAAGTGCTACTATAGGCAAGAGTAATATACTAATTTATATTCAAGTGTTTTTAGTTAAAAACTAATAGCTCAAGTAAAGACAGAATGAAATAATTTACTAATTTTTAACTTTAATAGTCAAGTTTTTTTAAACTATTTACTGTAATTCATGAAATAAATGACAAAGTCTAATAACAGAAAAAACTCTGCAGTTTGTCTACTTTTTGCTGTACTTGCTAAAGCAACTTGTCGGTTTGTATTATAAGGTACTTGTCAGTTTACCCTTATTTATTTTTTACTGTAACTAAGAAAATTTTTCCTTTTTATGTGAATAAATATAATAGCAGCTTTATCAGTTTACTAGTCAAAGGGATCAGAGTTGAAATTTGGATTTAAATTATTAGACTCATGGTCATTTTCAGTGTCACAAGTTTCGTATGTTGTGCTACGAGTTCCAATAAGGTTTATTAAGTCTTGGCTCCAAAGCGGTTTCTATAATATTAAAAGTCAAACCATTATTCGAATTTCTCTATATCTATGATTTGAAACATTTAAATAATTAAAAATATAATCAATAAACAGTAAAAAGTGGAAACTTAATACTGGCTCTACAGAAAAATGAATGTGAACTGAATCGATATCATCACTCACTTGCTGAAGACATTCTAAACATTGAAATTAGAATGATCAAGTGGTGGCAATAAGCAACACGGCTCTTATGAAGATACCCTTAGAGCAACCAACTTAACAAGAGCTTCAATTAAAAATTCTTTAAATTTATAACTAGTAGTAACAACTTTTAAATTTTAGTAATAATTCTCACTTGTATTTATTACAGTTATTGTTTGTCTATGTATTGACTATGTAATAATTCTCTAATAAGTGTAAACTGTTATATATATATATATATATATATATATATATATATATATATATATATAAAGTTATTATTGTTAATTGTAAACAATTTTTCCACAAATAAGTGCAATAATTTTACCCTATGTGATGAGGTAACTTTCGGTCACTTGACCATTATCGAATCACTTAATCTTATATATATATATATAAGATTAAGTGACCCTACTTTAAAACATAATTTTAATACTGTATTAATAAATAAATTAGAAAATATATTTCTTAGTATGACTTAATGTGCAACATTCTGTAACATTTTCATTTATAAAATGTTTATTTCGAAGTTAAGTGTTAAGTTGTATAAAGTGAATTTGCGAATGACAAACTAATTATTAATTTTTTTTTTAACTACATAACTCAGACCCACACACACACACATATGTATGTATAGGTGGTTTGGAATATATATATATATATATATATATATATATATATATATATATATTTTTGCAGCGACTTTCGAGAACTATTAATTACGTGCTCTCATTTTCAAGCTTATTTTGAAACTGACATCTTCTTGTAGCTGCCAGGTGTTTGGGAATTCCATTGTCTTAAGTTATAACTGTGCCATGCTATTTTCGGTTTCACTGCAATGTGGGTTAGTTTTGATCTATCTTGGGGTTAATTTTGTCTATTAAATTTAATAATTTATCATTTTACATTGTTTACACTAGGACACTGGAGAACTAAATATTGTTTACAAACAAAAGCATTAAATTTATATAATTTGAAGTTATAAACATGTTTTGTAATATACCGATAAACAAAACCATCCAAATAATAAAAATTTAATCAATTAGCCTTAAATTAACCCAAAATATACAAACCAAATTTAAAAAATGGTTAAATACCATACTGAAACAAAACTATTTCATATTTAATAATAAAATATATAAACAAACAGATGGTTTAGCAATGGGATCACCTCTCTCAAGTATATCAGAAATTTATCACCAGAAAATTTGATGAAATATTTACGCAAACCATAAAAACACAGGAAATCAACAGACACTGGATAAAATATGTTGACAATGGATTATACATACTCCCTATAAAATAATTAATATTATCACCCTAAAAAGTAACTAACAACCTTCATCTTGACATAAATTCACCATGGAAGAGGAAATAAACAATAAAATAAACTATTAATTTAGACCTTACAATGATGTGAAATACAAATAACATTGAATTCTAAATGTATAGGAAACCATAAACACAATAACAAACCACTATAGCCATAACCCACAACATAAAATGGCTACTTACAATTAACTTTTATATAATATGCTAAAATCCCACTAAAAAATAAGGAAACAGAAAAATAATATGTTCCACAGTCAATAACAGAATTTATAAAATCGAATTCCCAGATTGTAATAAATTATACATTGGCCATACAAAAAAGAAATTGAAAGACACATATAAAGAACACCTTAAAGCATACCAATCACTTACAATTCACACTTAGTCACACACTATCAAAAATAACCACACATCCCTACATTAAAAAAATACAGCTATTAAAAAAAATACAAAAAGGGCTAAAAAAATGACAATCTTGGAACATCTGGAAATTTATAAACACAAAAATAATATAATAAACAATCAAGTACAAATAAAATTAAAAAACGATAAATTGTGTAATAGACAATATTAACCCCGATACAGACCAAAACTAACCTATAGTTCAGTAAACCCGAAATAGCACAGTACTTTTTACCATATGACAATTGAATCTCCAGCACCTGCCAATTACAAGATCAAAACAAGCACACACCTCTCGCCAGTCCCTAAATAAGCTTGAAAATAAGAGCATGAAATTATTAGTGCTCGAAAGTCGACTCACAAATATACCAAGTAAGATTCTTGTTCAAGAGTAAGTGGTAAGTGAATACAAGAAAACAGTGTTGCAGGATTATATATTTGTGTATTTCTGTGTGTGTGTGTGTGTGTGTGTGTGTATCCAACACACACACAGCTCTTTACAGCTTTATATATATATATATATATATATATATATATATATATATATATATATATATATATAAATTTATATAAAACTCTATGCTTGTATATTTTATATTGACTGGTTTTTAATCACCTCATAGACAAATTCAACACCTAATTACACTACAATTCTCATGTCATATTTTAACATAATCATGTCTTAACAATCTAATTTTACTTTTATTTGCATTGACAAGAACGCCTTTTCTGAGATCATACCTAAGGATCACAAAACCTGTTTTTTCTAGCAAATATAAACATGAAAATTTAATCTAGTAAGTTTCTCAACTGTAATTTATGTGAACAAGAATTGGATGTGATAATTTATTAAATGGGTATTATAATGATGCAATTTATTTCTTTACAAGAGTTTTTTTCAATTTTGAAATTTGTCATATTGGTTTATCTTTCCATATTTGATATATGAAAATACAGATTGAAATGCAATTGTTTATACTCTTGATTTCTTAATAACATTGTTTACTCGTTGTAGTCAATATCAATTATTTAATTACTGATTTAAGCTTTATCAAAACAAAAACAACCAGTTCTGATACTATCAAAGTCTGTTGAATTTTAATGAGCTGTTTAATAATTTTAGTCCAAATAATTTATTTTTATTTGATTCATATATATATAGGAATTTTTGGACTAGATAGGAGACTGACAGACTTACCTAATGGCAATAGTCCAAAACTGCAATCTCTTGGAAATAAATAAATAGACACATATAAAAACTTATCACACTATTGAAATATTTCGATCAAAAATAATCTTTGTCTATCCCGATCTCTCAATTATATTCACTAATTAGAAGATAGTTGTAGTTTTATAAAATTAAAATATATGTATAACTGTATTTGGTTAAAATTTAAATATGTATAACAGTAAATTTTCACCACGAAAGTTGAGAGACCTAGTTGCAGCGGGGGGGGGGGGATTTACTACAACGTGATTGGTTGGAAATGTAAAGGGGCGTGGCGAAGTATTTACCGGTGTATATATTTGATGAGAAATGTCGTTTCCATGTATTTTCATTGTAAATTACCTCTGAGGATGATTGCTATGCAATCGAAATGTACATAAGGTTTTAAATAAAAGAAGAAAGTTGTTTGTGGTTGAGAGTTGTCATTTATTTATGTTAAACATTACGCCACAGTTGTTTTATACAGTTATATAAAAGCTTTGTTAAAGTATTCGGAAAAACATTCTAAAAAATATCAACTATATTTTGCATTTCAAAACATATTTTTGACACTGCTTTTTATCACTAAAGTTGTCTTGATCAGACCACATTGAAACATAGATTGCAGGAAATGAATACATACTTTTTTCTCAAATAATTCACATATGCACACATACAGACACTAAATGGTTCACGAGTCAAGAGAAAGAACAATTATTTAATATAACCCTATGAATTTTCTAAAACAATAAAATAAATAAGTTTAATTGTATACACAACTAAACAATTTGTAACTGTAGAATGGTAAGTAAGTAGAGTTATATACAGTAAACTTTTTAGAATCCGGCTCGTCGTTTATCCGGTGCCTCCAGTAATCCGGCATTTTTGTCATGGATGGAAGATGTAAACATATCAATATGTAAACATAAGTTGTATATTTTTTACTCCTTGCCGACTTAAGTGACCGAGGGACTTTCACGTGCACAAGCTGTGTAGCTTGTGATATACAAACGATTTGAGCCATATGTTGTTTCAGTAGTTGTGTACAGTAACTGTTATTAAAATCAGTAACTGTTATTACACTGCAAATTTCATTGCAGTGTAAACAGAAACATATATAAATTTTCTGCTTTTACCGTTAAAGATAAAGTAACCTTTTATTGTAAAGTACAGACCAATAGATCCATTCTCGTTTTATCATTTCAAGTAGCTCTACAGTACAAGATTATATTTGTAAATTTTCTTAATTTTTAAGCAATACGCATGAATATTGTTCAATGTAGATTGTGTTTTTAATGGGCCCTCCAGTAATCTGACTGTATCCCAGCCCTATATCTGCCGGATTAGTGAGAGTTTACTGTAGTTCATAGAAAAAAATCTATTATTCTATGTAGCCTATTGATGAATGTTTACTTTGTTTAATATTTTGTTCTCGTTACGATTTATTTTCTCAGTAAAACTTGTTATATTATACAGTGATTTTTTCTCTAAAGTATTTGCTATTTATTGTAGTTGATATTATTAAGAAGTAAATGATAAACTTAATTAATTTATATTATATATTTACTAACACAGTTTTTTTACATATTTTAACAGATGTTGTGATGTAGATGTTAGAAATATGCATATATGTGTTATATATATATATATATATATATATATATATATATATATTCTTGATATTTTACGTTATCCATTGTTTTTCCGTTGCACTGACTTTATGAAGTTAATATATTACTATTGTAAGTAATTTTATCCACCATTAAGTGCAATAATTTTACCTTGAGTGATGAGGCACCTTTCGGTCACTTGACCATTGTCGAATCACTCGAGTGAATCGACAATGGTCAAGTGACCGAAAGGTGCCTCATCACTCAAGGTAAAATTATTGCACTTAATGGTGGATAAAGTTACTTACAATAGTAATATATTAACTTCATATATATATATATATATATATATATATATATATATATATATATATATATATATACATATATATATATATATATATATATATATATATATATACATATATATATATATATATATATATATATATATATATATATATATATTATTTATGTAAAATTGAAACACCTTATTGTACACATAAACACACACGCATATATATGTACGTTTCAATTAAAAATAAATTATACTAAATATTTATTAATTCTTTATCTAAAGTATTCTAACTGTAAGGCAACTGTATACTACATTTATAACATTTTGTTGTGCTTTGCGCTTGATCAATTTATCCATCTCATTGCTAGATATTTATACAATTTAATCATATTTGCAGCTGTTTGCTTTTTAATTATAATAGAACTCTTTGTGTACACATATCATTTAGAGTTACACTTTGCCCAGTGTAGACAATATGAATGTTAGAAGGTTTGTTTAGTTTCATAGTAATACAATTTCTAAATTACTTGAATAATCATTAAAACAATTTTCATAAATATAATGAGTTTCACAACCTGAAAGTAGTAAATATTAATAATTAATTTGCCCACAATACTAAAACTTTTCGTAAAAAAACATTTTATTCTCATTAAAACAATTTCTGGTTCAAATTATTACACTTTGCAATATACCGTAAGTAAAACAACATTCTCCTTATAGACATTCAAGGACAAAAATCAATAAAATTAATATTGTACTATATTAATAAGTGATTTTATATTGCTGTAATAAAAAGGAACTGTCAGCTATGAAAACAAAATTATAATGTGTAATTCATATAGTTATTATTCAAGTTATTTATGAGAGTACACATATTCTTATTAATTAACAGTCTAATTGAAATGTGCTTTTCTTTACTGAGAAGGAATAAGTAACAATTTTAATTTTGTTTATATATATCTTAATTTGTGTTTGAACTTGAAAAAATTAATTTAATTTAAAGTTTCACCAATCTTCTTGGACAATAAAATCCTCTGTTATGTATTTATTCCCCAAATTATACAAATTTATAATCATATAGAACACTTCCTAAGATAAATACAATTTTCTTAAACCTATACAACTGCTGATAGCTGCTCTCATCATTAAAGATGTTTCCAAATAAAAGTAGACTGTTATCGTCTTCCAGATTCAATCTGTTTATGGGAGGAGGCCTTCCGATATTACATAATAACAAAAGAAAGGAAAACGTTTAGTAAAAACATATTTTTTTTTTTGTTAGTGCAAGAATTACTTATAATTTTTTCAAATACAATTCCAGTAACTCTTCCTTTGCAAGAATTCATTGGTAGTGAATGTTCTGCATTTTAAACCTATTTTCTTCACTAATGCTTCTTAACTCTATATTTTAATATGGCGAAGAGAGGTCATTGAAAACTTTGTTTTTAGGTTGTTAAAGCAATGTAAGCTATGTCTTCTAATGATTTTGAGTTTTCTTTCAAATGATAATGGAGTGCATTTCCAATTGCCATTTTTTTAAACCTCTGTGATGTCTAGTATTTTCACATTTTATACTACAATACCTTTTTTCAAAGCCTTCAATGAAATATCTCATATGCTTCTCAGATTGATTTTTGTGGTTTAAAGCAATCAGTAAGTTTGAGTATTGTCATCTATGAACAATAGAAAAGGATTATAAATAAGTAAAATTAGGGTACAGACATAATCCAATAACATGGTGTAGGAATTAGGTGAGGATCTTGGTATCATGTGTCTAAGGTTGAATACTTAAAGTAGCACTCACAGGCTTCTCAATTATTTCAAGTGTAAACAATTATGATATCATTGCATTGCTTATAAAACATTCGATGAAATAATAGAAATGAATCTAAAACTGTATTTTGTAGAATATACAAAAGTTAATTTGTATACAGTGTATGGTTATAGGTATGTAGGTTTGCTAACATGTCATGCTCATCTTCTTCACAGGCATTGCTACAACTAAATAGCTCCCAAATATTTTCACTGAAAATATAACTATTACCTCTACTTAGTTCTTTGGATTTTGAACCCCAAATTATTTTATGTCGATTTCACTAATGTCATTAAAGGCATGAGAAGTACTACGTATGTTATTACTTAATATAAAATCTATTCATTTAATCCCTAATAAATGAAACAGACACCTAATAAACCTAGCCTATAGAGAAACTAAATGACATGACAGAAACCATTGATGGAATGATGAGGTAGGAGGAAATGACAGAAGTATGTGCTTACCAAAACAAGTTAGTAACACCATGTGGTGCTATCAGCATACATCGTAGACTCAATATGACACCAACTAATCGCATCACTACTGAGCGTTGAAAACAGTTAATTGATGATTTTGTTTAGAATATTTTTATTTGAGAATTTCCATCAAAAATTTTCCTGGCAGTCAATAAACACTTACCGGAATGCTGTTGGTTCATATCTTGAATTTAAACTAAACCTTAAAAAATAACTAAACACTTTTAAATGTTTTAAACTTGCCTATAGTAACACTTTGTCAAGTCAAACCATAACTCAGAGACACATCTCCCGAAACGGCCGTCCTCAACAAGCAAAGTAAGTGCTACTATAGGCAAGTTTAAAACATTTAAAAGTTTTTAGTGATTACTAGTAGCTCACGCGAAGATGGAATCAACAAATGTTAAAAAATAAATTCGTAACAATAAAAGTGCTACTTTAGGAATTATATTTTTCTGAAGAATTTATTTCTATTTCGATATAAACATTCTTCAGTTTTTGTTCAAACCCATTTTCATGAATTAGAGTATAATTAGATATACTCTGATTATCAAATGAACTTTAAAAGAACAAACCTATCAACAGTTGTTATAGCTGATTGTTAATCCGTTATTGAAAGTATTCCTGTTTAGAGTATTTCCCAGTCTTTATTAAAAACTTTTATCAGAAATATTGTATCACTATTTCAGTTGTATTTTGAAGTTATCATTCTATATAATTTATAAGAATACATTTTAAAATATTATCTACTATAATGTGATAAGTATCATGTTTTCTGAAATTCCTTGCCTTCTGATATTAACTTTTTTGATACATTTCAAATAACCTCCATCTTCTAAATGCATAGAAAGTTTTAACTGATTAAGGTTCTCCAAATCACATTAACAAGTATTCATATGATAGTAGAAGGAATCTCAGATATCAAACACTCGAACATATTAATGTAAACATGAGAGAAACAAACAATGATCATATTTATGTATGTTATTTTTAAAGATACAAATCAAAAAGTGTGTTTAAAATAGTAATATCCTTTAATGAAATATGTTCTTTTAATAAATATTGCATTGATGTTTTTATCATAAGGATATGCCATACTCCACCTTTAAATGTGTATTCTTTTGTTTGTAGAAATATAAATATATACAAAGCAGAAAACCAATAAAAACTGCTAATACTTTTTTTTGTATTAAAATTTTTCCTAATTTAGAGTACATATAAAATGTAATTACTTGAATAAAAACATTTGTTGATATAACTTTTCAGTTACAGTAGCACTGAATGTGTATATGGAATAATTATATTGAATGACAGGTATGCTTGTATGCATTGTTTATGATTTCTAAAAGTGTGATGTATTTCGTATTAGTATGGATTTTTCCTCAATTAGTTTTGTGTACAAACACAAATTTACAGATAAATTAATAATTGAATGAATCCAGATCATACAAAAGTATAGAATAGAGCCTCGGCTCTGAGACAAATTGGATAATATGTTTACCTTGATCCATCCCTTTAACATGGATATTTCCCATTAACCTGGGAACAACAGTGCTATAAACATTCTTCTCAAAGTTTTAATGACTATAAAGAATATTGTCATATTTGCTACAGGCTATTAACAAAAAAAATAAATAACCTAAACAAAACCCACAGACTAATTTGAATAAGATTTATGTATAAGAATTTTAAAATATATTTGGCAATATATTTATATTTTTATAGGTATTCAACTTTTATAATTCGTAATGAATTCCGACATAATATATGGACTGAATGGTAACTAAAGGGGAATGAAAGCTGTAAAAACAAAAAAAAACAATCACCTGAACAATTAAAATGAAAATTACCTTCTACCATGATCCAGTCATAAACTGGTTATGGTTAGTTTTTATCTTTATAAAACCTCAATTAGTAATAATAGGTATTTAGTCAATTATTATATATATATTGTTGTTATATTGTCAATTAGTTATAAAAGTTATAAAACTTAATTATTTTCTGAAGATCGTTCACAAACCAAGACATTCCAAACATCATTAAATTTCCTGTCTCTTCTACAACTGAACTTTGATCCAGAATCATTAGATCTGTTACTCTCTCTACGATTACTCTGATCCCTCACTACTGTTGTTATCTAGCATTCACATGTTTACAAACATATTACTTCAAGTGTTTTTCTTGGCTATTTCAATGTGTGTGTCCCACTTTCACCTTAAACCATATCAATTTGCAATCGAAGATAAAAATAAGACATGTTTTCCAGAACAGCTACGCTTACACACACACACACACACACACACACACACACACTTGATGAGTCAAAGACTTTACAACTTGGAAAATTCATAAAAATTTATTATATTGAGTTACAGAACATTTAGAGAAATTAAAGTTGTTATTTGAAAACACTTCTAGTTTGACTTACTTAGGTCCATATACCAAGTCTAAAACAGACTTTACAACTTAAAAAATATATAGAAATTTATAGATTTGACTTACACAATAGGTAGGGTTTTTTTTGCATCAAAACCCTTCCTGTTTAACTCAACTAGGGTTTTGAAGGCACTAATAGCTGTAAAATTAAGAAATCATATAGAAATGTATTGATATAACTTACAGGTTATAATAAAAATCTCATTGAGAATCAATATGGCTGCTATTTATGACCTGTTATACATCCCATCGGTAATCAATTTCTTGCTTCACTTTCTGTAGCAAACCCACTGTAACTTCTACAACAATTAGTTGTACAATATGGTCTAATAGGCGTTAAAAATATACTTCATCTTTAATGAATCCCCAGAGAAAAAATTCTCCCAGTGTCAGGACAGAGGAGTTAGGGACCCATTCATTTGGCCCTGCACACTCAATTCACTGACCTGGGAAGTATCCAGTTGGGGAATTAAGAAACTTCAGTGAAGAAACTAGTTACAAAATACTTCATGCCATTAATATTTCAATAAATAAAATCTGTGCATTTTAAATATACTAGTCCCACAAAACATATTCCCTTTCAGGATTTCTTGGAAATGTTCAAAAGGTTCTTTAAGGTTTTGCTTCTCCAGATTTTACAGTTGTAGGTATTAACATTTCTCCTGGTGTGAAACATAGACTTATATCTGATTATTATTGATTTCAGAAATGTTTTAACTTCCTTTATCCAACCTTACATTTCAGTGCAGATTTCTCCATAAGCAAATTTATCTAAATACGTAATCTGTTGTAGTTGCTTATGTAACTTGTGAGATATAGTTTTGTTACAGAACAACTTGTCTCAACCAAATCTTTGTTCCCGCTGTAAATTGTTAGCCTGATAGCATTTCCTGAGGGCCTTTCCCATATTCAGTGTGAAATTTACACTGAACACTTTGCCAAGTTTGTCTCATAAATGAATAACATACAGCAATTTGGCCTTGAACCAGTATAAGTAGCAATTTTAATAATGGCAATGCTGGTGCCACCAATGATGGGATTTGGTATTACAGCACGAAGTAAGTCAATCTATGTATGTTTAGGTGAGTGGCTCACCTATATATTTATATATATATATATATATATATATATGCTGATACGTATTCCTTCACAGATGGAAAAATATGATGAATAATTACTATCTGGAGTACATCCGTTCATTCTGCAGTCCATAAATTCGCAGTTCCGACGTTTCGCTAGAATCTCATCCAACATTGAAGAGGTGAACCCAACAACAGTAGAAGAGCGAGACTACTGTTGTTGGGTTCACCTCGTCAATGCTGGATGAGATTCTAGCGAAACGTGGGAACTGCGAATTTATGGACTGCAGAATGAACGGATGTACTCCAGATAGTAACTATTCATTCATATATATATATATATATATATATATATATATATATTCATTAAAAGTATTCTTGTTTTTTAAATATTTTTAATTTATTAATTATATATATATATATATATATATGTATATACATCTGATATGTAAATGATAATATGAGAATAATTGTTTATATAAGTGTACAATTTAATAGCTCAATCACAAGGGGGAAGAATACATATAACTATTATTATCTTAATTATTATATTTTATTATTATGTATTTAATCAGTTGTGTTTGTAAATTATTAGTACTGCATTTTCGTTACTTATTGTGTAAAAAATATGTTATATAAAACTACTTCTAATTAATTAGGATATATTTGAAACACACATAACTTTAACACGCTTATTTCAATGTATGTTATACATTCTTACTTTTAACAAAGTTATTACTGCTATTACATTTACAATTATGAGTAAAATTATCTGCCTACCTTAACTATTTGTTTCCACAATACCAATTGGTGTTATTTTGTAATAAAAGAACATGCAAATTACATATATTTGATCAAACACATTTCACTGAACATGTTATCACCTTTACTGATTATAACAATATCAGTAAATATTATCTATTTCCATAAAAGAAGTCGTCACTGAATCATCAAAGTAAAAACTAAGTTATAATTGATAGAAACATGAAATTGTGAGTATTACTATATGTGTTCACTGAGAAAGGATTTTGAAAAATGTTTATATTGAAATCATAAGTTAGCAGACTGATTAAGTGCAAAACGTTGATATTTTTTAGATATAAATTTAATTTTGTCTGAATTACATGAAAGTGTACTTCAAAGTTTAATGGAAGTTATATGAGGAGTGCACTGGTAGATGTGTTAATTGGAAATTGGAAGTACAATTTGGAAACTGTAAAAATCTTGTAGTGTTTACTGGAATTATGATTCATTTATTGTATAAATGGACTTCAACAATTAAAAATAGAATATACTTTGAGTAAACATAGCTTTATTTTTACTATTAAAAATTTGCAGAGTTTGTAATTTTAAGGAAATTTTGATAAGTAACAATAGGAAAGGAATAATTCTTTATTTTCAAAAAATAAATTTCATTGCACTTAATATTGAAATACAGTATTGGGCTTTAACATTGTAATAAGTGCTTTAAAAGATTTTATAGATAAAATTGTCTTCACATTGCAGAACTTAGGAATTAATCCGTTGAGTAGTTATGAGAATAAACTGTAATAATAACACTGCTGCCAAACTAACTTCTGTTATATTTATTTGAAGCACAAGAAATGAAATATAGATCTATTAACGGGCCTCAAAATAAATACAGCATTAAAAAAAACACGAAATAAATATACACATGTGTAAACCAGTGAACGTTTTTGGAGAAGTTATTTTAAAAATGTGTGAATTGTAGGACACGACTTAGGGCTAAAATATTTATATACAAACAATTAGTTTCCCGCTGAGTATTTTAATATTATTGTTTTTTAATAAAAAGTATGAGTAGTTAGATTTTTTTATTTTCTTTTTAAATTAAATACTGTGGCATAATACTTTATAAGTAGTTTTAGGTTAAAAAAAAGGTTAAAACTAGAATTTTTTAGTTCTTAGTACGCAATCCTTTCATGTCCAGCCCCCCTACCAAATTTTATATTTGCACCCATGCCTCC
Source organism: Prosapia bicincta (assembly GCA_036971475.1). Classification (NCBI taxonomy): domain Eukaryota; kingdom Metazoa; phylum Arthropoda; class Insecta; order Hemiptera; family Cercopidae; genus Prosapia; species Prosapia bicincta. The sequence continues at coordinate 151,851,228 of JBAIZL010000003.1, read as the reverse complement.
ATAAACTTCAATTGAAAATCGGGACATCGATGATGCTACTATGAATTACTTTACCTTCTAAATTATTTTGTGTTACTCGCCTATTTATAACTGCTCTTATAAAAATGTGATTGATATAAAATATAATTTCTACTGGTTATGGTATGAAAAGTCACCATTTTTTTCTCGAATTACAATGAAGCATTCATATTATCCTTTTTTGTAAAAACACATGATATTTCCTATAAAACTATACTTAACAATGAGAACTAATAATCTGCAATCAAAGTGTTGAAAATTGAAGGAATAGAGAATGATGTTTTCTCAATTTTATTTTATTTAGTCTGTTCTATGTTACGTTTACCTTAAAGTTTATTCATGTATACACCTGATTAAAGAACAGTCAATGTAGTTTGTAAAGAAAATATGCAATTATGCAACAACTTTCTTTTAACTCTTGGTCAATTCAAAATTACACACACTTAATTACTAATAGAATTTGAATAAATAAAGCCATTTTGATTACATAATCGCATCACTATGTGGGATAGTAATTTTATAAATGTAAATTAAGTTATAGTTTACCTTTTTTTAAGTGTAGTTGAGATAATGTTTCCCATTAACATATGTCTGATGAAATAAATTTATTTATTGTTTGTACCTCTTGCATTATTGAATAATGGCATAAACTCACAAGGAAGGCATCTTTCAGTTGATATGTTTCAAAGATTCTGTACTGTGTAAAAGTAAAAAATGGTAATACATTTCCAGCACTTTTTCATAATTGGTTCTCAAAAAATGCTGTCAATTGATATTTGACATCAAATAAGCGAGAGTAAATAGATATACTCAAATTAATTTTACTTTTGTCTATATTGTCAAACAACCCTTCAAAACATATTCAGGAATTAGAATTGTAATAATTAAATACTTATATATTTCTGTTAATATGCATAGTTAATCTGGTATTGAATGTGTAGTACTGTAGCATATATTGCCAAAATATGTTTCATCCCTACCTGTTTTGTCACTCAATGAACTCCTAATTTTTGGGAGTTGCATAACAAATTAAAAATAAACCAAAATTTAAAAAAACTTTACACTTATTAAATAAGTATAATGGCTTGTAAGAATATAAGAATTATGTGTGTGTTTGTTCTTTATTTCTTTAATATCAACACTCACTAGGTTGAATTACTTCATTGAGAGACAAAGGATTTTCAACAAAAAAATATTGGAGGTATTTGACAAGATGTACAAAAGTAAATATAAATAATGCGAAGATGAAATTAGAGGTAGAATAAAAATGAGTTGTTATATTTCAAATCAATTACAATATTTTTGATTCCTACCAGTATAACTTTTATTTTGAGGTTTTTCAACTAACTTAATATACTCGTACATGTTTGTAAATAAAAAGACAAACATAAATTATTTGCTGTTTATGTAAAAAATAAAATGTAGTAATTTAGACTTGGAAAATTTTAATGTATTCAAATGCTAAATTACAAATGTTAGAAAATTTATTTGCTCTTGCTTAAAATAGAGCTAGACATACTTAGATCTAATATTCGTAGTGTTTTGATTAAATCAAAAAATTCTTGTTTCTGTATTAGTGTTTGTTATTACTTAAATATTGAAGTTTTTTCTATACTTCACAAAAGGTATTTACAGTAATAATGATGGTATAAAGTGTGCACAAAAAGTGCTAAAGCAATTGCACTATTAAGAGAGAATATTTTCATAAATGGTGGAGTATGGTATTATTTTATTGATTATGGCTTATTCTTGTGTAACAATTTAAAAAACTTTCTCTGTTAAAAAGCTTTCAAAATAGATCAGCATATAAATATGTTTTTCTCATAATAATGAAGAATTTGTGTAGAAAAATAATTTAAAAATCAAAAGTAACATTTCAAAAAACAAAATATTATGTCACCAATTTTAAGATAAAATAATGTTGAAAGAGCCTGTTATTAAGTGTATTGTCAACATCATTGGATGCCTTTTCTTCTGATTTTACCATTGAATTATTTATACACTTCTCTTAATAAATGTTAAATAAACTTTCAACCAAAAAGTGTATTTCTTATATATATACTTTTCATTGTATTGCCAGTGGCGGATTTACTGAAGCAGGAACCTGTTCCAATAAATATGTAATAAATTTAATTTCACACTTCTGTTAAATTTCAATTTTGTAATATTTAATCCTTTATATTAGTAATGTTAAATTTAATGAGTCATTCACACAATGATATAATAAAATGAAATAATGATAAAACAGTTCTATATAGAGTCGCTCTATAATCTGACACTTCACTACTCCAGCCTTTTCCGGTTATTTTCAGGAATTCATTTCGGCAGTCAGCTGTGCTACAACATACGACATTAGAAAAAAGGTTATAAAATCAAATCATTCTTGATAAACAATAAAGGTTTAAAAGTGTGTATAGATCATTGTAAAGAATCTGATATACAAAGTCTTATAAGTATTTTATTACTTACTAGTGCCTGCTTTAAAATAGCTTCATGCCATCTTCCAAAATAGTTCTCTGCTCTCAATCTATTCATTTTTCAAGTTTATTTTCAGCTGCTTTTCTTGAAGAGCATTTCTAACACAATGAAAATATCAAAATTTAAAATATAATAGACTTCCATCGATGTATCAATGCAATCCAGATAAATGCATATGTAAAACATATAACAATGTTTTTCATAGTTTTCTATTTTGGCAGTTAGTCTGTCAAATGGTGTTGAATAAGCTCAATCAAACAAAATTTCTCTCCATTAAATACACTTCATTTTCAGTGGATCTCCAACTGTCTTGAACAGAGTTTTACCTTCCTTGATCGATTTTTGTTCATTACCTTCACATACCTTATATGTATTTTCTCACTGTATATATACTGCCATCTAATTATTTCTTTCATCTTTTTGTAAACCTTTACTTTATTCATTACTTTCAAAAATGGATTTTAATCAATTCTATAAACTATTATCATTGCTGATTTGTACGTGTCAAATGTCTTGGATGATCAGATGCTTTAGTTTTAGCTTCAGATGTTTTCATTTTCAAATATTTCAAACAAAAGTGTATTTTAACCTTTTTTAAATGGTAACACACCATTAGCCTAGGATGGTCATGTAGTATGATTTAATTGTTTCATGCTTTTTTTCAATTGTTATATAAGTATACCCCATTAATAAAAACAACAAACAATTTTACACCTTCTAAATAAAAAAAATAATAAACTTCAAAGCTGCAACTCCAGATATTGTTGTTGCCAGATTCAGTGACTGGCTTGAAGTTGTGTGTAGTTGCCTAACATGTTTAAATTTTAATAACACTGGCATCTTATGAACATTTTTAACTTGAATATAACTGTATAAAACAACTGTGACGTAATGTTTAACATAAATAAATGAAACCTCTCAACCACAAATAACTTTCTTCTTTTATTTAAAACCTTATGTACATTTTGATTGCATTTTATTGTAATCGTATTTCGTATTTTTATTGCAAATTACCTCTGAGGATGATTGCTATGCAATCGAAATGTACATAAGGTTTTAAATAAAAGAAGAAAGTTATTTGTGGTGGAGAGGTTTCATTTATTTATGTTAATCTTTAACTTGCACTGACATCTTGATTTTGAAGCAAACTGTTTATTGTTCTTAAACTACTGCAGTCAACTTTGTACAGATTGGGCTAAATAATTAAACTATTTCAAGATATATTAAGATAGCAAAGAACTTGGTTGAAATATAACTCTAAAATCATCCTCCCAATAGTCTTAATGCAGACCAAAGCAGCAGGAAAATTCTTTTGGTTTCTTACTTCACAAAGTAATAAAATACAGGTAAATTATGTTCCCTGAAGATCCCTACTGTTAATTTAATAGCATCCTTGTCTTGAAATAGAATTTTTCGGAATTAGAGAAATAGCCCTAAGCAAGCAACTAAGGAGTCTTTAAGACAAGATATGGAGATTTATTACATATATACTTTTTAATGACTTATTCCAGCCCATTGTTTTTTTTTCCTTATTCATTTGAGGTCTATTTCCCTCGTAAAACACTCCTCAATTGCAACATTATAAATCTGCCCCTGTGTATTGCACGATAGATGCTTACTTTAGTATGTAGAATTCACGTCAGAGTACCCATTATACATTGAGAGTGTTTTTATCACATAAAAATGTGTCACTTAGTCTTTAGTTACACCAATCAGACATTATGGGAGGATCTCTCTTGAAACGGATCTGATGGATGGAATGGACCGCCTACATTTCATGTATGTATATATTTTTTTGTATAAAGTGATTACCTATTACATATATTTTCAGAAACAAAATATGGTAGAAGTATAGCATGTTGAAACTTCTCTTAATTGGTAATTGTGGTTAATTAAATCACTCGCATTTGATGCAAAAAACATCTTCCTCTTGTCGACTTTAGGAAGTTGTAAATAAATATCCAACATGTTATAATTATAAGATTATATTTAGTGATCTTTTGGTTACAGTTGTTTTTATAATCATTTTCTAGTTCAAGAAACAAATACACAATGACTGTATAAAACAGATCATAATAGTATAAATACAGTTATACAGACTAAGATACCTTAAAAATATTTCCTTATATTGGAACTAAACATCGATCTCAGCAGCAGCTATATCTTAGCACAAACATATTTATTCTTTCTCTCTCATACACACATGCAGTGAAAAATTGATAACTTCTTTTTATTCTTTCTGTTTTCCATAACATGCATAAATAAATAAATTGCTACAACTCTAAATAATATTCATAATCAAATCTAAACATAAAGACACATGCTTCTCTCTCACACACACACACCCTCTCTCTCTCTCTCTTTTTCTCGCCCTCTCTTTCTCTTTCTATCTACCTTCTTTAAAAATATTTTTTTGGGTTCTCGCATAGTTTCTTAGCTAGTGCACTTCTGTTAATCTTAGCTTTTTGTTCTTATGTTATTTGTTTCATTTACAATTAATTTGTTGAAGATATGTTTGATGAAACTTACAAAAACAATTTTGTTTTCAGGAGGAAGCATACAGTGTGCACTAGACTTCTATTTTATAAATTTATGTTTTTATATTTTACTGCTTTCCTTCTTGATTTTATTACTCTGTATCGTTTTAATTGAGATATTGAAAGTCATTTTCCTCAATGTTTAGAGTTGATTTATTAGAAATATTGAAATTCATTTTACAGAAATGATAGAAATATGTCATAGAATATGAATGGTTAAACTGAAAAACATTTTGTTCCACAATGTATATAGTTACAATTTACAGAAACATGTTTAAATAACTTTCAAACATAACTTATAAACACATCAGCACATAAGAATAGGTATATTATGTTTATGAGACCAATATTTCCCATCTGTATTAAATTATAATATTTTGTGAAATAACAATATTCTAAAGTTTTTTAAACCCACTTGTTTATGTTCTATAATTTTAGTCATAATATATTGGAAATGAAAAGTAAGTATTTTTTCTAGATATAAAAACATATTTTTTTTGCTATATATTTCAAGAAATCCCTGTTACTTATAAACCACAAACTTTTCAATCATGTACCTATCGATTTGACTGTTTTCAAGTCAGACCTGTTGCCTTAAAAAAATCTGATATTGTATTTTTAAAATATTTTAAAGCCTAAACGTATATTACACTAAATATAGGAAGACGTTTGATGCATAATACTTGGTGATTTACTTAATTCCCAAAAATGATGATAAAAGCTTCATATTTATTTATTAACTCACTTACATAGAATCTCTCTATGTATTCTTCCATTTACTGCCATGTTATGAAGCACATATGATTAGAGTTTAATTTGCAGCATGAATATGCATAATATGCAGCATGAATTTTATAAATTAAGCACCTTTATAGTCAACTGGTTTTCATAGATAAAATATTTTAAAAATTATTGATATTTCAGCTTTTTAGGATATTTTGTAATTCATAATTCATGAAATAAATAAAATCAAAAAGATTTCAATCTGAATTTCTTTTAAAATATATGAACGTAAATAATTTTTAAAACAAGTAGCCAAATTGAAATGTCTGTTCATGATTACAGGGAATATGCAGATGGATTAGATGAAGATGGAGATAGAGGAAAACCCAAAATTACAATTCGAGAAACACTAGGTGAAGATGGAAATTATGTAGCTAAGATAAGCAATGTAACTGCAAATGTTGTAGGTAAAGTAGGCAATGTTGTGGGAAAAGGATTTGGCGGTCTCACTAGTAAATTTGGAGGTACAAGTTGGTTTTAGATTGTATTTAGAAAATGTATAAAAGGTAATATGCAGATATGTGACCCAATTATTAAAATAAGCAAGTCTTTATCACTATAAATTTGCAGCCAACAAAAATACTCACTTGCATACACAGTAGTCTCTTTAATTAAATTCAAAGAACACTGGTTTTACATTGTTAGGGATAAAGAAAAGTTAAATAATACCAGCTCGTATAATTCATTTAATAAAATACAAAAATAATACTATGTGTCATTGTAATACAATAATTTATGCAATTAAAATATATTTACACTCTTTCAAGTTTGTTACCCTTTTCCTCTACCAAAGCACTGATCTCATTTTTACTTGCACCCACATCGAATGCTTACATATAATCATCCTACTGACAAGGCCTTAGCTGCGTCTGAAGATTGTTTAATTTCACGTTTTCTTTGGAGTGTATTGATTATAAGATGCCATTGCCTATGACATTATCTAATTAACAGCTTCAATCTGTAATGAGTTTTTAAACTTTTGACGTTATTATCATAAGAGAGTGTTAATTGCGTAGGGCGCTAAAAACTAGAACTCTATATTTTAGAAGCCTGTCATTAGAATAAATTCAGGGCGGTTTTCAACCAGACGCAAGATTTTCTTTCTGGTAATTTTAGCTTCTTTTTTCGCAGTTTTTCCAAGTTCTTCACAAAGTTGAGACGTTATTCTTGGAGCCTAGTTTGCTTTTTCATTTGTAGGAAACCAATCACTAGCAGTATCCTTTTTACTGGCTGTATTATGTTAGCTGCACCAAAACTCATTCGTTTATGAAAATTTTTAAAGCATATACTCTTCTTTCCTACATTTCATAGTTTTACCTAGAGATAACTGAAAATAAATATTTCATCTTATCAGCATTAAACATGTTCTATAAATATCACACTAAACAAACAAAATCAAATAAATCAACTTCAGAAGTTCTTATTCACCAGAATTATTCAGTCTAGTTTTCGCTGTTTTTAGTCAGCTATTAGTATTGGTTCCATTTATCTCACATGGCTGTGTACTATTCTGGCAGTAAATCATATTGTGTTTTTATTCCTTTTTGCCTTACTCAGAAACTCAAAATCATATATGCAGAGTCACAAAAATATCCCACCTTTACTTTAAACATCGCCTTGGATAGTTGTAAATGGTTTAGTCTGCGTCTTAATGCTCAAAATTATTCTTATCTTCTTGGTATTTCTCTATACTTCTAAATCTAGTCATTTCTTCCTGTACTTCTAGAAGGTAGCAACAGTTTACTTATAAATCTGTGTACCAAAAGGATTTTTAAAATTTTTATACCCACAGGAATTTGTTTATTTTTTTAACTTTAGTTTGAACAAATCAACCGTGTGCATTTTTGCACAGTTGGTTCTCTCAAAATCCTATTCAATAGTAATTTTTTGAGGAACAACTGATCATAAGGAACTATCAATAATAAACTGTATTCAAACACATAAACTAAGGCAATAAAGATGCACATATAGTAGGTCAATTATCCTTTCATTTTTCTATAATCAAGGAACAAAACACATTTGGCAGTAGATTAATGTGGCAGTAGGTGGTTAAAACACATTATAAACTGCAGACACCACAAAAATATTTTGCTTTCACTCTTTCTGTGGAAGATAAACAAAATACACTGAGCATTAAACAACAAATAATGAAAACACTTACTAGCATGGTGGGATACTGTTCCTGTACTGAGATTTTATCATTTAAAGAAAGTTTTATATTAGTATTAAGAAGGAATAGATACATTACTATTTGCCAGAGATCAAACAAACGTTTTTCATTTCACTTATACATGTATAATAAGGTGTCTTATTTAACACGTGTATAAGAGAGTGATACATATCGAGAGAATCGAAATATACAGAGACTGCTGTGTGTATGCGTATGTGTATCTTACTCATGAAAGTGAGACTATTAAATTGTGTTGAAAAATCATAACATTACGGTATTTTTTAAATAATTGATGATAGATAACAGAAACATACTCACTTTAATGAAGGATTTCGTAATAATATTGCTAGGGAAACATTAAAGTGAGTTAGTTTTGGGTTACAAATACTCTAACATTTGGACAAATATTAAAATGTCTGTATGTATGGTTGCGCGCCCGCACACACACACACACACACACACACACACACACACATATATATATATATATATATATATATATATATATATATATATATATATATATGTTTGTATACGTGTTTGTGTGTTTGATTTTTTAATTATGTTTGTTGGTGCAGAAAAGTAATACACTGGTGGGGAAAACGGACTATAAATAAATACAAATTAAATATTAAAATTGTGTATCCAGTCAAGTGTTAATATTTACCAAAATATTTTATGAAATTAATTGAACAATAATTTCATATCAAAAACTTGTATAATGAATCTTTATGTGTGTTGTTATGTTTATTATTCAGTTACAATTAGATTTTGTACAGTTTTTGGTATGAAGATTCAAACACCAGTGATAATGTTGCTAATAATCTACTTTATTGTTATTAATATAAGAGTTATTCCAATTTAGCAGTAAGCTTTCATAATTTAGGGGGTTTGTTACCCATTCAGTGTTCAATGACTGAGCTTGCCTGTGATTATAGGCTAACATCCTTACATTACATTCTTACATTTAATTAAATGTTACTGTTTGTTATGTTTTGGTTGTTATTTTAAAATCTAGTTATCAGATTCAAAATAGGGGGAGCAAATATCAGTTTATAAATACATTCTTTTTAAAGTATAGGATGAATATATTTATAAACTGTTAAGACTATATGTGTATATAATATGTGTACAGAATGGCAATCACAATATATGTCATGGGGTTTCGTATTTAAATACAAATGCTTTCAAACACAGAACTATTCTTAGTTATGGACTCTAATTTGGCTAACAATCAAATGTGTCATTGTACATTAAAAATTGCAGTTTGGTTGCATTTTTTAACAATGCAATAATTGTATAAAAACAAAGTCCAATCCAATGAGCACATCTTATGAGAGCTGAAAAACCAAGAAAATTTATGTTACAAAATCAAAGATACATTTCAATCCAACAAATTCTGTATGAAACTGAAAAATGGAGTCTTCCTAATATCTTATAGATACAATAAGGTCAGCCTATATTTATACCTATATTAAATCTTATTTCAGTTTCGTATTGAAATGATGCTAGCTTTTTGCTTACTTCCACACTACATATTTAAACATTTTAATGAATTGTCAGATTTTTAATACGTTTTGATTATTTCTAATTTCATAATATTTAATCAGTAGAATTCCATTAAATGTTTCAGCATTGTTCTTTTTATTGAAATTTATCAGTTACTCATAAATATAATTTAAACTTAAGGTTTCTAAGAACATACTGTTAGCAAAAATCAATAAAAAGTTTGTTATAAACGATACATACTTAGTTCATTTAAGGCTGGTTATTATACCAGAAAATAATATGAAAATATTTAAGTCTTCATGTGTCAACTGCCGTGATGATCCATTAGCATAATGTGTTTAGCAACTTACTGATAAAATCTTTAGGATAGAGTAAGACTGTGGTGAGGTATGTTCTCTATACACATGCAAAAAACACCTTAGTACCTTGATTTTATAAGATAGTAATGTAATTTAATATTTTGTGTAACTTCACCAGCCCAAATAGACTTCATATATATATAGGTGCCTTTAAAAACAGTTAACAAACCAATTATTTAATCAAATTATATAATAAAAACAATACATTAATTATATGTTGAATTATTTTGAGGTCCACCGAAAATAAAAACAAAAATGCCATTTTTTTTAAACTAGAAGTAAATTTTTTTAATGTAAATAAATTAGTGGTTTTGTTAATAAAACACTTTCAATTATGTTAAAATATTACTGATATTTAGCTTACCATAAAAAAAGTTTACATTGAATAATTACTTCAATTGTTTCTTTTAATTATATATATTTTTGGACATTTACTTCCTGTAAATTGTGTATATACAATGCATTTCAAAAATATATATCAACTTCCATTATAAAGTATGGACACACAACACACATTGCTTGTGTTTTAAAATGTGATAAAACTTAAATTAAAATAAAATTTTTCAGACCTGTTACACTAAGAAAATTAACAAGTCAATCTAATCGTTCATCAGCTACAAAGTTAAATATTTACATCTATTTTTATGAAATTACAGATATATGGTTGTCATTTTATTAGGCCACATTGATATTTACATTTAACCCTCGAAGTGCTAACGGCTCAGTCCTAGCCGTTTGGGTCCCCTTCTTCGGCGTTCACTGCGTAACAAAAACCCATGCTCCAGTTCAGTTATATTTTATAAAAGAATAAAGGAAAAGAGTTGGTTTATTTATCTACCCGGGAAATTTTGTTGGATAACGTAATAGGCCTAAACTAGCGATTCGTGAGTCAGCAGTCTGTTTACAAGAGTCGTAGGGTGTAGTGCATTTGGCACCTTGGAAAAAAAAATCCAAAAGTAGGTTCTGGTGCCCAGGGTGTAACTCTGGTGTCTACCCTGATTGTTATAAGGACTTAGATTTAGAACATTTCTGGAGACCTAAAGGGCGAATTATTAAAAAGCGTGCAGCAGAATCGGATTCTGATTAGGCATTGATATGTACATAGACATAATGTGTAAATATGTATATAGGCCTATATGATTTTGATTTTTATGTTATATTTGTAAACCTAAGTGATAATAATTGCCAAGAAAGACAAGTTTGCCTGCTCACAAGTTATTTTACAAACCTAGTTAAAAAATAAATAATGTGAAATTTTGATGATTTTTTTGGTTACGGTGTTGCGTATTATGTTAAAAACACAAACTATTTTTTAATATAAACTATCAATTTTATACGTTTCTATATTCAGGACTAAATTTTGCATCTTTTGTATATTTTGGATTTCAAATATTTTACAATGGTGTTTCTATGGTTAACTGGAGGGGAAGAAACATTTTCAAGTAAAAGTTTTTTTTCTACTCATCGCTAGATTTTATGCTTGAATATAATTTGGTAAGTTTCTGTTTTACATAATGTTATTCCATTGGCTATTGTGAACATTTTGATATACAATATGTTATACTTCAGAGGTATTTTGTATTTTCTATTTATATAAACATAAAATCCTGTGCATCACCAATAAAACACCTAGCACTACAGAGTGTTATTACCGGCACTTGGAGGGTAAAATTTGGACGTTTGGAGGGAATTAATTAGTACAATGTTAGGAATGGCAGTTACCCTGTTAACCAATATGTTGGTTTGTTTTAGAATTATATTGTTACATATAAATCCTTATAATATATATTGAGATTGTCTCTCCATATATAGAACATATATAAGCAAATAACTATTATAAATTATAAGTAGTGATTTTGTAGTTAATTCGCATAGTGTGATAATACTTAAAGCAGAAAGAAAAGCTAATGTTAACTTACCTGTTGAGAATGTATAGAACAATTTAGCCTTAAATAATGGATAAGTGTTTAACATGTTTCAAATAAGAAAGCTTAAACACCACCTAGCAACATAAAAACTAAGCATTTCTTTGATGATGCATCAGTACAGCTTGTATAATATACATTGAGTAAAATAAACAAATTTTCAACATTTAATGTGCCAGTACCATAACAGTTTTTAAAATTTAATTTTTAACATTCATTTGCCTACTCCTCTGCATTCAAGGATACACTTTGACCATTTTTAATGGAAATTAAACTCTAGGATCATTCATTTCAAATTTTATTTATTTTAGATATTTGTAATAAAATATTCAGTGCTATAAATTATTTAAGTATAAAATATAATCATAAGCAACTACTATTTCATTACAAATCGTATTATAACTTTAAATATCTTAATTTGATTAAACTGATGTACAAAACTCTCATATATATTTTTACCGTTTAATAAGCATACAATTATAATGCAACGGATTATGCAGTATTCCAAATTAAGAATTTGTTAAATCAGTAATGAAATACATTATTGATATTTATCAAAAATAGAACAGTTTGATTGGCTTCATCAAAATGTTGTATGTAATCCTAATTTGTTGCTGTTTAGTGCAATAATACACACATTTCATTTATTGATTTTACATAAATGTTTTTTTTTATTTAAATTTTCATTCGAGGTTGGTGTTTGACAATTTTAAAAAGGAGCAAGAGGTTGCTCTGTTTTGAAAATTATAATTATTGCCCTATAAAATACTATAAACATTGTAATATCAGTAAGTTCAGATATTCCCAGGAAAGTATGTAAATAAAAGTTATTGTTTACTTAAAATTACTTAAATCAATAAATTTGCCACTTTATTATAAACAATAATTATTTTTGTGTAGAAAATTTGTCAAATGTGCATTTAACTGTTTTATCAGTTAGATAGTAATTGTAAGATTATAAAAACTTAATATTAAAAAAAAAAAAATAAGTGTCCTTTGAAATTTACTGTACACATCAGTTTCATGATGGAACTTTTGTTACCTGTACTAGCTGTCATTAAAGAAATTCTTAGTGAAATAATAAGCTTTTATTGGTTAAATGTACCACAGAAGGCTTTTTAAACAGTTTTGTAGATTCTATTTCTCATTATTCAAAAATGTCTAAATTTATTGATGATGTAGGATACTTTAATCTGTAGCATCACTTTCAAAAATATTGGCCTTCAACTGAAATAGAGTTAAATTTTGTAATAAAGTTTAAATAATTATATAAAACTGTTTGAACTGTATTCTTTAGTAACATACCAAGTCGTTGCATGTAGAATTAAAATTGTATATACTGTTTCTTTCTTATAGCACAAGTTTTTATTGTGCGTTGTTTTTTTATAAAATAAAATATGACAATGATGATAATAATACATTTAACTACTAGATTAGTACAAATAGCCACAATTGTTTATCAAAAATTAATTTAGTTGCATGAATTGTGTACTATAAATAAGGTTTAGTTTAAAAAAAACTGATTTTACAAATAATAGAGCAGAATTTCTTATAATAGGACGAGCTGTCCAGAAAAATTAAATATCACCAGTGTGAAGACTAGAAGAAAATACTACTCTTAGTAAAAACATCCTATTTAAACATAATTCATAGATAATTAAGAATAAATACATCATTTTTTTAAAACTAACAATTTTCAAAACTTTAATCTAGTAATTTTATTATATCACATAGTATCAAACATATGAAAACAATATCTATCATATTTTATAGTAGTATTTATTTCCATCTTGAACTTGAATCACTAGATTTCACACTTATACAATTATATAATCAACTTTTCTAATAGTAGCACTTACATATATGATGTATGCAGACAGCTATTTCAAAATATATCCCAGTTCCAACTCTGACCGTGAATGACACAACGCTCGAGTTTGTGCAGGATATGGTAGATCTAAATTATTTCACTTTTTAGGTTTTGGTATTTTCCCCTAATTCTTCCTAAAAATATCTCCTTATTTCTTCTTGGCCTGTACTATAAATCACAGGGATAAATTCTTATTTAATTATTTATATTTTTATATCATTTAACATTTTTTTTCTAGTTTTAAAACAATAAATAATTTTACTATTTGAAATTTATTTTTCTATCTTTTCAATTTATATTTAAAATTCTTATAAATACACTTTCAAGTTTTAACTCTTCTGATAAAAAAAAATTTTCTCCCCATTTTATTAATGACATTTACACTAAAAATTCTAATCTATTTTTATAAATTTAAATAGACCAAATATAGACCATTTTATTTCATGTGTTTAATATGTGTTGTTGTTTTTATTTCAGATAAATTGACCGTCATTGCTTTACACAGACCAGTTTATCTAATTTTTTTTCAGGGTAGTTTTACTGACAATATTTACATGTTGTGTTCTTTAGAACTAACTTGAACAAGGACAAAAAATAATTTAAATCTAAAGTATAATTTTCAGTTTTTAGACTCCTATCTCATTTGAACAATAACAATCTACATTTATATTTGTTTACAAATATATATAATTATTATTTCACTATTGATTAACGAAACACGATTAAAACAGAGAAAACTACAAAAACATTTTCCTTCTGATTGTAATTCTACTAACACAGTATATCTATTGATAAAATTTTGTTGCTTTAATAAAAAGCTTTTATTTTCTGAAACATACTTCTTGTCAAAGTTCTATATTTTATAATATGAAAGTGGAGCTTATTTTTCTCAAAACTATCACTCATATTTTCATACTTTTCAATTTAGCATGTTTTTTGTGAAGCTATGAAAATAACATTTTGTTCTTAATTTTATTCAAATGTTAATGCAAATATTATGATTATTTATTTTTTATATCTTCATGCTACTTAGTTATGTTCTCTTTGCAAAATTCGTATTATTTCATTTATTATTTATGCTAATGACTTAATAATACTAGGCGTGACTGTTAAGTTTTGTGGTAGTTATTCTTTCCAACCAGATATTTTTAACTTCTAATAATGTTATTAGTTCAGCAAACTGAATTACAGTTACTGGTATATTGGTTATCTAATGGTAAAATTTAATTACGTTCATTTTATGACAATTTAATTAATTTAAAGAAACAATTACAAAATTTTCCTTTTATCTTCATTTATAATAATAATTATTTATTTGAGTCACCAAGCTAGTAAAATAGTATACAAATTCATGCATACAGTATAGTCATTAACATGTTTTTATATAATTTTAGTTAATCCTCTATATGTTATAGTAATTTTTTTGCAATGTATTAAATTTTGAAAGGTTTAATTAACAACTCAGATATTATGAAAGCTTGTTTTGATTTGATTTGTTATATAGATGTATACATATTTGATCTAAATAAACAACTGATGTGTTTGATCTAAATGACTAACCATCTATATAAATTTTCTGTTTGTTGAGAAACGTAATTGTGCCATACTATATTCCCTGATTATGATATAAATTACGGCAACATAATATTATGTGATTCTTTGTTTCCTTTATTGTGTTACAAACAGTTTAAATTAAATATCAAACTACAAAAATGTCAGATTAACACAAACAAGAAAAATAAAATTTTGTTTGATGAAAATTTGGGAGTCTAACACTATCTGGTGGCAAAGGTTGAACTCAGCATCTGGTACCTCTTCCTTCTTTATTTATGACTTAATTAGGATTTTTTCCAATGTTTTTAACAGATTGTCATTCCTGTACAAAGTAAAACATTCTGTAAAACATAAAGCTTCTTTGTTGATAACTATACAATGAAATGCTGTCCCAGTTAATATTATGATAAACCAAATTCTTGTTGTAGATGTTCATGGTCAGATTGTATACCATTCATCCTTCATGTTATGACACTTTTTCATTTTTTTAATTTATCATTAATTCATCCATTTTCTTAAGTTTACCCAATTCCAACATCAACTTTCTTGATATAAATAAACTCTTTTTGTCAACTGGTAATTTTTATGTCTGCTTTTGATTTTTCTATGTTGCTGGTTCATTTTTTTTGCACTTCTGAATTATAGAGCCTGAAAACGTCTTGATTGTAATGCTTATGTTTTATGCCCTACCTTGTCTCCACTTTTTTAACCCCTTGTTATCTAAATCCTAGTGCATTCCTATTTGATTTGTTCTTTACACAGTTGGAGATTAAAGGTAAAAGGTTACCCTCGTATGACTTCTATTTAACTTATTACTATTTTCCATATATGAAAATAATCCTAAAACATCCTACGTAATGTTTGTAATAGCAGTATTTTCTTTTTAATATGTAGTGTGACATATGGAGGCCTAATTTCTTGGATGAAAATGAATGTGATAGCCACTTTAGGACATAGTAGTTATAAGCTTTAATCAACCACTGCCCAAGGTTTTGATGTGGAACAACTAACCTGAAAAATCTGAGTGCCTCTAAAAACTGTGCAATACTTACAGAATATGTATTTAATTGAAAATCCATAATTGAATTTAATTGTTTTTTACATTTGTTTATTGCCAGTTATTCAATTGATAGTGTTATTAGTTAAGTAATTACATAAATTTTGTAACTGAGATAAAAGCAATAAAAACAAATTATGGCTTAGCATTTTTAAAACCTAACATTTGTTTTCATTATATGTTTTACATCTCTGAATATATTTGATACATTGCATTATTTCTATGTAATCCAGATTCTCCTTCTTTTCATGGATAATGGAGTTGTGTTAAAGTTGTTTAATGTTAAATTTGGAAAATAGTTAAATTATTAAAACAAAAACTAAAACACTTATCAGTAACATTTGTTGAAGGATTTTATTGGTTTGAGTATAAAGATATAATTTTTTGTTATATGAATTATGTTAATCAATTATATAAATAATATTTCAGCCATTTAGAAGATCAAGATCATTTTAACATTTAAATTCACTTTTTAAACAATCTGGACATAAAAACAATAAAATAATTTATATGATTAGCAAGAAATATTATTAGTTCATCCTGAATTTATTATTTGTAGTCAATTTAAATAGGATTAGGATGTTTTGAATGTTGTATCTAATATTTCAGATTCAATGCTTACAATACAACAAAAAGCCTTATTATTTGTATTTACGCTTCTATATGCAATGGAGTTTGTAATCTCTCTACTTGCAATTAAAGTTTGTGCTGGAAGACTTGAAAAATAAAACGTTGCACTTTCCCATATTGACTATTCAAAGATAATCATTTAATTTTGAAGTTGATGACTTTCACTCTTAGCTAAACAAACATTTTAATGTTTCTATAAAAGTAATCA
Source organism: Prosapia bicincta (assembly GCA_036971475.1). Lineage (NCBI taxonomy): Eukaryota > Metazoa > Arthropoda > Insecta > Hemiptera > Cercopidae > Prosapia > Prosapia bicincta. The sequence goes on along the minus strand of JBAIZL010000003.1, from coordinate 151,834,130 downwards.
GTTTGTTTGTCATGAAATAGCACTTGTCATCTTAAATGAAAAACAATTTAATAATTTTTTACCAGTGTTTTCTTTTGTATTAGAGTGAGATAAGTACAACAAACATATTTTTTCTAATAATATACCTCCCTTAAAATGCTTTTTATTTTACAGTTAAAAAAAGTTATCATGGTACTTCGTATGTAGCTAGTAGATTAATACTTTTAAAACTAATTTAAAAATATTAAGTCCTATTTTCAAGTACATTAAACATATTAGATCTGAAATAAGATTTATTTTTGTTGATTTTATAAATTTTGTACATGTAGTGAAGTTTTATCATTTTCATAGTAATTTCCCAAACTCGTGTGAACTCAGAAATTATGGTAGATAATTACAAAACCTATTCTCACATTCACTAAAGTCTTTCGAACATCTATTTTGTGTTATTATTTTTTTCTGTATGTATTTTTAATGATACTAGAGTAAATTGACTTATGTTATACATAATACCACTCACTATTTAAGACATTCAATGCAAAAAGTGTAAAATTAAAACAGTAAGTATTAATAATTACATGTGTACTTTTGTTTTTGTAACAATTAAAGTAATATGAAATATATTACAGAATAGGGCTTAATTTTTATCTTCGAACCTATAAAGGAGTATATTTTCATCTTAGTTGCTTTCCATATAATGTCAACCAAAGTTATGATATAAATTAACAGAATTAACACATGGGCAAAATGTAAGGCAATGTAGAACTTTTTAATTTTTACTAAGTTTAAATATTACACCAAACTACTTTACATGTAACATTTTCTTTCATCATATAATAATTATATAAGGGTTTAAAATTAATTACAAATAAATTGTGAGTAGATGTCAACATGTTATATTAATATAGCAACTATTTTTTTTTGTATTATTCATTTTACCATTTTGTTTAAGTATCACTTATACTATTGCATAAATAATGTTTAAACTTTTAAGAATAAATAATTCATACTGTTTATAGGCTTTGTTCAAATATTACATTATATAAAACTTATTTGGGATCTGCTAGAAATTACAATAATTTTTAAGTGCAAAATCTAATTGATTAATAAGTCGGAAGATATATTAGAAAACTGACATTTAGAAGAGTAACAGATATATTTATGGTAAATAAATTTTTTAAATAGTAGTTGAAGATTATTAATAATATTTATAAAAAGACCAAAAAGTGTTTGTTGAAATGCAATTTACACAAACAGTTTTCAAATAATTATCTTTATTATTAAAGTAATTATTATTTATAAATATTTCTGAATATTGTAATTATATAATAAATATTACAGTATTAAATATATTATTAGGCGTTATTGACTTTTAACACTGGTTCTACATTATGCAATCACTTTATTGTTTGGTTAGCTGATTCACATTTATTATGTGTTAAACATGTTATTGTCTTATTTTCTAGTAAATTATTAAATCTTGATGGTTATGAGACATTTTCTTGAAAAACACTAAAAATTCTTTTCATTTTTAAATTATAAATTGGTTTAGATTGGTTTAAATGGTTTAGATGGTTTAGATAAATTATAGATTGGTTTAACTTGCTGAAATTGTTCTATAGAACATTTTAATCTTGACTAGGTATTAAGAGATTTATTTTTCTCTTGTGTAACTCTTTTGAGAACAAGTAAGTTTACAATTAAAGATTGTAATGTGTCAATTTAAAGTCCAGTTACTTTAGCTAACATTTTAATTGTTAATTAAATCTCCATTTTTATTAGTAGATCAAACATTAAATATGTCTGAATAATTCATCTAAGTTTGTATAGATAAATTAATGTATCTATATTAAATATCTTTTTTTTAAGTCTATCATTAAGGTATAAAATTTTCTTACTTTTGTAATTCGGTAAGCTTATTCACCCTTTTGTTAATTATTGAAAACTTTATTTCTTCAATTACCTCTTGGAAATAAAGAACTAGCTAAATATCTCGCCAAAAGATATTTAAAGTTTAATATTTTGGCATCTTTAAAATGGAAGTTTAATGTTTGTACTGCAATTCAACTACCCTCCATGCTTCTCTGAACACTTAGTTGCTCTTTTCTGGTGAGAAATTTCAGTAACTTATAAGATTTTAATCGAATACTAAATCATAAAATAAATAATTATAAGACCCTCTAGATAAAAAACAAATTAATCTAGGGTCTAGTATTTACTTCTCTAAGAAATAAGCTTTAACTTTAAAAGAAAAGCATTTTGTTGCAATGTCTGAAATATTAGAAACGAGTTTCAACTATTTATAAAAGTTTTTCCAGTGACTCATGGCATTGAATAATGTGCTGACCTAGTGTAAAATGTGTCTCCTGAATAAGTAGTTGTTTTTTGCCAAGTCAATACACAAAAAGTATAATTTATACAAAAACCTCAAGATGTACAACACAAAAACTGCAAGTTATGAGAGTTTTGCTACAGTTTTGATAAAATGTCTTTCTCTTTGAATTTAATTTTAATTTCATATCAAACAAAGTGTACTAAAATGTTATTCTTCTAGCTTTTTTTGACACATCAAAAATTTTCAGTTTTTAAAATACATTTGTTTAAGGTTAAATTATGTTTAATCTTACATCATGATATTATTACAACCTTTAAAAAAATTGTGATCCTGTTGCTTATTATTTTGCCTTTATTCCTAATTTTTGTAATTGATATTGTTAAAAATTATTGCAGTCCATTTATCTTAGTATATATATATATATATATATATATATATATATATATATATATATATATATATATATTTGTTGATACGTATTCCTTCACGGATGGAAAAATATAATTATTAGCTATTATCCGTAGTACATCCGTTCATTCTGCAGTGCAAAATCGCAGTTATAACGTTTCTCTAGAATCTCATCTAGCATTGACTAGGCGAACCCAACAACAGTTGAAGAGCAAATGAATCAGTTCATCGCTCTTCAACTGTTATTGGGTTCACCTCGTCAATGCTAGATGAGATTCTAGCGAAACATCTGAACAGTGATTTTATGCATTGCAGAATGAACGGATGTACTCTGGATAATAACTATTCATCATCATATCATATATATATATATATATATATATATATTATATATTCAGATATATAAGATTCAGATTCGGATTCGGTTAAGTTAAAAGGAAAACTATTTCAGTTAATACAGTTTTGGTTATTTCTGTAGTTGGCACTAATAATACACAAACCATATAAGCCACAGTTTTTGTATGAAGTTAAAAATACCTAACTTTAACTATTGTACAATTTGGCAATTGTAACTGTTACTTTTTAATATATTTTCTAATGGATTTAATAATAAGATATTCATCATATTAATTATTAGATATTGCATTTATTAACATTTGATGATTTCAATTTTTTTAATATTTAAAATTTTTATTATATATTAAAATGAGTGTGAGTGATAAAGTATATGCAAGAAAACAATCTTGCTACTTATACCGTACAGTAGTAAAGTAAGCTATATATACAGTAGCATATTGTCAAAATAACCCAACACTGTAGATATTAATTAAAGTAAAACTGCATAAAAAAGCAGGAACTAGGCATTTTTGTAAGTTTTGTATTTGATCTCTTGGGTAACCTTTGAAATAAACTGTTTTATTTTTAAATTTTCAACATTGAATTTATGGTAGAAAATTAAATTTATTTTACAGCCAGTAGAATTATAAATATAACACAATAAAATGTAAATTAACATATTTTAAATATTTATTTTCACTATTACTTGAACCTGAAACATCCGCTTTGTTATATTCTTTTCACTATTTTAAAAAATTACAAACTCTGCATGAAAATGTAAACAATAAAGTTATTGTCAAAGATTTTTTTTAATCTTTGAGTGTATCTATTATTTTAATGATCCCTCAATCTGAAAAGTGCAAGGACTATTTTTTATGTCTGCAATTAACCATATACTATTTTCCAATTTAGACACTACTCTCAAAAACTTTACTCTAAATTAAAATATTTTAATAATCTATTTTCAGTATTACTAGTATACAAAACTTTCTCTATAATATTTTCATCACTACTAAAAATTAAAAACTCTGCTTGAAAATGTAAACAATAAAGTTATCATCAAACGTTTATTTAAATCTTTGCGTGTATCTACTACTTTTATGATCCCTCATTCTGAAAATTGCAAGGACTATTTTTTATCACTACAATTAACCACAGACTATTTTCCAATCTAGACACTACTTTTATAAAATTTACAATTTGGAAATTATTATGCATATGTGATTTTTACATTTCTCTAAGTTTGAAATAAATCAGTAGAAAAAGGTTTTAGGAACTATGTTTTTGCCGATAATAGTTTAATAATAATTAAAAATAAAACTGAAGACAGCCCTAAAGCTTTGTGTGGTCATTAAAAAAAATATATGTTATGCTGGTTATTGATACATTATTTTTACATGATTTAATATATGAATCTAACTAACCCCTTACTACTTATTTCAGGTCTGCTGAGATTTATCACACGTTATAATTAATATTCATTACTTTAATTTTATGAGAGTAAGATACATTGATTTATTATTTCAAGTAAATCAGTCATCTGATGTTATGCATTGTTCTGACTAGTGTATAATGTGTGTGTTTACTACATGTATTACTTAGTATTCTTGCTTAAATAAGTAACCGCTGTAACAGCAATGTCTGATGAATAAAATTAAAGAATGATATACCCAATAACAATACAGTAATGGTTTTACTCACCTAAATTTACATACTAATATGTAATTAATAAAATTCCATTCTTGTGACTGAATTTAACCATTTGTTAGGTACATAGCCAATGTTAAACAAATCTGTTTGAAGCAAGAGGACATATTTATATTGTGGTTGCTTACTTAGGCAAGTCTTACTTTAGATATCTGATTAAACCTTTAGTCATTAGATTTTAATTTTGTATACATTATTTACATGTTCGAACTTAATAAACTATAATAACAATTTTGTGCTAAAATTATATATTTCAGAAAAAGTGTAACAAAAAAATATTTTGTTTATTTATTCATTATTTAACAAAAATAGATTATTTTTTTCAACACAAGATATGTAACTGTTATTCAGGTACAATTGCTACAGTAGTCCATGTGATACAGTTTATAAGTCTATCCAGACTTATTTTTTGTTTTATTTATTGCTTAAAAACTAATTTATATTATTATCATTACTATTATAATTGCTTTGCTTATATATTAATTAATCATAGATTAAAAATATGTAAAAAATAAATATATAAAATAATGTTTAATGGATTAGGTTATTTACACATGTATTTAGCAATAGCATTTAGACTATATATAACAAAGAATATATAAGATTTATTTAATTTTGTACTCCCTTATCTTATATATTTCCTTACAGATTCAAAACTGATTATTTACTACTGTTATTGCTGTTGTATACATTTATTTCTCTATAATAATTATTGAAATATAAAAAGAACAGGATTTGAAATTGATCCTCTTACCTGTGTATCTAATATTTTAACTTCTCTTTAACTGATATTGCATTAGTTAGTCACATATTGCAATACGGTACTTAATCACTTAAAATATATAAGCTTAGTCACATATATTTAAGGTTTTCAATATGTTACGTAATTATATTCTTGGGTAGTGTCAAACATCATTCTAATTCTATACATATATTACTTCTTGCGCCTGATACAGAACATGTGAAATAAATTGTCTTCTTAAGACAAACAAATTGAAATCATTGTTTCAGTAAAATTATCACAATAAATTAAAATTGTTATCCTTATTGCTGTATAATTTATTTCCTATCAGTTCATTTCTCTTTGTTTCCTGGCAGTTTATCATTAATTTTTTTGTTGCTGTTATAATACATATGAAATCACTGGAAATGTCCAATATCACGACAACACATCAAAAAAATTGCTTCCTCGTCCTGCAAACTTTAATACTGTACAATGTACCATTTAAAACATCCAGTACAATTGAAAAACACCTACGCATTACAAAAAACCACCAGAATATCCACCACAGGGCAGGAGTATAAGAGATTACACATAACAACTGCCCCAGCTTTTACATAGGACAAACAGGGAAAACATTTAACACAAAATACAAAAGACACATAAAAGATATAAAAAAGACACAACACAAATCAATTTTTGCCATACACTCACAAAACACACTACTCTCATACATCAATATAAACACCAATCTAAAAATTCTATATTAAATCAAAAAAAAAACAACAAACTACACACAACAGAAAACTACGAGATATACAAACACCACAAATACTACAATGAAAATATTGAAAAGAACCCCAATACCACAAAAATAACAATTAAAACATGTTACTTAAGATTAAACCCTTATGTACATTTCGATGACCATGTCATCCTCATCAGAGGGTCTTATTGCAAAATTACAATCTAGCAAACAAGAAGTTACAAACTAGAGTGATGTATACCACAAATACTATCCACAATACATTCTAAATGACAAAACACACACACACAATCAAATACTATATTTGATCTCGTAGTTAACAAATACTTTATAAATAACAACACACCACTGAACACCAATACACCATAGACCCACACCAACACAACACACCTGTCACAACAGCACAACAGTCTTGTCCGTGACTTACAGTATTGAACAATGGCCTGGCAGTTCGAAAGGCGTCTGCTGATAAATATCAGTAAGTACTTGTCTTTGCCAAGTTAATACCAAAAGTGTAATTATAGAAAAACCTCAAGATATACAACAATTGCTGTAATTATTTAATAAAAAAACATAAAAAATCAAATAACTAACATCTAACATTGTCACAATGTTAAAAATTTAAATATTCGACTCTAAATCTCAGGACACATTAGTTAATTAAAAACAAACACACTAAACATAACAAAAAGAATCAGACTAGTCTCGGTGATGATGTCACCTTCCTCATTGCTCTGCTACTACTAACATATTTCATTGTACTATGAAATATTTCATTGTAAATGTTAGCTACTACTAACCTAATTTAACATTTTAATTTTGTTAGATAATAGGCACATTAGTCCTCTTCTAAAAGGTCCTGTGTAATATTTTCCCCTAATACAGTAAGATATTGTAAATTTAATTCAAACAAGTAAACACTGTTTCCTTCCAAATATCTGAGAACGTTTTTAAAATTCCTATGATGTTGGATGTGTGATATTTAATAGAACACTCCTAAGAGGATAACATTTTTACAGTTATTGCTAGGCATAGGACATAAAAATTTATTTTCATGGGTGATTAAAATATTCCAAATGAATATAGTACCATGTTGCTTCCATGACAATTTATAAATATAGTCCTCATAAAGCTCACTTATTCTCATCGTCTGATATTGCTACTCTGTCCAGATCTGCCTAGTCAAGACTCCTCTTGTCATTAAAGAGGTGTATGACTCACTGTGGTTGAATTCATAATGGCAGTCATCACCTATATAAGTTATTTTTAAATGAGGAACACTAACAGTCCTTCAGTGATACACAAATCAAACTTATAAAAATCTCTCTAGGCTCAAACATAGTCTTATGAATCGAAAACAAAAACTATTTAGTAAGAAACAAGGTTATGTACCTTTGAACACACGGTGAGAAACTGACTGCTTCGTATGTATGGGTTTTGTTAGCTAAGTTAATAGTCCACAACTTAGTATTGGCTAGCCTACTGTGCCAGTAGGCTCTTCACACCCAAAGGGAATAATAAAATTTGTTCAACCTTCCAAAATTACTGTACTTTTGTTTGATCAGGGTAGTGTATTAAATTGTTTGTTTAACAATTTAAAACAAAAGTGCTTAAATTTATTCAGGTTGTATTTTCTTATCAGCTATTTCAAAATTCATCGCTACGAAAGCTATTTAAAAACATGATATTTAAAACAATGAAATTTGTTACTATTATATTTTTACAACTTATACTTAGCTTACATTGGTATTGGGCAGGACTTGATATTCTAGTTTATATGTTAAAAAAATATGTTGAGTAAAAAAATTTTTTTTTCCCAGAACATATAAGAGGTCTGTAATGAGTAGTGGTTTTATTATAAAAATGGTCATTTATCTTTCTGTTGAGCATTAATTTAACTGTTAACTACAAATTTATTATAATTATCATGAGGAAAGATTTTTATGGAAAAGTACTAGTCTGGCTCAATTTTAAATTTTAGTTACAAATTTTTTAAATAATTTTTTTTATAAAATAGGTATTTTATTAATTGGGGTTCAAAAACCAATTAAGAACAAACTCAATTTGCAACTCTTTTTTTTTTTTTTAAAAATATTTAGTCCGATGAATTGTGTGAAGGGGACTGCAATCCTGTTATAGTTCTACCCGAACACAAATCTGTTTTGTCTATACAAGGCAATATTTCAAGGCCTGTAGACTTAGTTTAAAAGTTTCCACATCTTTACTTAGGAACAAAAAACAAGAGGATTATCCAACATAATCACACTGCTTATTATCCATTGCCAGACCTTGGCATTTCTGCCATTCTCTGCCTAGCCTCCCAGTGGAGACAAAGCTGACTTCGCTCTTCCATATCTTGCAAAGCTGGGCAGTTCTGAAGATGTGGGCTTTTTCTTGTAATGATCGCACATAGGGCAAATATCTGAAGCTGCTTAACCCATTTTACATATGTGGCTTTGCAGATAGTCATTGCCCTTAGGCATTCTGATTTTGACAACAGCTTTCACTCTAGGTAGACTATGTATCAGCAAGGCATGTACCAGGCCTTTACATATCTTTCCAGCACTTGTTTATTTTAGGCTTGTTTTTTTATTGGTAGTTGACTCAATCAGGCTTCTGGCTGTGACTAGGGATATTGAATTGACAGTATTTGAGGTAACATATTAAAGGTGATTGTGATAAAAGAAGTAAAACCACCTTTATTCTTCAGAAGGATTGCAGAAGGAAAAGTTGGGAAACACATTTATAACTTCAGGTATCTCAATTTGTACCGTCATAGCAAATTCTTCAAATCATAGTTTTAACTTATCAAAACATTCAGACTTAAACAAAAAAATTTATTCAAGACATTGGTAAAAGCATCTCGAGATTAGTCAAGGCTTTCAAGAAAAGAAATAACACTGTAAGTCTGAGAAAAGCAGAGTGTATTTAAGTTTCATGGTATCTGAAAATGTATCGACAATAAATATCTGATTACCTTGACCTATTGACAAAACTGTCAAGTGAAAATGATTTCATTGGAATGTCTAGATCATTGATAGGTAAACTTTTAACGACGAGGGCCAGATATAATAAATAGAAAACTATCTAGATGGGCTGAAAAAAAATTAAACAAAGCCAATTTTTAAAAGTAATAAACTTAATTTTTTATTTTGACATCACACACAACTTATATGTTTCAATGGTGAAAAAAGTTGTTATTCACTAGAAGGTGTATGTGACAGATGAAACTGTGACTAAGCTAATTGGCAGTAGTAAAGCTAAATAGTGATCGGTCATCAGTTTTAAAGCTGTTTTGGTGAAGTTTCATTGTATAAAACACCTGTTTATAGATGTAGGCAGAGGCAAAGATCGTAATTATCTTCTGAGCATGAGATTTGGGGTTTTGGAATCTTGAATTCGCCAGAACCTTGTAGAACTCATATTTAGACATGTTGAAAAATACTTAGTTCAATTATGTTTTACATTGCGACTTTGTTAGTGCGTGCTGTAATTTTGGTTTGACTGATTCACAATCCATATTAAATGGTATGATAAAAGCTTTAAGGTCCTGGTCGATAACTTTGAAGATTTGGAATTTTCATTCAAAATCTTCATGAAGAAATTTCTCCCTTTTCCCATAGCTCTTAAGCTTGTCTTCTCTAAATACAATAGTTTTTAGTCTTAGAGAATGGGTAAAGTCTTTCTTGAATAGTTATTTGGAAAATAGATACAATTGTATTTTGTACCCCTGATATGACTGGAAATATCCAAATTAATTGGTTTCTTCCATGGATTTTAAGGTTTTAAATATTTTAAAGTTACATAGCCCCGCAATTTTTGTAGCACTCTAATATTAGCCTATACTATTTCATCTTGTATATTGAGTATTTATCCAGTTTATAAATCAAAATATTTCTTTTAAAATATTCCTATTTACTTTACTTTATCCGACGCCCATAGAGGGTTCTCCAATCACGTGATGTTCAGCGTTCCAGAAGCAAATAATATCAATGATTTGTTTAAAGCCTAGTTGTACTGTAGATCAGGCATGGCCAACTAGCGGCTCTGGAGTCACTTGCGGCCAGTGACCTGGTTTTTACGCGGCCCCAGACGAATTTTACAAACATTAGATTATTGATTTATGGATAAAAGTAAAACATAAAAATACCCATTTTTTCAGACAAGGTCGGAAACTGGTAGGTCTACTATGTTTGCGAATCCAGTGCCTGAAGAGAAATATCTAAATGGTTTCAATGTTTGAAAGCACATACCTTTGTGAATCACCTTTTCAACAATGAAATTTATAAAATCAACGCATCTCAACAGACTCACAGACAACCATCTTTGAGATCTGTTAAAAGTTGTAACCACTTCAATTGAGATTGATTTTGATGAACTGTTGGACGATTGTGCCCGTCCACAGTGTTCCCATTTAGTGAAGTAGGTAGGCCTACATACTTATGGATGATTTTACTTACTTACTTCTTATTACTTACTTCCTGCTGTAAATGCTCACTATTCATTTTTGTAAGCACAATTGAAGTCATCTACGCCAGGAGAAGATAACATTCATAATTTAATGTTACAGCATTGTTCTGAGTCATTTATGGAAGAAATAAGATGCAATTTTACACAAATCTGGGAGACAGGTAACATACCACAAAAATGGAAACAGGCTATAATTATTCCACTTGTAAAACCAGGAAAATCTCCTGAACTTGCTTCTTCTTACAGGCCTATAGCCTTGACATCATGTCTCGGTAAACTTTTGGAGAGACTGGTTAATAACCGCTTAACTTGGAGGCTTGAAAATTATAATCTGCTGGGTTCATGTCTTTTCGGGTTCAGACCTAAACGAAGCACCTGTGATGCTTTACTAAACTTTACAGAAAGTATATATACCGGATTCTCAAACAAAATGTGTACATCAGCGGTGTTCATCGATTTCGAAGCAGCCTTTGATAAGGTCTCACGCATATCTATTATTTCGCAGTGTATGGAAATCGGTTTAAAAGGGAGGATATTGAAATACATTGTAGACTTCCTTAAGGATAGGAAAATTAAAACTAAGATCAATGATACCTACTCTGAAGAAGAATGTACTCTAAACGGAATACCACAGGGGTCAGTCATTAGTCCTACTCTTTTTAACATAATGATGCAAAATTTAGGGAATATAGACCTTCCAGGCATCGGCATGGCTATTTTTGCAGATGATGTCACTATCTGGGCCACTGATAAAGACCCAACTGCTTCTACTCACCAACTGGAAAAGGCACTTACCAAAATCTCTGAGTGGTCTGAAAAATGGGGACTAACCATTTCACTATCAAAAACTGAAGTATGCTTCTTCTCCAGGCGATACTTGCACAAAAACTATAAACCAGTTATAAACTTAAATGGAAACGTACTGCGGCATAACCCAAATCCTGTACTTCTGGGTATTAAACTAGATCCAAAACTTATGGATGATTTTAAACAGTATAAATTTTCCAAAACTGTGTTCTGATAAGCGTAAACAGCATGATTAAATATTATAAGTATTTTGACACTTTGTACATTGAGCTTGATATTAGATGTATATTTTTTTAAATTGTATATTAAATGAAAATTTTTTGTGTGATGATTATTGATTCATACAATTTAATATGCGACACATGCTATTCGATATACGTATTGCCTACGTTTAGCTTATTAATGTATCTTTGGAATTAGTTGTGTGGCCTTCAACTTCACTGAAAATATTGAAGTGACCCTTTAGGGTTAAGAAGTTGGCCATCCCTGCTGTAAATGCTCACTATTCATTTTTGTAAGATTGCACGATAGGCAGGTTCCATTAGTAGTAAAGCCGTTGGAGATGGGCTTGCAGGTAATCATGTCCTGCGGCTTAGCAGAAGCAGGTCACAGGTTTATTTCTCCATAGATGTTTTAGAATTGACTTATGGTAGAAGCCTCCTACACTTTTGCCACTGCTAAGGACCTTTAGAGTTTTTTTTTGTGGGGGCTGTAATATTTATCAGATTTACGCTCTATCAAATGTGAGCTTGATGTCAGCTTATGTACTCAGCTACTTGCTTGGCCTTAATTTCAACTCTTTTGTAACCCTGAAATCTTACATGGCTGGATATTCATTGTACATACATTCCATTCATTGTGGTTCTCTTGTTTGGGCAAGTATGAACCACATGTGTAAGTAAGGACTTCAATCCTACATTTGTTTTCTTTATTATTTAATGCTGTTTGGAACATCTTTTTTTGTTTCCAACTCTTATTCTTGTCCAATTGTTTAAGGTTTGTTTTTAATATTATTTGTTAAGAAGTGATTATAAATGTTTTGGATTTTTAGCTGAAACAACTTCATTAATTCTTTACCTAAATGAATAATTAATCTTTAATAATTAGTTTTAAACATAATTTTGTTTGTTTGTGTGTCAGTGTGTGTGTCAGTGTGTGTTTTGTCCAAGGGCAGAACCTACCTTGGTAAGGGCATTGTTGTCTTGGCCAACTCCCTTCAGCACTTATCTGTGAATCCACCATTTTAATAAAACTTGAAATAAGTAGACCAGAATTGTGGTTCAGAAACTCTAGCTACACATGAGAAATCTTCAGTGCATAGATCCCTGGACTATGTGAAAAAAGTTTTAAAACTTCAGATACAGGATTTGGTTTTAATTGATCAATTTCCACAAACTGTTTCTAAAAATAATAGATACACACACACACACACACTGCGAAAGGGTTGTAAGGGTAGTTGCAAGGGTAAATGGGTTAACATAAAAGAGTTAAATGAGAAAAAGGGGAAAATTAAATAGGTATGTGGGGAAAATGAGAGTGAAGAGGATATTAAGGAAGGTAAGAAATATTGTGTAACAGCAAAATTTTCAACCAAGCAAAGCCATCTCAAAGGGGAAAGGGATTTAGCGTTCATACTAATAATAAATATTTGTAAAAGGAAAACGGTCAAATAGAGTTACAATCGACATTTAAAAAGATGCAGAAGAGCAAAAGAAACCAAAAATCAAGAATAACAAAAATGCAGAAAACGCAACGTTAAAGGGGAAAACGGCCAGAAAAGGAAAACAGTTAAAATATTGATCTGGTTATCGATTTTATGTCGCCAGGATAAAGGAAATAAAAACGATGCGTACGCATCCAGGCTGAAGGCATTACGTCATGGGAGGACGCCGGATTGGTCATGCCAGCGTGGAAAGATGTGGCCTGGAGGGGAGTTGCAGGACAATGGACCAGCAAAGTGTCCTGGGAGTTAGAGTCTAGTGGACATGAGACGGGCATAACACATTGTGAATCGCACTTCGGTTCGGACAAAAAATTATATCAAGTACAATTGTCGAATCGTTAAAATGTCGGGCTAGAAAAGAGTGTTATACGCTGTGATGAAGTGACGTGATGTTTCTAGAACCCTTTCGTGGAAAAATCTCCGCGAAAGTGGTGTCCAAAGTAAAATCAAAATGTGTTGCGTCAGCAAGTGGTTTCAGTGTGTTTCCGAGCTAATAGAAAACCCCAAATTTATTCAGTGTGTGTAACCAAGTAGGACAGTGCTTCACAGTGTTAAAATATCAATGAAAAGTTATTAAATAACTAAATCAATTTCTAAAGTAACAGTAGATAATTTAAAGCAAATATGTGAAAAGCTTTGTCAAAATTTGAACAGTGATCTAATTTTCAAAATTTAATAGTATTACCAGTTTTAAAATAACAATTAATAAGAACAAAATTAAAAGTTAAAATTAGATGAGCGAGCGGAGGGTTTATAGCAGGAGACGGCGAACATATCCAAACCTGAGTACAGAAGAAGAAAGGACAAAGGGATTCAAGATAGCGTTCCCAGTGAGCAGAGGCTTTGTGGAAAATGAGAGACGCGCAGTTGGAGCCGGGCAAGCATCCAACCAAGATGGCACCATGACGATGCAGTTTACCGAGAGGGGGAGACACCAGCCAGCCCAATGCACAACAAAGTAAAAAGGGGTAACTCAGGTCAGATCTTATCGTTGACTCTTTGCAAATAAGCTAAATTTTAATAAGCTAGAACTGGAATCAGCTATTCACACACTAAATAACGGGAATGCAGTGGGACCGAACAGAATCTTTCTTGAATTTATAAAGCACCTTGGTGAAACAGCAATGCAGTGCCTCCTCAAGCTCATAAACTTGACATGAATGAAATGGGCTTCCCACCAATGAACAGAACAGAAATTATCTCTATCCTCAAGACAGGCAAACTCTGTAACAGCCTCTAGAGCTTCCGGCTGATATCGCTAACCCGTGTCTGCTCAAAAGATGATCGAGCAAAGACTGAGAAACTTCTTAGAAGAGAAAGGAGCAATAAGCGAAGCCCAAGCAGGTGTTTGCCAAAACCACTCTACTGTTGACCAACTGGTGAAATCACTCAAGCTGTAAAGGATGGTTTACACAGAAGACAGTTACCCTGGAGGTACTAATTAATTTTAAAGCTGCATATGAAAGGGTGTGAAAGCAATTATTACTATCAAAACTAGCAAAACTGGGGGTGGTATACAATATATTGAAATGGATTAAAAATTTCTTAACCCAGCGCCTGATAAGGATGAAGTTCCTGAATGCTGTCTCCAATTTTAAAGCCCAAAAACAAGGTTCCTCAAACGAGGTAACCTCAAGGAGCTTTACTCAGCTGTCTTCTCTTCAACATAATGTTTAACGACCTCACCGCCACCATCTAAAGAACATCTGGCACATCATACCTGCTATACACTGATGACATCATTGTATGGAATACTACTAAAACAAACCTGCATAGAACCATTACAAGTAAAGCACGAAAAACTAACCCATAAGTTTTGGCAATCCTCAAGAAGAGTAAGTCACCGATACTGAACTAATTATAGAAAGATTCCACAGAGACTGAAAGCCCAGCTAAGCCCACTACAACATGCTGAAGAACTGAGAAGAAAGTATAACATCGGTGAACCAAACCCAACCCCCCTCAAATCTTTCAACAGGTCGACTGTTGCCATGCTTCTCAAAAGATTATCGTTACTAAACTCTAAGACCCCTAAGCATCTTGCGCTCCCAGAAGAACTAAAGATTTCTGCCCTTGAGACAATCCACACTTTATATCCTGAACCAGACTGTCTGCACATCTACACCAATGGATCTGAACTTTTATCCACTGGAGATGGCACTGAAGCTTTCTCCAAGCTGTTTGGCATCAAGCAGGGCATTCAGGCAAACACAAGTAATTTTGATGGGGAAGTAACGGCAGTGCGACTGGCCGCAGAGGCGCTTGCTACTGATCACTCAGCAACAAACCACAAATGAGCTGTTTTCTTTATAGACTCCCAAGCCACCATAATTGCAAAAGCCGACAACTCTTCAACAGACTGCTCTAACATATTCCACTGCCGAGAAGCAATCTCACATCTTTTGCAAAATGAATGGTCAATTAGCCTTCAGTTACATCGACATCACAGGTAACGAAAGAGCAGATGACCTAGCAAAAAATGGAGTACAGATGCAACAACCCTATGCCGATGCCAGCCTCACCTCTGTGAAACACCGTATCGATACAGCTCTGAAACACTCCATGAAACCAGGGCATGAAGCCAGCAGAGGGAAACAGTGGGCATCACTTAGCAGTCACGGTCCTCTGGTGCCCACAAGGTGATTTGGCAACTGCTGTGACTGACTTTCGATTCCTGATGGGATATGAATATCTCCATTCCCACCTACCATTTTGGCTTAGCAGAATGTGATACGTGCCCTCTCTGTCTCGATGGTGTCATGAATGGGGACCACATTTCAACTTGTCCTGTGCTGGACTACCAGCTTTCCAGAATAGTTGTTACTATTAAATGTATATATATTAAATATATATAATAACTGTTCTCTTTTCATTTTTACTATATAGAATCATATGATGCATTTGAGGGTATATTAAAAACACTATTACATGCTAACAAAAACAAGAAGATTTGTAACAAACAGGAAGATCAACAATAAAATTTTTTTAAAGAAAAACAGAAGCAACTAAAAAAACAAATTTTACACTACTTAACTAAGTGAATACGTAATTGCTTACTTGCTAATGCGTTTCAAAACGATCGTTCCTTTTTCGAAGCTAACCTTCTACTCGTCAGCAAGTAGTTTCTACTGAAATGCGTCAGCAAGTAAGCAATTACGTATTCACTTAGTTAAGTAGTGTAAAATTAGTTTAATCAGTGAATTCAAGATGATTACATCAAGAAACTTAAAAAAACAACTCGAGTACATAATTTTTACTTACTAAAAAGTGAAAAATGATTTTTCAATAATGAAAGCCTAATTTATCATAAGCTTATTACCCACAAAATTTTTAAGTCGGCACCGAATTTCACACGGGACTCATATTCAAGATTCTGAGTCCAAACAACATGAACGTGACTAATAAAGGGATTTTATATGTGGTTGAATCACCTTGGCATATAGGTTAACAACTTATGATACAAACACCAGTTATGCAATCATTTCTTCCATACACTTACTTTAGAGATATAAGAACTTTATTTTTAAATTTGGTTCTGTTTTTTTTAAAAAACAATTTTATTTCTTGATTTTTAGAGGTATGATCTCAAATTCTCAACAAACTTATAATCGAATTTCGTTTTATGCTGTTGATTATCTTGGCAACATTTAAAATATTTATCCATACAAATTTCCTATGTTTATATCCCTCTAATAATATTGCTTGATCATTGTTCAAATAATTGACACGCCTTTGAATAATACGATAAACATATCAGTTTGTTAGGCGAATAAATTGAGTAATTAATGTTTGAAATTATCATAATGAATTTTCTTAAAATCCTACATACTATTTCTTATCATGGAATTAATCTTTTTCATTTCTGTTTAAAAATGTGTTAATTATCATGCAATGCAAAATCACACGCAATATTCAATAATGCTTTCTTTAATAATTATTGGGACAAACATTTTTTACACATGAAATATTAATAGAAAAATAACGTGGAAATTTATTGTAAAGTTGTATTTAATGAATTTAGCTCTTGATATTTAATGAAGTTTTCACTTGTAAATTATTGAATATTTTTTTTATGGTAAACAAACTAAATCGTATTTTCAGTATATTTATTCTGACCTGTCTCATTACAGCCATACCAAGTTATATATCAATATGGCAAGGTCATCAAAAAAGCTACTTTCATAAAGAAAAATCATATTTGGTTATGCTCATTCTAAGCAGCTTTCTCGAGCAGGAAATAAAATCTACTTGTTTTATTAATATTTGTTCCATGTTATTTTTATATGTGTTAGAATATTACATAAAATAAATGATGTAATTGTTGATTTTGCTTATGAATTATCTTATAATTCATAATTCTTATTAAAAAAAATTAAAAGCTTTCAGTAATAATTTTGTTTTTATTTTAAAATAGATTATTATTGTTTCTAAATCAGGCGAATTGGGATGTAAGTACAGTGGAACCACCGGGAACGTTTCTTCATTCATTTGAAAACCAAATCACTTTGATCACATAAATACTTTCAAAGTTATTTTGGAAGAATCAGAAGGAAAACACATATTGATCGAAAACAGAACCTCCTCTGTTTTTGAAGTCTGTTAAAAATCAGCAGACAAAAAGTATATGAAGAATTTCCATAAATTAATTATTTTCTCCCTCTTCCTTAGGCCATAAAACCCAATCTTCTAACCCCTCGATAAAAGTTAAGAAGAGCTGGTTTACTTTGGATGCAGAAAAGATCTCTTTTGTTTCTATGCTCAATTTTGTGCTCATCTACCATGTGCTTTCATATGACATTTTAACTCCGGCTTAGAGAGTATTCTGTTGAAAACATAGGCCTTATTAAGGAAACTGGCTTTGCAATCTCATCCGATCGTTCATTGCCCTGAAGCCTGCAGTGAGAAGGAACTCACTGGAGAGTGATGAACATCCATGCCTTGTCGAGCATCCTCAAAGGAATAGTTTCCCTTGTATGAAAATAATGCACTCCTGTTTTACAGTTCTGGATGGCGTGTATAGCTGACTAGGAGCCGAGAAGTATGCAAACGTTTATCTCCCCTCTGATTTTTGCTGCTTATTATGGCTCCATTAATAGCCAGTGTCTTTGCATCCATACTGGAAGCTGAATAAGTTGACATAAGACGAATTTCTCATATTTTTCATAATAATAATTTCTGCCGTATGTTTCTTCCAGATCCACTGAACCATTCCAATATATTTTGGTCCTCCCTTCATATCTTTCTTGTAACATTTCAAAAGTTTCTGTACATAGCATAATCTAGTGGCTTGGAAGAAAAAATTCAATTATTCTGAATGGTCAGTCTAAACTAATGACCATGTGGTTCTTTAAAAAAGTGACATCTATGAATTATCAGCTCTTTAGTTTTTACTTTCGTTTTCTAAAGTGACATTGATTTTACATTATGTTAATTTATCAAATGTGATAACCAAACTGAATGTTGCTTACATTCGCTCCCATAACATTAAGGTAACATCACTTAGGGAATATTTTTCCCTAGAGGATGATATTATGAACCAACCAACTTTGTTTTAGCGGTCACCCTTTCTTCAGTTTTCCATTGTGTTGAAACAAAAGCATTAGAGAACATACTGATAACTGGTAACACATCTGATTGCACTCATGTCTTGAGTATTGCTGCCTCATTGCAACATATATATTTCCCTGCAGGCTAACCCCCTTTCAGTTCTTCATCAAATAGAAATTTTTATGCATATTTTGGTACATATGCGAGTCGACATTTAAGAACTATTAATTAAGTGTTTTTATTTTCGTGCTTATTCTAAGACTAACTCCTTCTTGTAGTTGTCAGGTGTGGGGTATTTCCAACAGGAGTACTGGTACTATTCTATTTTTGTTTTCACTGCACTCTGGGAAAGTTTTAGTTTGTCTTGGGGTTACTTTTGTCTAAGTTATTAATTTCATCATTTTTCAATTTTATTTGTATTTGTTTAGTTTATTTTATTACACTTAGGATAAGTACTTTTAGATTATCCACTTTAATTTTTTAGGGATAGTTATTGATGCAAAATTTATAGACATAACTAATAACCTATAAATTTTTAGGTTAGTTTTGGTTGGTAAAGATTATTTAGATTTTTTGGACTAGGAGACTGACAGACTTACCTTGGTAAGAGTCCACTCTGTAGTCTTGAAATAGTAACACATAAAGACACTTAAACAATGATATATTTCAACCACACAGTGGTCTTTATCAATCGAAGAGAAAACACAAAAAGAAATATGAGAATGAAATAAAATAATTGTAATCACAGATTGTGTAGAGTAGAAATCAGATGTCACAGATGCACAGATTAAAGATATATATATTGTTTCCATGAACATATGAGTGATTATAGTTTATATAAGTCTGTCAGGAGAAAAGAGATAAGGCTAGTTAGAAGGAGAAAAAAAAAAAAAAAAAAAAAAAAAAAAATGGATTTATCTGATGTTGAGGTTAGGGGATTCTCTGGACGTGGTATACCACTGGTATGATAGTTCCCACCTTCTCAGTTCTGAGGGATTGCAATCAGGGGGGAGTGATTTAATTATTTTTGTGGTATAGCAGTCATCAAAAGTTGTGATGTTGTGACTCGCAGCATGTTGAGCTGTTGGTCTATCCATATTCATAATTTTAACATCATGTCTGTGGCCATTCATTCTGATATTCAGACCATCCGTGGTCAGGCCTATGTACTGTGCTGAGCAAAGTTTACATTGTAGCTGGTATATGACATTTTTCGATGTACAATTATGATGACCCTGTATTTTGAAGACCATTTTTGTTGTTTGGCTGTTGAAACTATTTGCTGAGGGGTGTATTGGACACGTCTTGCATCTAGGTCTATTACATGGGAAGGAGCCATGAGGAAGTTTGTGTGGTTTCTCTGCATCAGGGTCTGGTAGTTTAGGATGTACTAGGATGTTTTTCAAGTTGGGAGGTTGCTTGTACCAAATTTGCGGTGGATCGGTGAAAAGATTTTTGGTGTGGACGGAAGCTTGAAGAATTTTGAAGCCATCTCTCAATATCTTGTTGAGTTTATGTAGACCAGGATGGTAGTCTGTTATTAAAGACAGTTTATTTTGTTCTGTTTGTGGTTTATGGTGAACCGAGGATTGTGCTGAATGAATTTGGTTTTCAATGAGTTTTTTTGGGTATCCTCTTCTCTGGAAGGCTGTTGATATCTTTCTATTAAAATCTTCCAATTCCCTATCATTCGAACAGATTCTCTTACCCCTGATTGCTTGACTGTATGGAATGGATCGTTTTATGTTTATTGGGTGGTTGCTGTCGAAATGGAGATATTGTAGGTGGTTTGTAGGTTTGATGTGAATTCCTGTGTTGATATTTCCATTCTGGAGTGTTACCTCTACATCCAAAAAGGTGATGGCTGATGTAGATAACACTCCAGAATGGAAATATCAACACAGGAATTCACATCAAACCTACAAACCACCTACAATATCTCCATTTCGACAGCAACCACCCAATAAACATAAAACGATCCATTCCATACAGTCAAGCAATCAGGGGTAAGAGAATCTGTTCGAATGATAGGGAATTGGAAGATTTTAATAGAAAGATATCAACAGCCTTCCAGAGAAGAGGATACCCAAAAAAACTCATTGAAAACCAAATTCATTCAGCACAATCCTCGGTTCACCATAAACCACAAACAGAACAAAATAAACTGTCTTTAATAACAGACTACCATCCTGGTCTACATAAACTCAACAAGATATTGAGAGATGGCTTCAAAATTCTTCAAGCTTCCGTCCACACCAAAAATCTTTTCACCGATCCACCGCAAATTTGGTACAAGCAACCTCCCAACTTGAAAAACATCCTAGTACATCCTAAACTACCAGACCCTGATGCAGAGAAACCACACAAACTTCCTCATGGCTCCTTCCCATGTAATAGACCTAGATGCAAGACGTGTCCAATACACCCCTCAGCAAATAGTTTCAACAGCCAAACAACAAAAATGGTCTTCAAAATACAGGGTCATCATAATTGTACATCGAAAAATGTCATATACCAGCTACAATGTAAACTTTGCTCAGCACAGTACATAGGCCTGACCACGGATGGTCTGAATATCAGAATGAATGGCCACAGACATGATGTTAAAATTATGAATATGGATAGACCAACAGCTCAACATGCTGCGAGTCACAACATCACAACTTTTGATGACTGCTATACCACAAAAATAATTAAATCACTCCCCCCTGATTGCAATCCCTCAGAACTGAGAAGGTGGGAACTATCATACCAGTGGTATACCAAGTCCAGAGAATCCCCTAACCTCAACATCAGATAAATCCATTTTTTTTTTTTTTTTTTTTTTCCTTCTAACTAGCCTTATCTCTTTTCCCCTGACAGACTTATATAAACTATAATCACTCATATGTTCATGGAAACAATATATATATATCTTTAATCTGTGCATCTGTGACATCTGATTTCTACTCTACACAATCTGTGATTACAATTATTTTATTTCATTCTCATATTTCTTTTTGTGTTTTCTCTTCGATTGATAAAGACCACTGTGTGGTTGAAATATATCATTGTTTAAGTGCCTTTATGGGTTACTATTTCAAGACTACACAGTGGACTCTTACCAAGGTAAGTCTGTCAGTCTCCTAGTCCAAAAAACCTATAAATTTTGTAATTATAACATTCTTATAATTGAATGATATTTTGCAATACAAGTAACTCAACAACAATAAATATATTATTCATATTATTTTACATCATTTTCACATGAACTGCTAGTTTTCAACTAAAAACACTTGTACATATATTAAACTTGCCTATAGTAGCACTTACTTTTATGTTTGTTGAAGATGGCTGTTTTGGAAGATGTGACCCATTGTCAACTCAGACCATAACTGACCTCTTGGTTGTTTTATAGGTTACGTTGGGGTGAGAATGAGTTATTAAAGTAGGAATGTGGTGTAGTTTAGAGAGTATTGAGAATTATGATGTCAAAAAACTTTATGTAAGTTATAATGAATTTGGGTGTTGAGCATGTGTGTATATCTGATATTGTTCAGTTGTGAATTATTGGTTATTTTCAATTTTTTGTAAAGAATTTGTAGGCTAGACGTTATGTTTGTGGGTATGAGATTATCTGTGAAGTTTGATTGGATGTGTTAATTTGTGAGTGATTTTATATGTTCTTGGTAGCATGTGTAAAATGACTTCCCTGTTTCATGTAGAAACTGGGGCACAAACATCAATTTTGTTTGTAAACACCACAGGAGTAGTATAAGTCTTTGTTCATGTTGTTTGGTTTAAATTGTTTGATGAGGGTGTTGTGTGTGCACTATGCTATTCTGTAGTTGTATTTACAAAGTATGCTGGTTATTTTATGGGTTTTTTTGGGTATTTTATAGGTTTGTCATGTCGATTTCAAATATATTTCAAAATATTTGAAATTGAGTTATCGAGTTTATTGTTTAGGTGTTTGTACAGTTTGTCAATTATTCTTGCAATATTTACACTGGGGTTGTATAGTTTATCAATCATTGTTGTGTTGTATCCATTGGTTTCCGCTATATGTTTGATGATGATTAATTCTTCATAGTGTTCTTCTTTTAATAACGCTTTTTTTAGTAAGTAATATATCATTTATACCTATTTTGTGTTGGCTAGTTTATGTTGGTGTGGGTGGTTTCAAAAGTTTTGAATGGTAGTATTGGTGTTTTGGGATTTTGGTATATGATGAATTAATGTATTTGTTTGTTTATATGTGTAACTGTAAAGTCGAAGAAATTAAGGGAGTTGTATTGTTCTGTTACGATGGTGTGTGTGTTAGTTTTGGGTATATGGAATGGAGAAGATTTAAAAGTATGTGTGCACTTCATTTATTTCCTTTGGATAATGTGACAACTTAATTTGCTGTCTATAATACAGCAACGACACTCCCACATTGTACAAAGGAAATAAGTGCGCACATATTTTTAAATCATCTCACTTCCATGGACTCAAAACTAACACACACCATCAAAACAGAACAAAACAACTCCCTTAATTTTTTGAACCTTATAGTTTTGTATACAGACAAACAAATACATAAATTCAACATCTACCAAAAACTCAAAAACACCAATACTACCATTCAACACTTTCAAACCACTCACAACAACATAAACTAGCCGCGTACAACACCATGGCACATCACCTATTAAAAAAACATCATTAAACAAAGAATAAAACTAATAAGAATTAAACATCATCAAAGATGCAGCATAAACCAATGGATAGATCAAAACAATGATTGTCAAACTATTCAACCACACTCAATAACCCAACTCCCAAACCCTACATAGAGGCATTATGAAATCTATGTGAATGGAGGTCTACTATAAGACACTTGTTGTCAAACCAGTAGTTCTTAATACATATTTAGTTGTGTCTAAGCTTGAAACCCTGAGAATGTACAAGGATGTACTGTACTAAATTCTTTGAGTGCTTGAACACTTCATTGTAATCATCTGCAGTGTAAAACAATTAATAGAATGTTTATATTGCTCAAAATTTATATGCATACAAAGAAGCGCCTTTATCCTTATCCATTATATTAAGAATACATCATCCTGTATATTATGTTTTATTTAAAATTGTCATATTATAATAATTGAATTTTTTTAATATTTCAGGGTAATTTGTAACTGCAGTCATTTATTCCATGCACAATGCTTGGATATGTGGATAAAGAATTGTCTTAAACAAAATAGAAGTATCATGTTCAATGTGTAGAGCACAAATATAAAAAAAAGGAACTGAAAAGAAGATTTATAAATTGATACAATTTTAATAAAATAATAAGTGTATATTATAATACGTTTTGCCAATACATTTGTTTTACATTTGAGGCACTGAGATGCAAAGGGGTGCAAGTGACAAAAATTAAAATTCAGAGATAACCAGTACAAATGATAGGGGATACATTGTTTTATTTGTTGGCAAAGAGATGTAAGTGCTAGCCCTGACATGTGCTGATATTTGGCGGTGTAAAGAAGAACTACTAATTGAAAGCTTCATTTTGTTTAGCAGCAGAGGGAGTTAGGTGCACTTACACCTGTTTGCCTCTTAACAAAATGCTTTAGTGGGGTGTTGTTAAACCAGTGAAAACCAAATTAAAATTGCCATTAATGATGTTGAAAAATTCAAAGCAAGTTCACTTTAGAACAGCAGAAAAACCTAGAGCTGCAAAGACAGAAGCTAAAAAGCTTGCTGAAGAAAGCCATTTGTTTTGACCTACAAAAAACTTAGCCTACTTCCGTATTAACTTGCAATAGAGTATTCAAAGAACAACTATGCAAGGCAACTTTAGACTTATAATCTTGACATACATGACCTTGGTATAAAGCACTCATCCATGTTCATGTGGCACGAGGGTGAAGCCTCAAGAGGATCACAAGAAATCGGATCATGTTTGTTGACTTTGTTCAAAATTTACCACCTTCAGTTAAGCACCTCATAGCTTTTAGCGACAACTGTGGGGGGCAAAACAAAAATCATTATATTGCTCGATTCTGGATGTATATTGTAAGGAATACAAACATTGAGGCGGTAGCATATGCATATTGTAAAGATCACAAATTCTTGGTAGCAGGGCATTCTTACATGGAGTGCGACCAAGACTTCAGAATAATCGAAAAGGCAAAGAAAAATTTGCAGTATGTTTTTGTGCCTCATGATTGGGTTTCAGCAGTGGCAAATTCAAACAGGAAGTTCCAGGTTGTAAAGATGAGTACAGAAGATTTCTTTTCCGCCGAAGATATGAGTGATACATTAAAAGTAAACATTGATGGGATCGGCAAATTTCATTGGTTTCGATTTAAAAAAACAGACCCTTTGACAGTTTACTATAAATTATCAGTAGATGAGGACTTATCTTTCTCAGAATTTAACATGACCAAACCCAAAACTGGGTGACCTTCAACGGACTTTACTTTAAAACCACTCTACGAACAGCCACCAACTATCTCGACTGAAAAGGACAAGGACCTGCAGTCTCTTTTACAGTTTTTGCCACCCATTAACCACAAAATCCTATCAAGAACTTAAACATGCGAAGAAAAAATCCAAAGCAGTAAGACCCCCACCAAAAGGAAAAGGAAACAAGACGAAAGAGAAGAAAGGAACAAAGAACAACAAGGACATGAGGCAAGAAGGACATGACAAAGCAGTCCCATCTACTTCTCATGAAAATCCCTTCCCTGGCTTCTCTGACGAAGAACAAGATAAAATGTATTACTCAGATTAACTTTGTATATAAAAAGTAATACATTATTTTCATTTTTATATTCAACAGGTGTTTTATAACCAACAAAATATGCCTTATTCTTCAGTTGCAAAGGGGTGTAACATGTTTGGAAGTAAAAGGGTGTAAGTGATTGCAGGGTAATTAAACAAAAATTACCCTGCCCTAATTTTCCATTATATTTATTTCATACTGCATATTTAAACAACTAAATACATGACAAAATAAAGTGTGTAGATAGCATTTGCAAAAAACATAAGTAGAATTTACAATAAGACTTAAACTTTGAACCAGTTTTACACAAAATCTTACTTTTGTCACTTGCACCCCTTTGCATCTCAGTGCCTCATTTGAAGTTTTACCATTTTATTTTTAAAATCAATGAGATAATACCCTTTTTAGTGTTATTTTAACTAGCTAATTCACGTTATTTATGTGTTGTTCTTCTTTATAGAGAATAATACAGAGAAAAAGAGTAAGACGATTGTATGGAAAATTTTAGAAGTTTTGGTAGCCTTCAGTTATTTAGTTAATAGGTCACTGATAGTTCCTGATCTATTTATGAATTTACCTTTGCAAATTTAAATTAAATTCTATTTTTATAAATTTATTAAATATTTATGAAAAAATTTATAAAATTTGTGACTAGAAAAATCTTGTAATGTTTCCTAGCACAATGTTTCTTATGTGCTCAAATTTTCAACATATTGAAAAGCACAATGTTTTTTTAATATATTGAAATTAACGACCACCTAAATCCACATAATTTATTTGATAAGTTTTAGTCATACTATTATAAAAAAAAGTAGTATGGAAGGGGGCAAATAAATCAAAATCTGCGAAAGATACAAGTACCTAGGAGTAGATATAACAAGGGAGGGTAAGGAAAAAGAAGCAATAAAACTTAGACTAGGTCAGTGATGAAGAGCAGTAAAAAGACTGAATGGAATATGGTGGAATGAAGAGATAACCAGGACAGAAAAAAATAATGTATAACAATATAGTAAAAAGCATTTTGACGTAAAGTGCAGAATCATGGGTGATGTCTAAAGCAGACAAGAGCAAGAATAAAACAGTAGAAATGGATGCTCTTAGGCAATCATGTCAAATCTCTAAACAAAAATATGAGACAAATGAAAGTGTTCGAGATATGATAGAGAAAAAGGAGACAGTCTTAGAGGAGATTCAGAGAAGACAACTCATATGGTTCAGATACGTAAAGAGAATATCGGAGGTAAGATTAGCGAAATTTGCTTTGAAATGGATGCCACTGGAGAGAAAAAGAAAGGGAAAACCCAGACTAACATTGGATATACCAATTTCATTTGGAAAACCAAGGAGTTATAAGTACTGTATCCTGGATGTGGTGCACGAAAAGTGGGATGGTGTCGAAAGGCTGCCGCAGGATGCGGTATTATCCCCTCAGCTGTGGAACCTTGTCATGGACGGTCTACTAAGGACAGGGAAAAAGCACTATGCATTAAAGGTGAGAAATCTGTGGGACTCATCTTCACTAGCCGATATAAAACTAAATCGCTAGAGATGATTGAAATTGGTAATACCAAAATAAGCTACTTTGAGAGCGCTAAATATCGGGAAGTTATTCTGGATAGGAAGCTACTCTGGCAATGCAAAGGAGCCATATACATGAGATGGGGTTTGGGTCCACGTCAGATGAACTGGATTTATTCTACCATCGTGGTGATGAGGTTTAGTCTTTTCTTCAATCGTCTGGTGGGACAGGGCACAGAAAAGACCAAGTAGAAGAGTGCTGGACGATGTGGAGGGGCTCTTCCTTAGAGTCATAACAGCTACAAGGAGGAGCACACCATGTGCAGCCATAAGGGTTATGTTGGGTTTTCCATCTGCGGCAAATTAGGATGGAGGCAATGAATACTTCATACCGGCTAAGTTGTACCGGGCTGTGGAAGATAAGTAGCAAACGACATTAACTATATGGTGATTCACTGAAGGAGCTCTGGATAGAACCTCAGGATAAGATACTGTCTCCTATAAGGGAAAAAAGAAATTACAAAATCCATATTCTTACAAGAGAGCCATGAGCTGAGTATAGCTCAAACAGGGTTAAATCAGATTTACCGATGGGTTCAATGAAGGAAAGAGTGGGAGCCGGCTTTATTGGACCGAGACACCAAGACAGATTCTGTCTTTGCCTGGAAGACTACAACTCTGTTTTCCAGGAGGAGGTGCTCACGATCAAATTATGTGTTGAGGAAATAATAGTGTCTGGCAAGAGAGGCAAGACCATCTGGATTTGCTTTAACAGTCAGACAGCTCTAAAGGTTTTAGGTAAGACTAGTACCAGCTCTAAGCTGGTGGCTGGAACCATAGGTTCTCTAGCAGAGCTGGGTAAATTAAATTCACTCAATCTAACCTAGATTCCAGGACATTCTGGTTGGAAAGGGAATGAGAGAGCGGACACCTTAGAAAAACGAGGGTGTATAACTCATGGACCATTGCTGAGGATAGTGGGCATACCTCCTCAGGAGGGGTGCAAGAGGATCACGGCAAGGAAGAATGGAATGCAACTTTGGAGTGCAACAAATCCAAGGTACTGTGGGGATACTTTAGAGACTTGTAGGACAAAGAACTTCTTAGTAAGTAGGCCTTAACTCAGAGTTACTGTAGAGCTGATCACAGGCAATGGGGATCTGAATGGTTCCAATACAAAATTGGAAGATCTAGGTCCCCTGTTTGCAAGACATGCGACGAAGATCAAGAGGAAAGCCCAATCCACATGCTGTTTAAGTGCCCTGCTTTGGGAACTGCAAGGAGGAGAAAGTGGTTTGGCTGACAGGTATGTACACCAGAGGATATCACTAGATTTAGCATCAAGTGGGTACTTGGATTCTGCTAAGAGGTAGGTATCCACTAAGCTAATCTTGTAGTAGAGATGGGAAGATAGTACAAAGGCTGTAGCTAAGTGCTCTACACCGATAAGGTCTCTCCAAATTTTAATAATAAAAAAAAAGGAAAAAGAAGCAATAAAACTTAAACTAGGACAGGGATGAAGAGCAGTAGAAAAGACTGAATGGAATATGGTGGCACGAAGGGATAACCAGGACAGAAAAAAAGAATGTATAATAACATAGTAAAAAGTATTTTGACGTACGGTGCAGAATCATGGGTATTGTCTCAAGCAGGAAAGAGAAAGATTAACGCAATAGAAATGGATCCTCTAAGGCAATCATGTCAAATCTGTAAACAAGAATATAGGACAAATGAAAGTGTTAGAGATATGATAAAAAAAATTCTATATAAAAAAACTCATCCATACCAGAAGAATACCAGATAGCAATAGTCTAGCAATTGTAATGGTTTCTGCATAACTACATTTCAAACGAATAATTACCAATAATTCCAAGCGGTCGAGCCCTTCTTTTCCCTGAATGTTTTCATCAAAGATAATAAGAAAGTATTAAAAAGATAAATTATATACTTTCTCACCATTTTTACTAACTATAACTACAGTGTAACATTTTTATTACACTTACTAATCTTAAGTAACTTGTCTTATTTGTTATTTTTGATTATTTTTGTGGTATTGGGGTTCTTTTCAATATTTTTATTGTAACACTTACTAGACTTAAAAATGGAACAATTGGTGTCAACCGCTTACAAAGATTTATTGAATTATTTACTTTTGATATAATAATAATTTTACTGTCTTTATTGTTATCATTTATTTTCTATTATTATTATTTTAATAGTAGGTGTATGAGTTTATTATTTTAAATAAAAACATACCTACTAGAAGTTTATTACTGCTATTTTGGTTTAACTTCCGATATTTATTTTTCATATTTGGTTGTCAAGGGTTCATGTAGAAACTCCTACTTCTTAGGATGTAGTTATATATTGGATATCATTTGTATTTTCCACAATATATAAATTTATTTATTATGTTCAAAAAACCAAAAGCCCACATAGTTTAATTGATATAATTTACTCATAATAGGCAAAAAAAAAACATATGTTCCCCAGCACCATGTCGATATTTACTTTATTTGGACTAAACCTCCCTCTTTCCAAAACACTGGCTTCATGGTTTTTTGGCAAATGATTTAATAAATAAATATTGTTCAGAAACCTCAAAATGTACAACCCAAATGCTGTATTTTGTATTAATAGCTTTCGTTTTACACATTTAAACAAAATTATCTTTCATTTGAAATTACCGATATCTTATTGCATTGCGGTAATATCATGATATATGTATTAGAACTTGATATTATTATTACTATCAGAACAACCTTAACAGGGACTTGAAAACTCAATTTTTAAAAAATCTTTTGAAAACTATACGAAACAAACTAAAAATGACTGGGTTTCCTCAAACTGATAGTTTTATATACTTTTAGTTAATTTATGGAAATTAAAAAGAAATATTTTTTTTTTTTAATAAAATGTTACTCATACAAATCTTATGTCAATAACAGACTGGTTTAAGAATACAGTGTTCATTGCCTTAGTTAAATTTTATAACTTAGCTTATAACCTTCTTCTAAAGGTTAGGCAATTGACTTTCATATTTGGAAATAGTAATTTAACAGTCAAACAAAATGTAAAAGTTGCCAATATTTTAGTAGTGTTATTATATTATTTGTGTAATATATTATATTGTACCTATGCACAGCTTCCATATTTCTAAAAACAATAGTTCTACGTACAGTAATACCTCGAATTAGGCTACCCTGTCTTACGCGATTCCCAAGTTTCGCCATTTTAAATCATGCTGTCCAAGTTAAGCAGAAACTGGTCTGTTTTGAAAGAAAATGCCTAAAATAACTTTTATAGATCGTGAAGATAAAATATTTCCAAGTTTTAAGGGCGCCAAAGACCAATTGACAGTGATGGTTTTCGCAAATGCAGCTGGCAACTGTAAGTTGCAACCTCTCACAGTTTATTGCTCAGAAAATTCAAGGACATTAAAACCTATTTCTAAAGCTAGTTTGCCCGTGATTTGGAAGTCGAATCGTAGGGCTTAGGTGACAGCTTCCCTTTTTGAGGACTGGTTTGGTCATCATTTCATACCTCAAGTCGAACGTTATTGTCAGTCTAAACAAATTCCTTTAAAGTAATTCCTATTAATTGACAATGCACTTGGTCATTCTCCTACTACTTTAACTAGTTTCGACACACGCGTAAAAGAGATATTTTTGCCACCAAATCCAACTATTTTGTTTCAACCGATACATCAGGGAGTCATCAGAACATTTAAAGCTTATTACACAAAAAGATCATTCGCTCATCTACATGACGCTATGAGACAGAACAATGAACTCTCTATTTGAAGATTTTTGGAAACCATTCAATTTCATAGATCCTTTGAAAATTACTGGAAATTTTGGAATGAAATTTCACAGAAAACTTTGAATGGCGTTTGGAAAAAGGTGTGTCTATTTTTTTTGCCACTGAAACTCAAGCAGAATCAGTGCCAGACAACCCAATTTAGAAATGGATAATGCTGACGTTCAAGAACTGCTGGATTTACCCAACCAGGAGCTGACAATTAATTGATGAGAACATAGAAATGTGTGAGCAAGATCTTAAAAACGCAGATTCTTTAGACCCAGTTGACGTAGAAGATGAAATGAAGGTTAGAAACTTGACAAAATACCTTAGTTTAATTGAGCAATGCTTAAAATGTTGGAAAACATAGACTCCAACGATGAGCGTATTTCTACTCAGAAAACCAAATAAAATTAGTGAGTTACTAGGTAATTCTGCACGAGAAGAAAAAAAATCTTCAATTTGTCAAACGAATTTACTTGATTTTATGAAGCCTTCTATGTTAAAATAACATTTTACTTACTTCTTTGCAATATGTATGTATATAATATAATTTTTTGTTGTATTGTGTATTTAGAATTTTTATACATACATATTTCTCTTCTAAATTATTAATTTATTTAGTCTTTGGTCCCAATTAAACATGATTCCTATGTGATTGTATGAAGGATTATACCCTGAGTTACATGAATTCAACTTACACGATTATAGCCCGGTCCCACCTATCAAATAAGTATTACTATACTGAATTATTCGCTGCCATCAGATTTTTGTTATACTATTTGGTTATCAAGTTTCTTTGCTAGATAACAGTTACTTTTGGTAATTGTAAAGAGAAATTACTATTTCTTTTCATGGATCATTTCTTCAATTTTAAGTTATAAAATTATTAAACTAAAATCAAATTGAGTTAATTTCTTCGAACCTAATAATATTTGAAAAAGATTGATATTTAAATAGTTTACAGTTACATACCTCCCATTTTTTGTAGTAATCTAATATTTTATAAATTAAAATATTTTTAAAAAAATAATGCTACTTACTTTACTTTATCCAACGCTAATAGGTGGTTCTTCAATCATATGGTGTTGACCCAGTAGCAAATAACAATATCATCATTTGGATTTTTTAGAGCATGGTTGTCCTGTAGACGTTCACTATTCATTTTTGTAAGATTGCTCAATAGGCAGTAAAGCCAGTGCGGTGGAGATGGGCTTCCAGGTAATCAAGTCCTGCAGCTTAGCAGAAGCGGGTCACAGAAGTGTTTGGGAAATGTTTGAAAAAAGATTTAAATTATGAGAAACATGTTATATTAATTTACAGGTGTACAATATTGTTCTATAATTTCCAGTTACTTCTAATACAATATTTAAATATAAAAAAAATAAAGTCAAATCATACGTTATCATGATATATCATGGAATTGGTTATGAATTTTTTTCCTGGCGAAAAACCTATGTTGGTTATCATCGCCAAAAACATTAACTGTCTAAAAACTAAATTTAAATTAAAAAATAACTATAATGAAGAAATATATTAACACAATGAACAATATAATCTAAAAGGGAAACGTAACCATAAATAACGAGATAACAATGGTAAGCAATATAACAATGAATAAAACGTAACAATAATTAACAATTATAACAATAGATGAATATTAATAACACTTTAACAAGAGAATAAAATTAAATAAATAAACATCTATACACAAAATACAAACACAAAGAAATATATGTTTAAATAAATATAACAATAGATAAATATTTATAAGACTATAACAGAATAAAATATAATAAAATTAAATAGATAAACATCTATACACAAAATACAAACACAAAGAAATATATGTATAAATATAAAATCAGAGCATTACATTTTTAAATATTAAATTTGAAAAAGACTCTCAAGTGATGCAAGAGAGCCGAGGAATCGTCCCTTAACACCACCTGTAAACTGCCTTCCACATTAAAAAGGGCAAGAATATTGGTTAAACCAACACAATCCACCAAAATACGTTTTATAGTGAAAATATCACTGCGGCACTGACATATTGGTGGATCTTCACGGCGCATCAAATATCCATGCGTTGCAAAAGAGTAGCCAACACGAAGGCTTGTAACCACCATTTCCTCCCTATGTTTTTAAAGAATAGAAGACCTCCATGGACGGGCGGTATCCTTTATTTCCCTCAGCTTATTCTGAATAACAGTATGCCATTTGTCATTCCAAGCAGAAAGCAATAAATGTTTCGCAAAACAAACATAATCAGATGTCATTACTCGTTGAGTAATAACACCAAACTTGTAGCATTCTTTACTGCTTCATCCGTTTTTGTGTTTTTGAGTATTCCGCACTGTCCAGGAACTGAACAGAGTGTTACCTCCACACCCCTCAATTGAAGCTTGTGTACAGCACACAAAATATCTCCAACTAAAAGGTTAACAGAGAAAACATCCTGAAAAGCCTGAAGAGCACTTTTAGAACCAGAACACAAAATATCTGTTATTATTATTATTAAAATCTGTTATTATTTAATATAAAATCTATTCATTTAATCCCTAATAAAGAAAACGGAAACACCTAATAAACCTAGCCCATAGACAGACTAAATGACATGACAGAAACCATTGATGGAATGATGAGGCAGGAGGAAATGTCAAAGGTTCGTGCTCACCAAAACAAGTTAGTAACACCATGTGGTGCTATCAGCATACATCGTAGACTCAATATGACACCAAGTAATCGCATCAGTACTGAGCGTTGAAAAGAGTCAATTGATGATTTTGTTTAGAATGTTTTTATTTGAGAATTTCCATCAAAACATTTTTTGACAGCCAATCAATGAACACTTAGCAGAATGTTGTTGGTTCATATCTTGAATTTAAACTAAACCTTTAAGAATAAATTCGCAGCAATAAAAGTGCTACTTTAGGAATTATATTTACCGAAGAATTTATTTCTATTTCGATCATCCTTCAGTTTTTGTTCAAACCTATTTTCATGAATTAGAGTATAATTAGATATACTCTGATTATCAAATGAACTTTAAAAGAACAAACCTATCAACAGTTGTTATAGCTGATTGTTAATCCGTTACTGAAAGTATTCCTGTTTAGAGTATTTCCCAGTCTTTATTACACAACTTTTATCAGAAATATTGTATCACTATTTCAGTTGTATTTTGAAGTTATCATTCTATATAATTTATAAGAATACATTTTAAAATATTATCTACTATAATGTGATAAGTATCATGTTTTCTGGAATTCCTTGCCTTCTGATATTAACTTTTTTGATACATTTCATATAACCTCCATCTTCTAAATGCATAGAAAGTTTTAACTGATTAAGGTTCTCCAAATCACATTAACAAGTATTCATATGACAGTAGAAGGAATCTCAGATATCAGACACTCGAACATATGAATGTAAACATGAGAGAAACAAACAATGATCATATTTATGTATGTTATTTAAAGACACAAATAAAAAAAGTGTATGTTTAAAATAGTAATATACTTCATTTAACGAAATATGTTTTTTTTAATAAATATTGCATTGATGTTTTTTATCATAAGGATTTGCCATACTCCATCTTTAAATGTGTATTCTTTTGTTTGTAGAAATATAAATATATACAAAGTAGAAAACCTGTGTTAAAATTTCTCCTAATTCAGAGTACATATAAAATGTAATTACTTCAATAAAAAACATTTGTTGATATAACTTTTCAGTTACAGTAGCACTGGATGTGTATATGGAATAATTATGTTGTGTGGTAGGTATGTTTGTAAGCATTGTTTATGATTTTTAAAAGTGTGATGTATTTCGTATTAGTTTGAATTGTTTCACATTTAATTTTGTGTAGAAACACAAATTTACAGATAAATTTATAAATGAATGAATCCAAGCTAATATGAAACACAATTAACTGTTTAAAAACATTAGACAATCTTATAAAAAAAAATACATCCTTGCCTAAATGTCCTACAAATGAAAACAACATTATCTTTCTTGAATTTTGTAAACTATTTTTTACGTGATTAACATTATCTTGAGAAAAATAAAATCTGCTTCAGTGCATTCTACATCTTGAAAATGTTTCATAAAAATTAATTTGTAAAACATTCTTGAGTAAGAAACTTGACTAATACTAAAAAAGTTTTTAAATCATATAATTACAGATCATACAAACGTATAGAATAGAGCCTCGGCTCTGAGACAAATTGGATTTATAAAGCCTCAATTAGTTATAATTTTTATTTAGTCAATTATTGTACATATTGTTGTTCTATTGTCGATTAGTTATAAAATTTAATTAGTTTCTGAAGATTGTTCCCAAACCAAGACATTCCAAACATCATTAATTTTCCTGTCTCTTCTACAACTGAATTTTGATCCAGAATCATTAGATCTGTTACTCTCTCTACTATTACTCTGATCCCTCACTACTATTGTTATCTAGTGTTCACTTATGTTTACAAACAAATTACTTCAAGTGTTTTTTTATGGCTATTTCAATTTGTGTGTCCCACTTTCAATTTAAACCAAATCAATTTACAATCTAAGATTAAAATGTTACTATGCTTACATACACACTAGGTGAGTCAAAGAATTTACAGCTTTGAAAATTCATATAAATTTATTATATTGAGTTACAGAACCCGTAGAGTTATTTGAAAACACTTCTAGTTTGACTTACTTAGGTCCATATACCAAGTCTAAAAAAGACTTTACAACTTTAAAAATATATAGAAATTTATAGATTTGACATACAGAATAAATAACTTCCTATTTGACTCAAGTATTGTTTTGAGACTTCAATAACATTGAAATTATGAAATCGTATGGAAATGTATTGATATGACCTACTGGTTAAAATAAAAATCTCATTGAGAGTCGATATGGCTGCTATTGGTGAACAGGTATTCATCCCATCAATAATAAATTTTTTGCTTCACTTTTTGTAGCAAACCCGCTGTAACTTTTACAACAATGGTATATATTCTGCTTTTAAGTTGTACAATATGGTCTAATAGGGGTTTTTCTTTTTCTCTTTCCGCATCTCTTACTACTTTCTCTAACTCCTTTTCATTTAACCTCCTTTCTTTATCCCTCTTTTCTTTTGCGGCATTATCCAAATCTCTTTCTTGTTTTTTTTAAAATCCTCCTTTCTTCTTCCCTTTTATATCTAGCTACATTTTCTATCTCTCTTTCTTGTTTTTCCTTTCTCTATTTTCTTCTTACCTTCATTCTCTTGTGGAATTCTCCTACTATATTTCATGATTTTCTTTTTCTTTCTCAGCTCCGAAGAAAACTAGTAATTGTCTGTTTCTGATTTTCACATGGTGATATTTTATTTTTATATAATAAACTTTATCTTTTTTTTATCCCCTTTTTCTGTTTAGTAATATTTTCATATTTTAGCCAAGATGATACGTTTCGATGTTTGTCTTTCTCCTAATTCGTGGTTAATTTTATTCTTTTTTTGTTTATTAATTTAATATTATTTTTAATTTTTAACCAGCTATGATTCTAACTTATTTAATATTGTTACTTTTTTAATTTTATTTTTAGTGGCCAATTTGAAATGCTAAGATTACTCTAAACAATGTTTCTTTCAACTCAGTTAAGCAATTTAAATATTCTTTGTAAAAGCCATTTGATGTCTATAGATTTTGTAATATAATTTTAGACCGTATGGAGTGCATCTTTTTTTATTCAAAAAATTACATGTTTATACTTTTACTTGTAGTTCAATTTTAAAGATAAATATAGTAGAACTTGGATCATTTGAAAGTCTTTAACTTGAAATTGCGGTTAATTTAAAGCTATTGGTTGGTTCCTGAACTTTAAATGCTATCAATGTAAAAACATTATAGCTAATTTGAGGTTCCACTTCTCTAATTCAAAGTTTTTCATATAATCGTTTTGTTTTATAATTTCAAATTAATTTTAGTTTAAGATATTAATCATAATGGTTATTCATTATTTTTATAGTTGAGCCACAATTGCTTGGTTGTGAGTTTAAAATTTATAAATCTTATTGTATATATGCAAGGTTCTTAAGAATACATGTAACATTGTTAAGGATTATGAGATTTCATCTATCAAAGATCTACTTTTGAAAAATTAATCCAATATGAAATCTGCTGTGTCTGTAATCTTGTCATTAAGCAGTTTGTCTGAAACAAGAAATTATACAAAAATATGGAAAACAAAATAGATTCATAAAAACAGGATCATTTGTCTACATAAAACAAAAGACTATTTCCAAGAAATAAAAATTAATTTTTAACAAAACAAAATAATTAATATATTATCTTCAAAGTGTATTTTATGAATGCTACATAATTTTCCTATTAAATTTAGAAAATTAAGAATTTTTTTCAGTTTGTTTTTCAATATTTAATTTTGCAAACTATATACCTATACAAGATAGTTTTCCCTATTCCATTTTCAAGTTGGTTTGAACAAAAAATCTTCACTTTCAAAAATCACAGCTTGCCCCTTGATAACTTAATATTTCATATATTGGTAATCCAACACAATTCCAAAATCTTAATTGTATAATAATAGAAAGGTGAAAAAAATGACAATTTCCTTTAATGCACGAGTCAGGAAACACTTAAAACAAATTCAATAGGAACTATTTTTCTGGTAACTATTCACAAATAACCCTACTAATAATATTAATACTTAACTTACTTTCCTATACAAGCTCCCCACCTTGATTGATACTGATGGTTTAATGACAATGATAAATTACCAAAATTCATGTCAAAAAACACTCCTATCAGAATACCGGACAATTTGTGCAGGTGCAATTGAAGGTCTTTAATTGTGTGCTGAGACACTGGCTATTACAACAATTCTTAAAACCCCTCCATAACTCTGGTACAATCCTAAAGGTGCACAGCTGGAGCACATAAGGTACTTTTGTATCACACAATGACCTGTTCCAATTCTTACAATAAAGGTTGCAATTTACATTAGAGATGTGCTACATTACCTAATCGAATCTGCTACTGACCTAGCAAATCATAAAGTTCATACCCTCTTTTATCTTTCCTACCACTGTTTTTATATATTCATTCAAGACCATTTTACGGTACTCTAAGCATACCCAAATTGATGTTAACCTAATCAGCTTTTAATATATGTCAAGGTTTCTCCAAACCTCACGACAATACAAACATTTGTATATGCAGTGTAAAATCTCTTACAAAACATTTTGTTATTGTGAAACGTCAAGTTTATTTGAACAACTTTCAGCTACAACATATTCAGTAAGAATACTTCTTAGACCATTGAAACAGGTAGCACATGACTTCCTGCTATTTCACAACTTGGATTGGTGTTTGTAGCCCATATATTAATACCATTTATCATGATTACCTCACTCTGTGACAAACTTGAGGATATGTCATGAATGGCGTTAAATGAAGCTATATTGATTACTGATTGTTGAGGGATTACATATTTCAGCCTACCAGCCTTTATTTTATCCTTGGCCAGTTTTAACAAGAGTATAACA
Source organism: Prosapia bicincta (assembly GCA_036971475.1). Lineage (NCBI taxonomy): Eukaryota > Metazoa > Arthropoda > Insecta > Hemiptera > Cercopidae > Prosapia > Prosapia bicincta. The sequence goes on along the minus strand of JBAIZL010000003.1, from coordinate 151,795,721 downwards.
ATTGATGTCCCTTCACTCTTCTGGTAAAAAAAGTAAATTGCTAATGCCCTATTGGAGTGTAACTATAAACTGTTTTCAAATCAAATAGTACAAGTCCTTTGAGTTTCAAATTATTCTACTCAGTCTTTAAGCCGTAGCCAAAATTGATAGGAAACATAAATATTAAGTTTATTTTTTATGTTATTTTTAGGTGAAAAATTATAATCATTTTATGGTTAAAAATTATAACCATATAATGGAGTAAAAAACAACTTGTATTGAAGTGACATTGTTAATCATGTAGCAAATTTAATCGAGTAAGAAACAAACAACTCATGACGTTTTTGTTCACTTTCATCGCCACAGCAATTGAAATTAAATTCTAAATAAATTTGTTGTATTTTATCTTTCAACTGTCTGGCTGTTCAACTTTTATAATGGATGGGTTTTTCCGAATTAGTGTTTGTTTATGATCCCAGATCCCAATGTACTTATCCATTACCTAAGATTTATTCTCAAATTATATACTGTCTGTTCAGAATGTGTTTGCGCCAGGGAGTGGTGAACTGTTCACGTGAACATAACGATTTCGGCAACCCTATTGGCTGAGTGACCTCGTGACAAAACTGAAATATCCTGCCGCCCGATTAACAGTTAGTCTGGAAACGTCCAGGGTTACATTTGTTCGTCTGCTTATTGTGCCTAACATTTTTTAATTGTGAGTGGAATAATTTAAGATCGTTGTTTGTTATATTTGTGTTTGTGAGTTTGTGGTGTTGTTAAGTTTTTAAGGATTAACTTTTAAGAAATGTCATCCCCTGTCAAAAAAAATAAACGAGGACAAGTAACACACTCCGGGCAAAGACAAGTTATTTTACGCCTTTATAAAAATTTAAAGGATGAAAATCCAGAATGCCGTATCAAAGACATCTTGCAGAAAGTAGCGATATCTGCAGGAATTTCTGCTCGAAGTGTTTTTTCAATCGTTAAAGAAAAAAAAGAAACGGGTACGCTGAAGTCTCCTGCCAAAAGGAAACCAAAAACCAAAACTATTTTTAATAATATGGATGACTTTTTAAAAACTGCTATAAGGAAGAAAGTACATGAGTTATTTTTTAAAAACGAACTTCCGACTTTAAATAAAGTACTACACTTAGTTAATACCGACGAACAGTTAGGCTTACCTAACCTAAGACGAACCACTTTGTTTCACATATTAAAAAAGCTAAATTTCAGGTATGAGAAACGTAACTGTAAAAGTATACTGTTGGACAAAGAAGATATTATTCTATGGAGAAGAGATTACTTAAGAAAAATAAAAGCCTATCGCGAGGAAGGTCGTACGATTTATTATTTGGACGAAACGTGGGTCAATGCAGGCCATATGAAATCAAAGGTTTGGACAGATAAGTCAGTCTGTTCCAGTAAAGATGCTTTTCTGAGGGGTCTGTCAGCGGGTTTAAAATGTGCAACTGGAAAGGGTAAGAGACTTATTGTCACTCATATTGGGTCACAAAAAGGTTTTGTAGAAGATGGACTGTTGATTTTCGAATCAAAATCAGATACTGACTACCATTCAGAAATGAATGGTGAAAATTTTAAAGAATGGTTTTCCGCGATAATACAGAAATTGGACAACAACTGCGTTATCGTAATGGACAACGCTCCGTATCATTCTGTACAAGTAGAACGCTTACCTACGACCCGTTGGAATAAGCAACAAATTCGAAATTGGTTGACTGACAAAGGGATTTTTTCAGATGAATCCATGTTGAAGGTCGAATTACTAAAACTCGTTTCCTATCATAGGCCAAATTACAAAAAATACGTTATCGATGAAATTGCTAAAGAAACAAATAGAATAGTTTTGAGAACCCCTCCTTATCACTGCGAATTAAACCCAATAGAAATGGTATGGGCTGAGGTTAAAGGTTATGTTGCGTCTAACAATGTTACTTTTAACATTAAAGAGGTGCACAGACTGTTAACCGAAGGTGTCTCGCGTATTACACCTGATAAGTGGGAAAAATATGTGAAACATGTGCTGGACGTTGAAGAGTCGAATATGTGGAAATTAGACAATATAATTGAAGACATCGAGCCATTCGTCATAGCTGTTGATGACAGTTCCTCGTCGTCATCGGAATCGGATTTTGCAGACCCCTTAAACATGAAATAATAACATGGTAAGTTAAAAACTTGTAGCATAAATTATTGAATAGTCTTATTACTTTCATTAGTCTATAATTCTCTTTTTCGAATGATTAATTGTACCAGTGTAAGACGTAGCCCAATTGCCGATGCATGATTGTGAACCGGACTCATAGCTTACCGTCCCTTGCATGTGTTCGCCTCGTGATAGTGTTTACATCAGGCGCAAACACATTCTGAACCGACTGTAGAAACAAAAGTTACAACAAAACTTCTGACTACCAATTAGAATTTCCAGACATACTTTTTGCGGGTGATGTACCCTATTAGTGCCAATGATAATCAAATAATTAAATTAAAAATTTAACATTTTCAATTCCAAATTTAAATCTTATCAAAGTATTGTAAAAAATAAAAATATAGGTTTAAAGCCCATTTTAAAAAAAAAAGACTTTTTGTTAATGGCTTTCACACAAAAGCCAAAGACCTATTTTATTCCAATTTGCTAAGACCTACCCCATGTCTTCTGCTTAAATAAAATTTTCACAGCCTGCTAGTAAGTGTATAATAGATTAGTAAGTGGTGTACTAGTAGCTTTTAGCAAATATTTCATTTCAGTTGTTTTCACTTTCTTTTTTAATTTGTGTTTTATTCGAGCAATTTACATTTAAATTCATATGTGTAGTTCAACTGCTTCATTATTTTTAAGAAGCACTAATGGTTCTCAGCTTGTAAGTTGATAAATTATATAACAATTATTTAAATTATACAAGCACTGGTAATGCAGGGTTATGAGTGGAGTCTGAGGTGTCATTATGAGCAGATTAGTGAACACACATACGAGACTTATACAAACCTTAAAATACATTTTCAGATGATTAAAAATGTGACTAGTCAAATAAAGGGAAACTGTGATCATGGTTTTTAAACGTGTTTTGGTCTGATTAAACAACTGGTTCTATTAAACAAAGTTTCAAATATTAGAGTAATATTCCACACTAAACACTAGGTAATCTCGATTCTTCTCATTTTCACATATATAACTTACTTAGGAATACCTTTTGAACAAAATATTAATTGCAAGCAGTAGAATTAATAAACAGTGCTGAGATATGCCTTCACATTAAGTTAAGTAGGTTCACGTATTAAGTTAGAGTAGGTAAGGTATCTTTCAAATGCAGCTTTCACTATATCAACAACAATGTTTAAAGTTGAATAAACATTGTGAACATTGTTGAACAGCACTTGTGAATGTAACAGCTGGAAATGCCTATAAACAAACGTTCAGTGTAGTCAGACAATTTCAACGATAAAGCCACATAATTAAGACTGTTTATATTTATGAGTTGTCACTTGAGTAACAAAGGTGGACTCAAAACACCTGCCATCTCAATTCAGAACCAATTTTATTTTCAGTACAGTAATACCTCGACTTGAGCTACCCCGTCTTACACGATTTCCAAGTTACACGGTTTTAAATCATGCTTTCCGAACTAAGCCGAATTTGGCCTGTTCTGGAAGAAAGTGCTTATGAGAACTTTTATAGATTATGAAGAAAAAATATTTTCAAGTTCAAGGCCACCAAAAACCAATTGACAGTGGCATTTGGCACAAATACAGCTGTTGACTGTAAGTTACAATATAGTTTATCATCAGAAAACTCAAAAGCATTAAAAAATATTTCTAAAGCTAGCTTGCTCGTGATTTGGAGGTCGAATCGGAAGGCTTAGGTGACAGCTTTTTTTGAGGACTGGTTTGGTCATCATTTCATACCTCAAAATAAACATTATACAAGATCATTTGCGTATCTGCATGAAGCTATGAGACACAACCATGAGCTCTCTGTTGAAGATTTTTGGAAACGATTCAATGTTTTAATTGCTTTGAGAATCATTGGACATTCTTGGAATGAAATTTCATAAAAAACCTTGAATGGCGTTTGGAAAAAGATTTGTCTATTTTTTTTGCCACTGAAACTCAATCGGAATCAGTGCCAGAGTCTAATGAAATTGCTGATGCGATTGAAGAAGTTGTCGGTTTTGCCATACAACTAAATTTGGAAGTGGATAATGATGACGTTCAAGAACTGCTAGATTTACACAACCAGAAGCTGACAATTAATTGATGAGCTCATAGAAGTGCGTGAGCAAGAGCAAGACCTTAAAAACGCAGATTCTTTAGATCTAGTTGACGTAGAAGATGAAACAACGGTTAGAAACTTGACAAAATTCCTTAGTTTAATTGAGCAAGGTTTATAAATTTTGGAAAACATGAACTACAACGATGAGCGTATTTCTGCCACAAAACGAAAACATTAGTGAGTTACGAGGAAATTCTGCGTGAGGAGAAAATCTTCAATTCTTCAAATGAATTTACTAAATTTTTATAAAGCCTTCTATGTCAAAATAACTTCTTTCTACTTACTTCTTTGAAATATATATGTATATATTTGGATTTTGTGTTGTATTATGTATTTAAGATTTTAATACATACAATTTTTTTTTAAATTATTAGTTTATTTACTCTTTGGTCCCAATTAAACTCGATTCCTATGTGATTGTATGTAAAATTATACCCCGAATTACGAAAATTCGACTTACAGAGTTATTGCTCCGTCCCACCTATCGCGTAAGTACGGGGTATTACTGTATATTGGAACATTCCATAAATTCACAACATCTGAGTTTATTCGAATGGAAAAAGTATTGTTTTATTGGTCCAGAAAAAAATACTCAATCCAATAAGTAGATTTTCTGACCAACTAAATGTCATAATTTTTTTAATGTATAACATGCATTTATAATAAATAAATAAAACCTCTATACCACGAATGACTTTTTTCTTTTATTTAAATAAAAGTAGGTTTTAAATAAAAGGAAAAAGTAATTTGTGGTATAGAGGTTTTATTTATTTATGATAAACATTATGCCACAGTTATTTTATACAGTTATAACATGCATTTGTTTTTAAAATTGTTCGTCAAACTAAATGACTTGTCTGATAAATACCAGGTTTTATTTATTTATGATAAATATTACGCCACAGTTATTTTATACAGTTATAACATGCATTTGTTTTTAAAATTGTTCGTCAAACTAAATGACTGGTCTGATAAATACCAGGTTTTATTTATTTATGATAAACATTACGCCACAGTTATTTTATACAGTTATAACATGCATTTGTTTTTAAAATTGTTCGTCAAACTAAATGACTGGTCTGATAAATACCAGGTTTTATTTATTTATGATAAACATTATGCCACAGTTATTTTATACAGTTATAACATGCATTTGTTTTTAAAATTGTTTGTCAAACTAAATGACTTGTCTGATAAATACCAGGTTTTATTTATTTATGATAAACATTACGCCACAGTTATTTTATACAGTTATAACATGCATTTGTTTTTAAAATTGTTCGTCAAACTAAATGACTTGTCTGATAAATACCAGGTTTTATTTATTTATGATAAACATTATGCCACAGTTGATTTATACAGTTATAACATGCATTTGTTTTTGAAAATTGTTCGTCAAACTAAATGACTGGTCTGATAAATACCAGGTTTTATTTATTTATGATAAACATTACGCCACAGTTATTTTATACAGTTATAACATGCATTTGTTTTTAAAATTGTTTGTCAAACTAAATGACTTGTCTGATAAATACCAGGTTTTATTTATTTATGATAAACATTACGCCACAGTTATTTTATACAGTTATAACATGCATTTGTTTTTAAAATTGTTTGTCAAACTAAATGACTTGTCTGATAAATACCAGGTTTTATTTATTTATGATAAACATTACGCCACAGTTATTTTATACAGTTATAACATGCATTTGTTTTTAAAATTGTTCGTCAAACTAAATGACTTGTCTGATAAATACCAGGTTTTATTTATTTATGATAAACATTACGCCACAGTTATTTTATACAGTTATAACATGCATTTGTTTTTAAAATTGTTTGTCAAACTAAATGACTTGTCTGATAAATACCAGGTTTTATTTATTTATGATAAACATTATGCCACAGTTGATTTATACAGTTATAACATACATTTGTTTTTAAAATTGTTTGTCAAACTAAATGACTTGTCTGATAAATACCAGGTTTTATTTATTTATGATAAACATTACGCCACAGTTGTTTTATACAGTTATAACAAGCATTTCTTTTTAAAATTGTTCGTCAAACTAAACGACTTGTCTGATAAACCAATGATTGGATTAAACAGAATCCGCTGTAGTTAAAACTAAATTAAATACTTATACAGTAAAATCTCTCGTATGCGGATCAATGTGGTGACAGCCAGCTCTGGATAACGAAAAATCCGGATTTGGGAGAGGTTACGTAATGATGTACATTTGTGCTACATAATCACAACCATTCCAGTTGGAAGTAGATGTATGATTGTTTTAAGTAACTAAGTTACACTTATTGAAGATTGTAATTATATATTTCAATACAATTTAGAACTGTACGTACAATTTACAGCCTGAAAAGCTTCGCTATGTCATGGTTTGTTTTCTTTTGTCATCTTTGGCAAGCGCCAGCTGTCTCTTCACTAAGTCAATATTATAACTAGTAGTAAACTCATGAACTTCATCCTCTTTCATCCATTCATTCACGCCAACACTGTTTATGTCCTTACAACTAGGAGTGTTTTGGAGTTCGACAATTTTTTCATTTGTTTCACTACCAAGGTTTTTTATCTGCAATAAGTTTTCAAACCCCTCATTGTTTGTTTTATGATCTAATAGTTTTTGCTATGATTTAACTATTGTTATCGGCCTGATTACATCCCATTACAATCCATAAAGCGACATATAGGCGTCTACGTTTTATAGGCATTCAGGAATACTTCTTCTCGCATCCATACCCACAATTATAACTTAATAAAATACAATTCTATAGCCGTTTAGGATTTTTCAGGAAGCGTTAATCCATCGGTTGGCAGAACAATGTAACATTTGGTGGCAAAAAAAAACACTTTATGTCTTCACTTTTCAAATCTACTGATGGGTGAGAAGAGGCATTATCGAGTAGTAAAATGGCCTTCCTTGGCAAGTAGTTTTCGTTCACGTCTTTTGCGTAAGGGACAAACTGATTCTTAAACCAATCCTGAAAGATTGCTGTCTTCATCCATGCACTTTTTTGCCCTGCATAAAACACTAGTGAACTGAACGATACAGACTCGAACACTACTGACTGAGTTGGGAAAGAACAAATAGCAGATTAATGGCGCCAGAGAACCAGTCCATTGGCAAGGCACCTTATGGAATAAAGACAATTACTTTATTTTCGTATTACGTCCGGATGTTGGAGGTTATGGATATGAGAGGTTTTACTGAACTACTAAATATTTTCCAGTTTACATTACACTTCTATATTTTAAATTATTCTTTGTTGTGCTGGTAGTAATATTCAGTTTTAAATTTTATACAAGGAATTCATTGTAAAATATAAAAGTACAAGAAACTTCAAACATTTATTAATACTGAGCAATAACAATATTATTCTTTTTAAAATTAACAATACACTAAAACTATAAAATTAATATATTTTGCATCAACTCTGGAATGGTATGGTGTCATAATTTTTATGAAACAAAACACAATATGATTCTATAGAACAAAATTTTACTCAAATTGTACCTGTCTTCCAATGTTAACTTTCGTTCACACCCTATGGTCAGTGCACCTGCAATCTCACCACCAGGTTTCTTTTTGTATTCTCAACTTTACTTCGTATTATTGTGTTTTACAGTTTTATTTTTATATTAAATATTCATTGTTGTGGACTTAAAATGTTGAAAATTAATGTCTTATCTAAAGCACAGTTTTTGCTTTAACAGTTTTTATAGTATTGCTAGTTTTGTATGCGAAATGGCTTTGTCATCTTTATAGATTGACATACTTTTACATAGTGATAGCTTTTATTGACATAGTGGAAGCAAGCCGGAAGATATTATTTTATCATACTCTTGGAGTGACAACTAAGAACCTTCATCATCAGATGAATATTCAAACAATGAAATTCATAAACCCTGAAAAAACATCATAATTCGACAAATGATACGGATTCAACTTCAACATCTAAAGTGATTGGCCCATACATACAGCTCTATTGCTCAAGTTCTTCAACCACTCAACACCCCAGACTCTTCTGGTAGTTGTGGAAGAAACCCTCTTATGGATGGAACTTCATCTGATGTATCAAGACCTGATAATAGTTTTACACAAACTTCTCTTGCTGTTACCACTGACTATTCAGACTCTGCAAGCTCTACTACACAATGATCAACAAAAATAATTTTAAAAATCGGGTATTCCTGGACTGAAGACGCCAATTATAAGTACAAGAGGTAGTACTAGAAACTTTGTAAATATTCTATACGGGTCTAAAGTTAAAGCTAAAGATGTAAACTATTTGGATGTGTTTCATTTATTCTTTATGACACTGTTTTAAACTTAATTGTTACTCATACAAATGAAGAAACAAGCCAATTATAAAACAATACAATTTTCATACAGTCAAACCTCTCTTATAGAGGTAAAGGCACTAATGGGAATTCTGATATTTTCTGCTCTCCACAAAAAACAATAGTCTAAATACTACAGTAATAATACTGTAATGTTTCATTTTTCTGTAAGTGGTGATGTATATAGAGCTTGCTTGGTGAAAAGATTTCAATTTTTGTTGGGTTGCCTCAGAACAAAACTATTTAAGGTGAGAGAGTAGCAACAGATTTCTTTGCACCTATAAGTGACCTTTGGGAGTGTTTCATAAAATCATGCATAGACAACTACAATCATATCTCCATATCAATATGAGCAGCTGTTTGCCTTTACAGAAAGATCTGCATTCAAAATGTATAAGCCAAAAATACCAGCAAAGTATGGTTTAAAAATTGTTATTGTTTTTCTAAGTTCATGTTAATTACTAAGCTATACTTAAGGAAACGAAACATAACTGTTGAAGGTCCTTTTCCTCAATACTAAGAGAAAAGGTTGATATCTCCTTCGAATCAAACAGCAATATAACAATGGATAACTGGTTTCAATCTGTAGAATTAATTGATGAACTGTTTAAGGATCCTTATAGACTGACAACTTTAAGAACAATCCACTTAGATAAACCAGAGATGATTTTTAGTATGAGATCTTAAAGAACAGGAACATAGGTGATTTCAATACATTTTCAGCTACACTACCGCCCTTCTATCTCACAAGGCTAATAAGGTAGCTTGCTTTATTTTCACAATCCACCAAGACAAGGGAGTAAATCAAGAAAATGGCAAATAAATTATGATTTACCATTATAACCTGACCAAAGGAGGAGTAGATACTCTAAACCAGATATGTTCAGTCCAATTGTGCTAAAAAAACAAGATAACCACTCTGCATTTTGTATGACTTGGTCAATATTGGAGGAATTAACTCATTTGTGATTTTAAATGGGGTTTTAAGTTCTAGAAAAAACCATGATGAGGAGCCTTTTTTTTAATCAGCTGTAATAGTTGGATTATCCATAGCTAGAGGAACGATTGGAAATCAGAAATCTTGTGAGAGAACTAAGAAGTATAGTCTTCATTATTCTTGGAAGAAAAACAACAGGTTTAGTTCTTCCTGGGGCGAATAAAAAAAAGAACAACGTGTAAGATTTCTTCAGTTGAAAAGCAGAAAATGATTGCCAACCATGTAGCAAGTGTGACTGCATTTTGTGTGGAACACAGAGGAGTAAGTCTGTAGAATCTGCAGCATTTAAGACTTATCTTCACATCATTGCAAGTAAATTTTTTTTCAAACTTTCACCAAACTATCTTATCATTTATGAACTGTTTTAACAAACAATTCATTTTTATAAAAAAATGCAGTAACCTCAATATTTTGTTTTAGGGCAGACCCCACTGCTATGTGACAGTGAAAATGATTTATGCTATTCTTAATAAATTCATATTCACTTCTGTAAGAAATATTTGTATGTATTCAAGTACATTTTTCTGCATTTCCCAACATTACAATATTTTGCTTTGTAGATGAGTTCTGGAATGACTCAATTTTGGAAATATTAATTATGAAGTAATTCTGGAAAATGAAGTGATTCCGAAACAAGCCAACAAAGAAAAATATTGTAATGTTAGCAAAGGAAGAAATATGTACTCGAATGTATATGATTTATAGCATTTTACCCCAAAAAAATTTTTCTTTTATATAAAAGTATTTTTAGATATTCAAGTAAAGTGTTGTAGAGTTAAATTATGTTTAATAAATTTGGTTCTTCATTCCATCCAAACAGAAAAATTATTTTCATCAAAATTATAGAAAATAAGACATTATACTAACAATGTCTAACATTATACTAACAAATTAACTAACTATGATACTAAGTCGTATCATAGCATTCCAGGGTTAAAACAATAACAGTTAAAGAAGAAATGATTTTCCCATTACACCCAACATATAATACTTATACATGTAATACGTTATACTTTCTTATGTAATACAAATTACCCTTCAAAATCCCTGAGATTTTTTAAAAATTCGTTCATAAAATATTCATCATCTCCTTTTACTTAGGAAATTTATATAGTAGACAAATTTTTTAAATTAACAGAAAGTAACTGGCTATCGCTTAAAAACCTTATAGTCCACACAAAAAATGTTTAAATCTTTCAAACAACAAATTTGTGTAACAAAATCTTTTAAAATTATTAACTTCCAAGTTTATTATCACTTTATCCAAGACTTGCTTGTTCGTAACAGATGAAAAACTGTAGCATTTAAGCCTCCATGATTAACACCAAATTTATTTTTTAGTTTCCATAACATTTGAGTCTCTGGGAAAACCTATAACAAATACTAAAATTTGAAAACTTACACAACCAATACTCTTATAGTCTAACAAGAAAAATATAACGCTTAAGTTTCAAAAGTTATTATATCCAAATTTACTAAAACTTTTATAAAATATAGTCTTTCCAATCTGGATTCAGATTGAACAGAATTACAGTAGAACCCCTCAAATTCAAACCCCCGCGAAATCTGAACATGATTTGATGAAAACCCAATTTTGAAAAAGTATCTAAAATTTAATGAAGTATGTACTGAAAGTTTGCTACTTATGTAAAACAGGACTGAAATGTGTAATATATTGGAATTGACACTGTAAAAACATGATATAATACAAAGGCCTACACTGTACTACTGTATCACTTCATAAACATAGAATTTATTGACAGTAAAATAAAAATAAAAAAGACAAACACTAAACTATGTTTCACTTAAAAAGAAAAGACACAAACACTTAAATATATTTTTCACTTATAATCAGTAATCTTTATCTGGAGAAGAGACATAAACCTTCCCGAGGGTGCGATGTTGCGTCACCGTCGCATTAGCATAACATCATTGGGTGTTGCAGCTGCATGTTGTTCTACGCAAGGTTGTGAGCAGCGGCAACGTCGACATGAGTAACAGCATTTGCAGAGGCATCTTTTTCCTCGATATCGCTATCTACTACACTGTCATCGTGTTGATCCTGGACCATAGACACCATGTCATGCTCGGTATATTCTTCATTGTTATCTAGTGCTGTCCACTCTTCCAGGCAATTTTCTTAAGCATCTTCACATCCTGGTACTCTTTGAATGAGAGCTGAAATAGCTCAGTTTCACCATCCCCTGTTCTAAGTGGTGTTTCCACAAATTCGAGGCTAGGCCAGATCTTCTTCCAAAATTTCTGCATTCAAGTGTTACTGATATTATTCCAGGATTCAGCTACCGAGTAAATTACATCCTTTATTGTAATCATCCGAAGTTTTTGTGGAATAAAAAGATAACCATCTTCTTCAATTAATGTTTGCAGAAGCTTTTTCCTGTAGCTCAGATTTATGTTCTGCGGCACACCTTGATCCATAGGCTGAAGCAACGATGTCACGTTAGATGGGAGAAATATTGTTTTTATGTCGTCACATACCAACTGCATGTCTTAAGGATGTGAAGAAGCATTGTCTATCTATAGGAGAGCTTTTGGTGGGAATCCATTTTTTCATTAAATTTTGTTACTGAAGGAATAAATTCATTTTTGAATCACTTCTTCAAAATATTACCAGTCATCCACACCTTACACTGATTTCTGTAATGAACAGGGAGAGCATTCAAGTTCATATTTTTAGGGCTCGTGGCTTGGCGGATTTTCTAATCACCTTTAATGGTAGCTTGTTTGTTCCCGCAGCGTTACTGCAGGCTGAAACTGTGAGACGCTGCTTGCTCGTTTTAAAGCCTGGCACAGAAGATGCCTTTTTAGAAGCAAGACTTTTAGTGGAAAGGGCTTTAAAATTCAATCCAGTCTCATCCGCATTATACACTTGCTGGGGTGTGTAATTGTCAGACAATATCAAATCTGTGAATTCGTCTAAATTTTCTTTTGCGGCAAGATTATCAGCTGATAACTTCTCCCTGCTTACCATTAGTTCTCTAATTCCTTGCCTTCTCTTCCATCTATCCAACCATCCATTGCTAGCAGTAAATTCCAAACCACCGTTCATTAATTTGTTTTACTGAAATGCTTTTTCTTGTATTAATGGGTCACTAGTAAGAACTCCTTTCTGCATCTCTTGTGTAAACCATAAAAATACAGCCTCGTCAATTTTTCAATTCACAGAAACTTTTGTTTGATGGCATTGTTCCAAAGACTTTTTACTTGTAGCACTGCAAACCTGTTCAATTTTTGATACATAAATATGTAATGAATGCTTTGATATTGTTTGTTAATAAAAAAAACGCACTTCTGTCAAATACAAAATACACAGCAAATTAAAAAATCCAAACTTTTTTTTCCAAATCCGAACAGGCCATAGCCACAATTAGTTCGGATTTGAGGGGTTCCACTGTAGTTTTAAATATCTGTAAAACAAATGTTTAATGTACAATGCAACTAAAATTGATAATTTTATCACAACAATATTTTGTATGGCAATACATAAGCCAACTTGTTTAACATAAATTTGTTTAGGATAAAAAACTAAACAATTCATTGGTTAAAATTTAAACTTTATTTAGAGTATTTTATTACATAATACTGCAGTTTATAACTCTATAATTCAAGTGTAAAACCAAAACGCTTTGAGGTTAATATTTTACACAGGACTGTAAGACACTGTGAAATAAAACAATGATATTATACTAACAACAAAATTTACTCTGTCTTTGGATTCAATTAACAAATTTTGTAATGTTTTATGAAGATTAATGTATCACTCAAAAGTTTTGCAGACACATTACGTGAGTTGGGACAAGTGATTCCACTTTACCATCATAGTTTCTTTAAACTTTCAATTTTTGTTACTGTGTCTGCAATATAGATCTGTATGATTTCATATTTGTTAAAAACAACCAATAATAAAAAATTTCATCATTGTGAAAATGAATTATAAATTTTCTACTTTGTCAGGTGTCTTGCTACATCCCAAGACAAAATACCCTGAATTAAGATCCAATTTTACACTTTGTAGAAAATTTGGAAAATTATTTTTCAATGGAAAAATAAGGAAGGGAAGTGACAGATACGTTTCAACAAAAAGTTTTTTTTACTTTATTAGGTAATTTTAAAAGATCTTTTACATAAGATGTAAACTGAATTGAGATACATATATAAGCACACTATTTAACCTGACCATGAATTTGAAACGTTAGTAGCAGCCCTCAATATTGGCATTCCTGAGAAAATATTTAAAAATAATGTGTACTTATTTTTTGTTCTCCTATCATAGGTATTTTATGATTTTATATATATATATATTCTTGATATTTTACGTTATCCATTGTTTTTCAGTTGCACTGACTTTATGAAGTAAATATATTACTATTGTAAGTAATTTTATCCACCATTAAGTGCAATGATTTTACCTTGTGTGATGAGGCGCCTTTCGGTCACTTGACCATTGTCGAATTACTGATTACTTTTTTCAATTTTTCTGATGTGGATGTTCGGTCCGTCGTGTTAGTAATTGTTGACGTCATACACGTTTCCTCTTGAGTCTTGTGTATAATGTTTTTGAATAGTATGTCTTCTGTATATGTTGTTTGTAGATTCATTAAATTGTTGTGTATGTTTTTATAAATGTGGTATTTTTCTAGTGAGTTTAGTTCTATTGGGTTATTATTTATTTCAAGTATGGTTAGGTTATTTTCGTAATTTGTTATTTCATGTTTATGTGATATTAAGTGTGCTGCAATATTTGATATTTTTGAATTTTTGTTTTTGAATGCTCTATAATGTTCTTCAAATCTTATTTTGAATGATCTGGTTGTTTTCCCTATGTAAAATGCGTTACACTTGTTACATGTAATTTTGTAAATTCCTGATAGGTTGTTTTTCTGAATTTGTTTTGTGGTTTGTGTTATTAAGATATTTTATTATTTTGTTGTTTGGTTTTTATATTGGAGTGTAGTATTCTTTGTTGTATATATTTGTTATTTTTCTATTTTGTTATTGGTGTATTTATATTTTAAGTAGATTTTTTTATTTTTATTATTTTTGTGTTCCGGTTGTAGTGTTGTGTTGAGGTTAGGCTTTCTAGTGAATTTATTGTATATATATATTTTATAAGGTGTTTGTTGTATCCATTTCCTATTGCTATTTTTGTAATGTTATCTAATTCTTCATTTAATTTTTGTTTGTTATCCTGTGTGTATTTTATTGCTTTATTTATCATGTTACTGTAAGTGTTAATTTTGTGTGTCCAGAGGTGGTTAGATTTGTAGTGTATTGTGGTGTTGTTGGAAGTAGGTTTCCTGTATACTGTAGTTTCTATTTTATTATCATTTATATTTAATGTGATGTCGAGATAGTTGATTGTTCTATTTGTTTCTCTTTCAACAGTGAATTGCATGTTTTTGTTGAATGTATTTAGTTTGTTTAATATTATGATGTGTTCGTTGAATGGTAGGTTGGTATATTACAAGTATATCGTCTACATACCTTGTCGATAGTGAAATATTGTGTGTGTTTAGTATAGGTTTAATTATTATTTGTTCAAGGTGTTGTAAATATATTTCTGACATGACTGATGATATGGGTGATCCCATGGGGAGTCCAGTTGTTTGTTTATAGTATTTTATATTCCTGAAGGTTTCCATTTCTTGGGTGTTGCATAAATTTCCTTAGAGCTCTTCTTCGTAAACGAAGGATTTCTGTGCATTCATCGTTCCACCACGGAACAGGTGGACGGCGTGCGTACACAGATGATTTAGGAATAGTCTTTTCAGCGGCATTCAAAATAGTCTTTGTAAAATTGTAAACAATTGTATCAATGGGTGTCAGATAATCCATGTCGAGTAATACAAGGTAATTCGAGTAGGCGTCCCAGTTGGCTTTTTTTTAAATCCAGAATGTGGAGCATAACAGGGTGAGGAATCACATAAATTAATCTTAATTGGCACATGGTCGCTTCCATATATGTCATTAAGCACTGACCATGTGCATCTAGTAGCTAAATGAGGGCTGCAGATCGATAGGTCAACAGTTGTCCATCCACCAGTAGATGCTGCCAAATGAGTAGGCGAACCGTCATTTAGCAGACATAAATCCAGTTCCGTTCTTATACTCTCCACAAGTTGTCCACGAGAATTGCAACTCCGAGATCCCCAAGACAAATGGTGGGCATTAAAATCCCCTACTAATAAGAACGGAGTTGGTAACTAGTTTATTAAATCTACTAAGTCTCTGTGTCAGATTGTGTCGTTTGGTGGCAACTAGACACAACACATAGTGAACTTATATGGGACAGCTGTTTGAATAGCTACTGCTTTTAAAGGAGTTATTAAGTTAATAGACACCGCATCAATACAGTCAAAGGCAAGTATGGCTACGCCACCTCTTGCTTGATCTTCTGTAACGAAGTCGGCACGAAAAACTGAATACTCCCTTACATGAAAGTTTTGCGATTCAGTATTACTGACTTGCTAAGCAAAGACATTTATTAGCTTAGCAAAGGATTTATTTGACACCCATTGGTGCTCTCTCCTTTCTTGTTTGGGACGTTTTTAGACGTCCCAGGCTTACATTTTTCAGATTCAATATTCACTCGTTCAGGGATGGAATCTGAGGAAGATTTGGGTTTCGGAGGAGTGGTTTTCACATTCCCTTCTTTGTAAGCATTTTTTTTAATACCCGGTAACGACGGTGGCGATGTGGTCTGACGTAACACTGGTCTATGTGGTTTGTTTTTTTCCAACATCTTCTGCACAGAAGGTTTATTACCCGTTGACAATTTCTTCTGCACTGAAACACAAGGCTCACTTAATGATTTATTTCGTGCTCCAATTCCCCCAGTGGAAGGGATTGGTACAAGACGTAAATCACTATCCGTCACTGCAGGTTATACTAAATTCAAAAGTAAGAACCATTTGTGACTAAGGACAAAAGGCGAGAAACTTGTTCTGTTAGAACTTCAATTTTTTTCGACAGCTCGGCACAGTTGGTACAAGACGATTTGGAAGCGGTCAGAGTAGCGGCATAAGTCTTACTGTCTGCCTTTGGCTGATTAGATCTATACAGTTGTTTGGCCTCTGGAAACGACAGCTTGTCTTTCGCCATGATGCCTAGCATAGCTTTCTCTTCCTTAAAAGTAGAACAGTTGTAGGATCACGCTGGGTGGTCACCACCACAGTTGGCGCATTTCGGAGAATTAACACATTCCTTATCATCATGGTCTTCAATGCTACATATACCGCATACGTTCTGCTTCGAACAGGTAGAGCTGATATGCCCAAAACACTGACACTTAAAGCAGCGCCTAGGGTTAGCCACATATGGTCTCACTGAGATCCTTTGGTAACCTGCATGTAAATATTCGGGTATTTCTGGCTTTCCAAAGGTTACAATTAAAGACGCTGTTGCTACTTTTCTCCTATGTCCATTTTCATTATAGGGACCACGTCCGTAACTGACTGAGAAGACAGTTCGGACTTAATTTCATCGATTGGAAGGTACATTAAATCCCTACATGTGATGACCCCCTTTGAGTAATTCAAGGATCTGTAGGGAACCACAGATACCATGACCTGGTCAAAGAAAGAGGTCATTTTTGATAGAGAACTGGTTTGTCTCTCGGTGGAAGTCGCAACTAACACTGTTCCGTTTCTAAGTTTTTTAATAGAGGATACTGGACCTCCAGCAAGGCAGTAATAGCCTTGTTAACCATGAAAGGAGAAACTTTGGTAAGATATTTCCCTTCTTCGGCACTAGAAACAACTGAATACATTGCTGATGACAATGTCTGTGACGTTGCCACCATCAACGTCTTACTCAAATCCTTATTATTACGATTGTCAGGAGAATCCTGACGTGTTCTCTTCAAACTAGTCATATTTGACGGGGTTTTTGAATCCATAAATGTTTTAAGCCAGCCATCGTGTCAAGCGTTACGGGCGAGACTATAGGAACGGGTACACCCTTATATCACATTAAGATCATTTCCAACCCTCAGAAGTCTGAGGCCTATAGCTTTTCTCCTTAGCTCGACTGGATGAGCATCAGTTGAGAACTCGTAATACTGTGCACAGGCTCTGACACCCATGCACCGCAGAGACTCCCTGACCAAGGACCGAAGCGGCTGGTATACCAGAAACTGCGCTTATGTCCCAGACCAGAGTTTGTCAAGCTCTGGACTTTTCAGCACTCCCAACGCGCAACGGTTCTGACCAGTCAAAAGAGAAGATGTAAGTGTTGAAATGTATAGAGATTGAGTTGAATATGTAGTGTCTTTAGAAAGTGTATTAG
This sequence comes from Prosapia bicincta, assembly GCA_036971475.1. Classification (NCBI taxonomy): domain Eukaryota; kingdom Metazoa; phylum Arthropoda; class Insecta; order Hemiptera; family Cercopidae; genus Prosapia; species Prosapia bicincta. Next base: position 151,777,793 of record JBAIZL010000003.1, on the reverse strand, counting down.
TGTATAGTAGTGGAGTAAGTGTTGTTAGTAATGTACATGTTTGGCTGGGGTACTGCGAGGGACGCCAAACCCCTCTTATTAGATGCGGCTAGTCCGCAACTCCCCTGCGGGCTTTAAAACTTATTAATTTAGTTTTTAAGGAATTTACATTCTAATTTACTTCCTAGTAAGGAGAGTTTGTTTAAGTGCACCAATATTTGTACCAACTATAACCAGGTCCATTTTTAGGAATTATTTAATATTTAAATAAATATTATTATAATGTTAATAATAATATAAATATTTAAATAAAATTATAAATATTTAAATAATATTATAAATATTTAAAAAAGAAATTTAATATTTAGTCAATATTTCTGACTTCTTTTTTCAGTTTTGTAAAATTTTGAAAACAATAATAAAAACTTATATAATACGTCATTAAAAATTATTTATTTCATTAATAAAGTATATAAAAATCAACTTCTTTCTATTAAACAGTTTTTTTGGTAGGAATAATCAACTCAACTTTACTAAACTTGTTAAAAATAAGTTTGTTCTTTAATACAATGCATTCACTTTTCCAAAAGTAGCAACACAAGTTGAGTTGTAATAATAAATATATAATGTTACTAAACAATAATGTCGGGCGTAGTGGCCCGATGGTTTTGAACTCAGACTACTGGGCTATCGGGTCTACTGGCCCAACATGCCAGCTAAAGTGTTGAAGAGTAATAATTCTTTTAACATGTTTATATAATTGTTTACATTTTTAAGATAGATCTACACTTCTTGACATAGGGGACATTTAGAGGCTTTAAATATTAAACATTTTAAAATATTTCTAAAAATTATTTACATTTCCACCAGTTTCTATGGATCTAAATGAAAAATAATGTGAGATTTACTTTATATTATTTTTATATAATAGTTAATTTGTATTAGAGATTAGTGCAAACATATTTTTAAGTACAAAATGTGCTAAAATCTATATAAGTGGTTTTATTTATTTAAATGAAAGACACTAAATTATTCAATATAATGCTAGTTATACTAGGGCTATAACTTACGATTTCAAAGGAACGTTTGTCATAGGTTAAAAGAACAGCTCGACCCACATCTGGTCGCACAACTCTTGCTAGTTCAATTAAAACTTTGTGGTAAAGTGGTTTGTTATTTCTCTTTAATCCACTACGTTTCCCAAATGGCTAGAATAAATTTTCAATAAAAAAATTACTTCTGTAATGTTATATTTAAAACTATTTTTCAAATATTATAAATAGTCAGACACTCACTTTAAAATTGTGTTTTCATAGTAATATTTTTATGTATTGATAATACTAATAAGGCAATTTTATTAAATATAATAAATTTTAAACAGGACTTGATTTAGATAACTCAATACATAATTGTAATATTTTAAAAGACTGGGCAGTATTTAAAACTATAAAAAGGCTACATCCATTTCATTTTAGTTAAAATTGTTGATTTTATTATAAGTCTCTTGAAACTATTTTGGAAACATAACAAATAAAATAAAACCATTTGATTTTTATTTAAACATGGGTTTTAAAGATAACAATATATTCGTAACAAGATATATATTATCAATTTAAAACCTATTAATGGTACAAAATAGTTAATGAAATGAAATTAAATTAAAAATATTCAAGTAAAATTATTATTTTTTTTTAATGTTCATAAAAAGACATACCAGATCAGTTACAAAAGCGTCCACAGAAGCAGTTCTAAGAGGCAGATTCGTGGCATTCCACTTGAAGATATCTGGTTCTATACCATTCCTTTTTAATGCATATAAATCTTCTACATTGTTCAAGCTACGAGAGACCATTGATTTGCTTAAATCCCCACACAGATGGTATGTTCCAGGAAAACCTAGGGAACCCTATTAAAATAGCAAGAATTTTACAATTGTAGGATTCTTATTGCTGCTAGGAAGTTAGCCAAGTCAAGCATAATTGCAATTTTACAAAAACAAATTCAAATATCTTAAAAAATGTATGTAATCATTAAAATGTACTGAGAGAAATATCAACAAAATTGAGCTTTAATTTGTTTAAAAAACTTATTTTGTATCCTAAGTAGTTTAAATCAATATTAAATTAAATGTTAATTACCACTAATTTTCAACTTCAAGTGGGCTGTATTTAGGTTAACATTTTATTCATGGAATAATGATGATTTTCATCTAAAGTAAGACATATCAATGATACATTTACTTTATTTTTTATAAAATTCTAATAATTAAGCAAATCTTTGATAACACTACATTAAACTACTACAATTTGTAAAGGATGACAATATTCTATTCTATACAGACAAATACTTGAATCAGCTAAACAACCATGTTGAACTAAACAAAAACAAATTTTTGAAGAGCAAATATAAATCAGTGTTTAAATTTTGTTCAACATGATTTTAGAAAAAGAATAATTTTATCATGTAACAATCTTTTAATTAGTATATTGTAGGACATAAACAATAACTTAGTTTTTCTCTCAATCGAAATCAATATTTATTCCATATACATTTTAAAACTACTTAAATAAATTGATTTTTAAAATAAATATTATTCATCTATGGTGTTAAAATGTACACAGTTGAGATTTTTCTTAATTATAAATCAATATGTATGGTGTTGATAACTTGTGTACACCTTACCATTCTCTAAACTGATGGCCAGATCTTCTACTGAGAACAACGCATTCTTTTGTTAACTTATGGGTACTATTATTTCTCTTGTTCAAATAATTAAAATTTGAACTCAATATATGTATTACATATAACTCTATATGCGGATTGACACTTAACGGCAAAAATTTGCAAAATCTGTCTTTGCCCAGTACACCGTTTTAACGTTCGATAAAACAAAATTTCTACATTAAAAAACACATTTTTTACTTTGAAGAAGACATTTCTTGATCAGTAATAGTTTTTATTATTTTAATTCCAATCGTTAAAGGCGTAGGGTAATCCATTTATTCTAATTGTTCAGCCTTCAAATGAATTTGTATTGCCCATACTTCATGAACTTGCAAATGAGTGATCAAAAGCAGTAAAAGTTCCATTTTAGACATCACCAGACTGTACAGAACTCAAAATAACAATTCTAAATCCTTGTGAACATCATTTTGTTCTAACATGTGGATACATGAGGTTACTTTAATGTTATAAAGTGTTAACTTAAATTGAGATGCATAAATTTATTATGATTTCTCACATTAAGTATATTACATTGTAGTTCTTTGTGAGTGTGATTCACTACAATATGTATGTGTTAATATGTACTTATTGTAAATATCAAAAACATTTTCTCACATTTATATAAAAACTCTCTTTAATCACAAAGCTCAAAAAGTGACCTAATAGCATTTTATTCAATTTTTAACCAGAGTACACTGGGCAGGTATTGTGGAATGAAAATATGCCCACAAAGGAAAACTATCCCTTTTTTGAAACATTGATAACATATCTCAAAATTATAAAACAATGATGCTAGTATCAATCCATAGTGGTAAAGATTAGTGCACTATGTGTGTGTGTGTGTATATATATATATATATATATATATATATATATATATATATATATATATATATATATATTTAGGTTAATTTTGGTTGGTAAAGATTATTTAGATTTTTGGACTAGGAGACTGACAGACTTACCTTGGTAAGAGTCCACACTGTAGTCTTGAAATAGAAACACATAAAAGCACTTAAACAATGATATATTTCAACCACACAGTGGTCTTTGTCAATCGAAGAGAAAACACAAAAAGAAATATGAAAGAATGAAATAAAATAAATACAAGTTGTAATCACAGATTGTGTAGAGTAGAAATCAGATGTCACAGATGCACAGATTAAAGATATATATATATTGTTTCCATGAGCATATGAGTGATTATAGTTTATATAAGTCTGTCAGGGGAAAAGAGATAAGGCTATTAGGAAAAAAAAAATAAAAAAAAAATAAAAAAATGAATGGGTTTATCTGATGTTGAGGTTAGGGGATTCTCTGGATTTGGTATACCACTGGTATGATAGTTCCCACCTTCTCAGTTCTGAGGGATTGCAATCAGGGGGGAGTGATTTAATTATTTTTGTGGTATAGCAGTCATCAAAAGTTGTGATGTTGTGACTCGCAGCATGTTGAGCTGTTGGTCTATCCATATTCATAATTTTAACATCATGTCTGTGGCCATTCATTCTGATATTCAAACCATCCGTAGTCAGGCCTATGTACTGTGCTGAGCAAAGTTTACATTGTAGCTGGTATATGACATTTTTCGATGTACAATTATGATGACCCTGTATTTTGAAGACAATTTTTGTTGTTTGGCTGTTGAAACTATTTGCTGAGGGGTGTATTGGACACGTCTTGCATCTAGGTCTATTGCATGGGAAGGAGCCATGAGGAAGTTTGTGTGGTTTCTCTGCATCAGGGTCTGGTAGTTTAGGATGTACTAGGATGTTTTTCAAGTTGGGAGGTTGCTTGTACCAAATTTGCGGTGGATCGGTGAAAAGATTTTTGGTGTGGACGGAAGCTTGAAGAATTTTGAAGCCATCTTTCAATATCTTGTTGAGTTTATGTAGACCAGGATGGTAGTCTGTTATTAAAGACAGTTTATTTTGTTCTGTTTGTGGTTTATGGTGAACCGAGGATTGTGCTGAATGAATTTGGTTTTCAATGAGTTTTTTTGGGTATCCTCTTCTCTGGAAGGCTGTTGATATCTTTCTATTAAAATCTTCCAATTCCCTATCATTCGAGACTGACAGACTTACCTTGGTAAGAGTCCACTCTGTAGTCTTGAAATAGAAACACATAAAAGCACTTAAACAATGATATATTTCAACCACACAGTGGTCTTTGTCAATCGAAGAGAAAACACAAAAAGAAATATGAGAGAATCTTTACCAACCAAAACTAACCTATAAATATATATAAATATATATATTCTTGATATTTAACGTTATCCATTGTTTTTCCGTTGCACTGACTTTATGAAGTTAATATATTACTATTGTAAGTAATTTTATCCACCATTAAGTGCAATAATTTTACCTTGAGTGATGAGGCACCTTTCGGTCGTTGACCATTGTCGAATCACGATAAAGGTAAAATTATTGCACTTAATGGTGGATAAAATTACTTACAATAGTAATATATTAACTTCATAAATATATATATATATATATATATATATATATATATATATATATATATATATATATATATATATATATTATAGTTGCACTACAATATATTAAAAACCCAGCTGTATCAATTATTATAATTTTATGATTGATTACCTAATTTGATGATTTTAAACTAAATAATAAAGTTGGTAAGGATTTTAACTAAAGAATTAGAACATACCTCAATTGATATTGAGCCTCCTCCACACAAAGGGTCTACAACTATATCACCTGGCTTTATTTCAGCCACAAATAACAAGCAGTAAGCGACTGTAGCCCTTAAAGTTGTTGGCCCAAAGTGACTGATGTTTCGTCTATGCATGGACTGTTTTGTTATTCCAAAACTTACATAGCCCTGGTCTTAGAAACAAACAAATTATGATTCTATTAATATAAATAACATTAATGAGAATAATAATATATTATTAACAACATTAATAAAAATAATATTAAAATAGCTTAGTTTAAATTAAATTTAATGTGGTGTGTGCAACTGTATGTTTTGTGTGTGTGTTCAATTTAATAATAACGTAATAAATGTGCAAATATTTATTTGTGGTGAAAAACCAAAATCTTAATCATCAGCTGGAAACTAAAAACCTATTCACATACACATAATTAAGAATATTTTGTTCATCTAAAAATAAATGTAAAGCAATTTGATCACATATTTTCAAAAAAGAAAGGCTCATAAGCTCATATTAATGTAAGGACACTAGAAGAAACATATCTTTCAAAATTTTGAAAAGCTAAAAAATATAATCAGCAACAGGTTGCATCAGAATAAATCAGATACATTATGCTCAATAAAAAACTATTTTTTTTAAATCAGGAAGGAAGCTTTGGTAGATTTTAAGAAATCAAATGCCCATCAACTATCAGCACATTTTACATAATTAAAATCTACTATCTGCCAAATTTCAGATTGTTACGGATGCTGATTATGTTTCGAGTTGCACTAGACTGAACCCTACATATATATAAAAAAAAACCTAATTTATACAGTAACTAGCTTACCCATCAGTTTTTGCTGTGATATCACAGGAAAGGAATGGCAAGAAAACACGTTATAAAAAATTTAATTTACATTGTCATTTTTATGAAAATAGATTATTTACATTGGTGAAATCTTTCAAAATGTCATTTTTATTCTATTTATTTATTTGAGTGCTTTTGTATAATTATATCTCCTAATACGATTCTTCTCCACTTTTAAATTTAAGGATGAAGTATTTTTATGAATTCTATCTTGTAATTTTTTATATACTTATATTTATTTCTGTTAGAAATATTTCCATATACTTGAGAACATTTTTCTACCTTTCCTAACGTTACAATATTTTCCTCTGTTGATGCGTTTCAGAAACTCACCGTATGAAACTTAAACCATACTCATTTACAAGTATGATTTAAGTTTTGAAAATGGAGCCACTCTGAAATGTGTCAACAGAGAAAAGTATTAAAATGTTAGGACAGGCAAAAAACTGTACTCAATCTAGTATATAGGGTTACTGAAAAACCACTATAGCCCAATCCCCAATGAATATGAAATCATTCAACATCATAGATTACTAATTTCAAAATAATAATTAGAGATGGGCCGATTCCGATTCTCGATTCCAGGAATCGTCGATTCTAGGTGGTATCGAGGAATCGTCGATACTCGATTCTTCATCATAAAAGTGTCGATTCCGATTGCTAATTTGTTAACTATTAAAATATGTGTGTGGAGTAATTTATTAGAAAAATAATTAATTACCAACTATGTCTTATTTATGTATTAGTTGATTTGAATTAATTAAATTATAAAAGTAAACGAAAATATAATGAAAATATTATTATTTATGAAGCAACAGCAATCAAGACCATAACCATTTCTGGTCGTTTGACATCGCTCGTCTCTCTCTCTCTCTCTCACTCTCACTAGAGCGGGTTCGATACTCTCTCTCACGTGTCTTACTGCCACTGCTTTATAGATGTCAGAACAAAACACAAAAAAGTACAGTAAAAACTCGATTAACCGTGGCCATGATGCTTGAGCGAATAGACGGATAACAGAAACACTGCATTATTTTTCAGAAATTTAACCTCAATAAATTATATTATAGATATATATCACTCTCACAGTAATGTAATATATTTGGGAGCGAAAAGAAAATAAACACGATTGTAATAGCAAATGAAACTATTTATTACATGATAAACAGATCCGCACAGTAGCTACAAATGTAGCAAAATAATGTACAGTAATATAAACTTACAGATGAAATAGTTCGTGTAGTTTAACAAACAAACCGAACACGTCACTGCACCTTAATACTTTAGCTGCCGACCACAATATCGGCGTTTTCATAGAGAATTGCCAAAATATTTTAAGCTCATTTTTAAATAATGTGTTCTTATACTTTGTTCCCCTATCATATCCAAGTATGAATATACGTTTCTTATCATAATATTTATAAAAATACATGTCGGACCAACTGGCCCAACATAGTTTTTTCCTACCGTAAATGAAACGTAAATAAACTCTGTGACCAATAGACCCGACATTGTTTTTGATTTAATTAAATTTTATTATCTGTGCAACACTGTTTTGATGTTTTTTGTGTTTTGTGTTAGCAAGAAACAACAAAACCATAATTTCATGTCCCGGTTACCCAAATAATAAACTGACTGGTGATAAAAGTGTTTTGGCGCCTATCACTAAGACACGTAAACGTGTCACATGTGATTGATTTGAGAGTTTATAAATATTTTGAATATAGAACTAAAGTGTAATATATTCTCTTTCTGATAAGTAATGCTACAGGCCCAGTAAATACTATCCAAGATTCATATTAAGTAAACGTTTTAACACCAAATAATTTACTTGTTAAGGAATTTACGTTATAATTTACTTCCTAGTAAGGATGAGTTTATCTAAGTGTATCAATGTTTGTACTTAACTTTCACAAAGTCCGTTTTTAAGGATTATTTTACAACTAAATATTTAGTCAATATTTCCGACTTACTTTTAAGGTTTTGTGAAATTTTGAAAACAGTAGTGAAGAAGTAACTACGGACAAAAAGCTCTTAGAATAACATCATGTTTTTAATCCCGTCGGCGTTTATCTATTAAACAAAAACCATCGTAATTACATCTGTAAGTAGTGTGAAGCTTGTTGTTAAATACTGTGCCTCTATTTTTCCAAAAGTAGCAACACCAGCTGAGTAGTACTAATAAACATAAAGCGTTAAGAGGCCCGACAGTTCAGGGTACTGGCCGTCGCATCAATTCGATGATGGTTAACAGAAACTGACGGTGGAAAACCACATAATATATCAAATATGAAAAAGCACTTAACAACAGATTGAGAAATAAATACAAAATAGGCCTGAATCAGTTGCACTTGTTCCAGACACCTGCAGAAAAAAGGTCCCACCAGATGTGAAGAAGGTATGCCCCACTAATCCAGAATGTTGAGGAAGAAGGTACCCCAGGGGAAATGACAGTAGAAGAAGTAAACAATTATCTGGGGGAACCATTAGCCAGTCCAGATTGTGATATTGGGAAGTATTGGGCAGTACAAAGTGCCAAATACCCTAATTTAAATGCAATGGCAATAAAATACTTATCTGCCCACTCGCGACAGTGTTTTCTGTAAAACCTTTCTCAACTTCAGGAGTTATATATGACAAGCGATGAAACTAGCTTGACCCACAACGTGTTCAAATGCTTGTGTTTTTGAACAGAAATGTACATTACCTGCCAGACTTTTAAATATTAAAAACTATCCTATTTGTATTAATTTTTTACTTTTTATGTTGTTCGTTTAATTTTAATTTTTGTTTTGTTTTGAGAGACAATGTAAATAGGCTTAGGTATTTTTTCAAACATTATAAAATAGTGTAAAGTTCACCTTTTTAACTTTAAAATAAGTCATTACTTTTATCTGATATGTTTTTATGCTTTTAAAAATTCCTATTGATAAATCAAGGTTGAAGGTTTTGTGTAGCCTATTGCATTAAAACAGAACTTTTAAAAGGTTTTGCCATATGACCAAGATGTTAACTAAATTAATTATTAGAGAACTAGCATGTAAACTAATATAACTTGAAAGAATCGAGAATCAACTAAAGAATCGAGAATCGAACGGAAAATTTTAGAATCGGAATCGAAAATTTAGGAATCGGCCCATCCCTAATAATAATAAAATATAAAAAAAGTAAAAATAAACTAATTCCTATTTTTCTCAGAACAAAACAATTATGAGAAATTATTATATACCAAATTCAATTGGTTAAATTTATTTTATAAATTATTATATTTAATAACTTATAAATTAAGACATTTTCGATTCAATAGCAGTTTAAACTAATAATCTAGAGTACATAAATTACAATAACCTTCATTTTTAAACCAATACTATGCAAGCTAACTTAGCATCCCCCATCGCACCCTTGTCCTCGTTATAATTGAATAGAAAATAGAGTGTGTAATTAGTGCATGTAATATGATCTTTTGAAATATTTATTTTAAAGAACTTCAGAGTAAATAACATTTTTTGTTTCTAAACCTTCTGGCAATAGAATAGATTTTCCGGTTTACCTGTTCTTGATGGACATGTATTTACATGTCCATGTGAGAAACATTCACAGTCCAAATCATTACCAACATATCAAAATATTCAGCCTTTGGCCTAATTAATTTTAATTCCAAACGGAACTTTAATGGGAAATTGCAGTATCTTAAACTTTAAAGGTAAATCAATGGGAATCATAGGTATTCGGAGTATAAAGGCAATTTCTCCCGCTGTCGATCCAGAAGGAATAGTGTCGCTTCAATAACATTCCTGTTCATAACTTTTATTAGTAGTATCATAAGTTTATATAATTTTGGTGAGTTTAAATTACGTAACACTATAGGAATTCCAACTTAAGTTATAAGTTATGTGGTGGAAGCCAGCAGGATTAAGTGAATTCAAAAATTCTTGTGGATAGTGAACACCGTCTTCTGTACTCACAAAGAGTATAAAAGAGTAGCAACAATTGATCAATACTCTAGTTTCTCCTTTAACATGATCTAATATGATATTGTTAGTTTCATATTCAGACAAGTTTCCTAACAGCTACTGGGAGAAAGTTATTTGGTTGTTGCATAGCAGGCCGCAGGCCGCCATTTCTACTTGAAGTAGTCCTCGTGTTTTTTCTCAGTGTATTAAAAAAAAATGTATGTTATACACCTTATAGCATTCCAAGTGTAATAAAGAATCTTCATTTATAATTTAAAATCAATCATTCGCCACTTTTCAAATTTTTGCAAACAAACGCTCTCTTTATATAATAGTAAAATAAGAATAATTAAATGAAGTAGTTATCCATGTACCCAATTTATTACTATCACGTATGACACTATGTGTGCACATTTATAGAGAAGATTACATATGAACCAGTTTAGCTAGAAACTGATATAATAAACTAATGCTCCTTATACCTTATAAAATACAGCATTTGTCACATTCTTCAACACAATCTTCCTCAAATCAGTTTCTTTCACGGGCTATGGCTATTTGAACTTATGTTGCTTTAGAAAATACTAATGTAAGGTCTAAAATAATTACAAAAAAAAATATCTTCTGAAGAACAGTTTGCTAGAAAAACCATTTTCCTTTTTCAATTAATACCACCAGTGCAATAATAACCTCGTAAGCCAGTAAGGCTATTATATAGATGGACTGTTACTCCTATATTGTATATATAATTATTTCTTTACTCCTGCGAAACTTCGGTTATTGATCTTTAAACATGATGAACTAGTGTATGCAATAATTGTTATAAACAAAATATTAATTATTTTGGAATAAAATTGTAGTTTACAATTTGTGATGAATACAAGTTATAGTGTACGAACCTAACCAACATGAAGTAAATGTATTATTTCATTCGTAGTGAATAATTTTATCACAATATTTCTAAACTATAGTTTTCTTATTTACTTGAAAAATAAAATTGTTTTTGTTTCGATAGAAAAAATCCAAAATATGCATAGCAAATGTAGGTTTCTTCCAGTTAACTCTAGCATATTTTGCCTTTATGTATCAGACATCATAAGTTTTTGTTAAGTTCTTGGTGTGTTACTTCTTGTTGTAGTCATAAATTATTTATATTTGTTTACAGTTTATTTATAAATTTAGAATTAAATATGAAGAAAGTAATTTTCAAGGTTCACAAAACCTTGAGAAAAGTTTAGTTTCAAGACTGAACAATATTCATGTTCACCTTTACAAAAACACATTTTATGATTTTTTTCTTACAAAGGTGATTATTGGACAAAACATGTTAATGTAAAATATATATATATATATATATATATATATAATTTACATATTCTCTAAGCAAACTGTCAATTTCAAAAACTAATTCAAACACTGCCCCTAAATAGATAACAAAACAGGAATGTTAGGCGATTCAATAACCACCAGTAAGACTGCTATCAAACAGTGATACTATTGTTCCTAATTTGTGACCTGTCAAATGTTCTTAAACTCCAAAAGTAAATCATACATGTTTGTTATTTCTAAAACTAGACACCACTTTCTAAAAATATACAACATAATAAAGAACTCAAGTACCAACTATTTTTTTCTGACAGCTCAGGAAATAATTAAAATGTTTTGATTGGTTGTATTTTTCATGAAAACCTCTGAACAATTAACCAAACACCTAACCAGTAATGTTCCGGTTCCGATTTACAAATTGTACTTTTTCTCTTTTATATTTTTACTACAAACTATGATAAATCGTTCACTTACTATCAATTATATTTAATACAACTTCTAAATTGAAGTTACTAAGATCCACAACCCACTGAAATAAATCTTGTAACTTTCCTCCAAAGACAGAAGCTGCATCCATAGAACCAAAAGAATGAGTTCCTGACCGGCTACATGTAGCTCTAAATCGTAATACATCAGGTCCTTCATTGAGTTTATTGGCTTGATTATCTGTAATATGAAGTTTCATTAACTTTGCGTTTGAGTATTCTTCTCTAGTTGGATAAAGTACTCCTTTATATCCAACAAAGAGTTTCCAGACATTCAGCCACTTCGTCCAGTCATAAGCTCCTACAATATTTTCTATTATGTTCAAATCTTGGTCCTAAAATCAGAACATAAAGAAAATATTAAACAAATTTAAAAGAAACAAATCTTTTTCTATTATCTAGTAAAGCCTTGAATAGTTTGAATAAATAACTAATTTCATAAGCAGGTTTTTATCATCAAATGTCACTAACATATGTTCAGTAAAAAAATTGTAATGGAGAAAAATGAAAAACATAATGAGAGTTGATTGTTAACATTTTAAACAGCAATAAAAAATTATCTAACTATATTTAATATATTTTTTCCATATAAACAAAGGTTAGCTTTATTAATCACTGGAACTAGTTTAATCATTATAAATAAATAAAACTTCTTAAGCCTCAAAAACGTTTCATTAATCTCCTGATGTACATTTTAATTGCAAAGTAATCATCTTCAGAGGAAATTACTATAAGACTCCTATTTGTTGTACAATTGAAATGTACATCACGACGTACATTGACCTGTTTGTCCAATATAGAATTTGTTACATTCGTCGCACTTCAGTTTGTAAACACCTGGTGCTTGTAGTTTATCTTTGTTGTAGGTGTTTTGTTGTATTTTGTATTGTAACTTGTTATTAGTTTTGTATGCTTTTTTGTATCCTATTTTTTTTTAATTTGCGGGCTATTTTGTTTGTTGTTTTGTTTATTTATGGTAATGTGATGTATTTATTTTTCCTGCCTGTAGTGTTAATTTTAGTGTTTTTTTGTATTTTGTACCATAGTTTGTCTATTATTGTGGTGTTGTATCCATTTGTGTATGCTAAATATTTAATTGTGTCTAGTTCTTTGTTTATGTTTTCTGTGGTCATTTGGACTTCTTCAAGTCTATAGAGCATGGATCAGAAGGCAGCGTGTTTGTGTTGGATAGGGTGGTTTGAGGTGCTGTGGATAAGTATGCCTGTTGTTATGGGTTTCCTGTAAATGTTAAAGCTGTGTTTTTGTATGTGGCTTTTTGTTATGGTTAGGTTGAGGAAGTTTAGGCATCGGTTGGTATCAATTTCTGAAGTGAATTGGAGTTTTTGGTGTATTTTATTAGTGTAAATGAGGAGTTTTTCGTATTGACGGGAGTTGCCTCTGTATAGTGTTATGATATCATTGATGTATCTGTGGCAGTAAATGATTGTGTGTGTGTGTGTGTGTCTATTGTTTGTAAGTATCTTGGTGTTTTCTGTGTTGTAGAAAAATTTTGCTTAAGACACTACTGATAGGACTTCCCATGGGTAGGCCATCTGGTTGTGAGTAGAAGTTGTGGGTGAAATATAACTGCCATATACAATTGTCAACAACCAGAATTATCAGACACTACTTGAATAAAGCATTAAAGAACATAAGTTATGTAAAGTAAACATAAATTAGAAATAAAAGAGTTTAAATTAGTCAAAAATGTCAAACTTAATAATATGTTAAACCATTTGAAAATCTTATCATTAATAAATATATTTACTAAACGCCCACCCTTGGCAGGTTAGCCATTCGGCTGACAGTAGAGCTGGGCGATTTCCCTGTAGTTTTCTTTTTCGTTCACAGAGTCGGCTGCTAGGGTCGGACACTGGAGTAGGTGGTCTGCATCCATCCTGGGGTGTTGGCACATGTGTACAGGCCGCATCTGTGCTTAACCCGATGTGGTGCAGATGAGCTTCCAGGTAGTCATAGCCAGTGGTAGTTCTGAACGCAGCTATTGCTACATCTTTAGGCAAGTTTCGGGGTATAGGAAGTCTATCAGCTTAGCCCAATTCTTCCCTATGTTAGCTTACCTGTTGTGTATTCTGGTACAGTTATTTACCACTTTGTTGACTGCGGTCTTTGCAGAAGAGTAGGACTGAGTGCAAGGTGGTTGCTGGAGAGCAGTGCTGTTTCTAGCGAGAAGATTGGCCTTTTCGTTCCCTTCTACACCAATATGGCTTGGGATTCATTGCAGGTGTAAAGTCCAGCCACCTTCTATTAAGTTGGAGAGTATCAATCGGCATGCAGTTGTTTTCTTGCAATCGGTGTACTTGCTGTTGAGAGTGCAATTATTGCAGTTTGGCAGTTTATTAGAAATACGGCTTTTTGGTTCTGTTTCAAGTCTCCTAGCCTTTTTGCTGCCTCGTGTATTGCAGCGATCTACCCGTCATAATTTGTGAGCTGCTATGGAGCCTCGGAGACAAATCCAGCTTTGGTATCCCCTGTTCCTGACATGGATGAACCGTCACTATATATGTGGAGCCACTTGGGTTCCTGATATTTGAAGTTGATCGTCTCTAGCGCAGCTATCCTCAGTTCGATATCCGATGACATATGTTTTGGAATAGAGTGGTTTTCCAGAAGGTATTATTAATAAATATGACAAAATTAAGTTATTAAATTCTGATAAATGGCCTATACTATATTCTCAAATGTATAAATTAGTTAATAGATAATTGTAGTCTTATTATTTTTGTAAAATATGTTAGGCTAAACTGAATGTAATCAAAATGTACATTCAAAAATTGTCACAGTACCCCTCCCCCTTTACTACATTAAATTGATAGATGGGACCTTGCAGTGACAATATTGGTTGGTTGATAGGAGATTGAGGGAGCTTGCCACAAAGTGATAGATAGGATACCACATGGTGAGGGATTTAATGATGTACACATTAAATGAAACTTAGTTTAAATGTAGTTATTTTTTTAATTTCCTCTGAAAATGATTGCTTTGTTATTAAAATGTACGTAAGCGTTTAAATACAAATTTTATTTGTAGGGTTTAAATATGAGTTGAATTTGCTGATAACAGGTTTATTTATTTAAATTATACCTAAAAATGATAACTTATCAGGTGATAATTGACAAATAATCCATGAAATGATTTTTGTTTGTTTATATACATATACATATGTATACATATGTATATATATACATTATTCACATTAAAATACATGCTAAACAACATGAAAATTGTTTTAAATGTCACAAACCTTAATAGTGTTTGAAAATGAAAAAATCAAACAATCTCAAGGTATAACGCTGACCACGTAACCGTGCCCTTGGAATTGGGAGATCGCAGTACGTGAAACGGGAAGTAGAGGGTTTGTATGAATACTTTCCTACAAAAATGATAAGGGCTGTCAAAATACTGACTAGCATGATGTGCTCGATATTAGATAAATTAGCTTCGGTATGATATAACAAACAATCTTAAAATATGCATAGACATATCAGGTGCAGAATTTTTTTATCTATAAAACATTCTGAATATATAATGTTTTAAGAGGTGGTAGTACTTGAGAAATCTTGTGTGATCTCTCAGGGCCAAGAGGCACTGTTACATGGTCTGCACTATACCAAAACACAAAACTGTATAAACTAAAGGCTCTTTTACTGTCTTGGAGCAAACTGTGATGAATTTATAACATTCTAAGCATTTTCACTTTGTATTATACTTATGTACATTACATTTGCAAAGAAATTAAAGGTTATTGGTAGAGGGTGTTCTGTAATATTTATTAAAAGTAGCCTTCAAACAAGCTTATTTTATACTATATTTAAATATAGATATTTTACAAACTACCAACAAAATATCTAGCCAGCAAGATGTTGTCCATATTATGAATGCAAATCAAGGTCTTAACATAATTGACGATTTTTATGAGATATAAAAAACATTGCACTAAAGAAACGGCAAACAGTTTGCAAAGGTTGTGACTAGGCATAGTGGTAAATCGGCTTATAAGAGCAAAAACAGAACAATTCTCAGGGATTTATATACAGTAGAATATGCACTGTACAGAACAAGAAGTAAACATTTTTTATGAATGCGGATGAGATTTGTAGCCATCTACAGAGTTGACTTTTTTAGGTGCGTTATGTCATTGACCCTATTTAGATTTTTGTTACAATGTATGAGGTTTTATGACATCACAACAAGAGATGAGAGAAAGATATTTCATAAATTATGCCAAATTTGAGATTATTTATATATCTTGAAGTATGCCAAAAACATTATGTTGCAAGTGAATTTGTCACTGTGGATGAAATGCTGAAATAATTCTGCAGTCAATGCCAATTCCTACAGTTTAGAAGAGCAAACCCGTCAAATACATGATTAAGGTATATGTATTGGTATTCCTAAAGACCTCTCATACTGCAAACTTAAGAGTATATATGGCCCATATGCTGTAAGGAACTCGGCCAAAGACGTTGTGTTGAGAATAATAAAACCAATTTTGAAGTCTGGTCGAAATCGGACTGTTGATAATTTTTTCACCTGGATAAATCTTTGTGAAAAATTTTTCAAACACCATCGTTTGACACTTATTGGGACTTTGAGGAAAAACTAATGATAATTCCCATGTGCTTTCCTAGATAACGCCTTGTGGGTAGCTCATGTTTTGCTTTTAAAAATAACAGTAGAATGGTATGTTTCAAAACAAAGATGTAATTTTAATATCATCAATGCACGGCAGTGATGATGTAGATGTGACTAAAGATTCTCACTCATAAAAAGCCAGGTATCGTTTTATTGTACAAGTGGAGCAAAGGAGCCATAGACACGGTAGACAAATATATAGAGGGCTACTCATCTGCCAAAATTACTAATCGTTGATCAGTGAGGTTGTTTTACACCATTATTGATATTGGAGGTCTGAACAGTTCCATAATTTTGAAGAAAAACGTTGATCAGCCCATTTTGAGAAGAACATTTATTAAGGAATTAGCTTTGGGCCTATGTAAGGATTGCGGGGAACAGAGACTGTCATACCATAATATAGCCAGACCAGTGAAAATTCGAATGTGTGAGATTCTTGGTATCCAGAATAAACATGCTCTCCGTGATACACCGTCTGATAATGTCACATCAGGACGATACTGCATCTGCAGTTGGAAGTCAAATCGGCTGATGAAGACAAGGTGTACAAAGTGTAAACTTTTTATATGCCAAGATCATTCTGCAGTACACTGTGCTAATTGAAGAAGTACACTATGATGCAGAAGATACGTAGGTAGTCAGTGAGTGACATCGTTATCTTATAATAATAATAAATCTTTATCACTCCTATGCAATTATTTGTTTATATTTTTATTTGTTATAAAAAGGAATATACCAGTGTATCCAGAAAATATTAGATATAATAAACTGTTTATAATGACATTGCCTACATTATTTATCAACTTGGAAGAAACCTCCATTAGCGAGAGATAGTGTTTCAAAATTTAAACAGCCTCTCGAGGGTTAAAAAAACACAGTACTATACTACAAAGCACTACAATACAAACATATATCAAAATATAAGTGCAAAAGAGAAACATTAACTTTGTTAATGATTAATGATCAGTCCATGGTGACTCCAATGCCTTACATAGGCCTAAATGAATAAACATTGAGTTTATAAATTGTCGTTTTTCAAAGCAGCAGTCATGAAATTTTGTCTTCAAGTTTGTTTCTTAACATTTTTTTATATAAGCTGCCAAAATATCTGCTATTATTACAGGTTAACTTGATTTTTAAACTTATTACTTTTACCTTTAACATTATAACTTATACAAAATACATCACTTTTTAAAAAATATTTACTTGCTATTCAGTCTAATGAAAAGGTGAAAAAATGTTGAATAAGATTGTTATCATGTGCAAAAAACTATACCTTTTTTCAACGTTATAGTTCTATTAAATCCGGATGCCCAGTGTATTCAACTCACGTCGATACAAAAAATCCACTTAAAATAACACTTTTAGTGATTATTTATTTTATACCAAAAGCTATTCCAACTGTAGACTTCCTAGATATATACTTACTGTTATATTTTCGAAACACTTTATACGAGTTTATAGAATTTTATAAGAATTAGTACATTTAGGTTGTTTCATTTTTTTTTAATTGTAACCAGTATTAATGTTAACCAACAATTGAAACAATTTTGCTGTTTAAAATACATTTTTACTGACATTTGTAAGAACGAACAAAAAAATTTAATGGGACCCTCATTTGGTCAAGTATTACTATTACTGTTAGTAAACTAATTACTTTTTTACTATTAAACATATCTTAAAGAGACACTTCACATAGATGTTGTAAAAATATCTATATTTTAATTTATTGTGAAATACAGCTTTGTTTAATAAAGTATCAGTTACTTCATATAGTGCTATTTTTGTTAATGTAATTTGGTAATGTTCAAATTTTTGATAATTATTAAGATCAGCGACTACCGCTCCGATCGGCGAAATTTTATTTCCTCATCAATTTGACCTTGCTGGGCACAAATGTAAAGTATTTTTTTAACTGCAAACTCATTTTTAAAAATATATATATAACCTACTTTGGTAAAAATATAGTCTTAATGACAATTTTTAAATTTTTTTGTTTTTTTAATTACTTGCTTTAATGTGTAGAACACGAATATAAACTTTTTTCTACAGAAAATACGGAAAGTTACTTTTTTTGACATTTTAAATGTTAGACTGTAATGGCATGTAGGCCTATAGCGTGAACCGGGCGCACAGTAGCTACAGCACACTACACTACGTCTAGATTTGGTTGTAATTTTATACAACATTACTATATTTAAATATACCTATAAAGTATCCAATCAGGATAGATTTGGTTATAATTTTATTCAATATTGCTATCTACCTATATTAAAATATAGCTACGAAGTATCCAGTCAGGATAGATTTGGTTGTAATTTTGGTAAATATTTAGACTTACTGAGATGCAGAAAATTACATCCAAATCTATTCTGAGTGGATACTTCATAGGTATATTTTAATATAGGTAGATAGCTATACATGCTATTACAGACTAACATTAAGAATGTGCATAAAAATTAACTTTTCGTATTTTCCACGGAATAAAGTTAATATTCGTGTTCTACACATTAAAACGAGTAATTTAAAACCAAAAAAAATGTTTAACCAACATCATTAAGACTATATTTTTACCCCTAACTTAACCTGACCTGACCTGGTTTTCTTAGGTTAATATGTGTTTTCTGTTGAAAATAACTTCAGATTCGTGATCAGCAATGTCAAATCTAAGTGGTAACAAAAATTTCACCGATTGGAGCGTTAGTAAGCACCACAGTCAAGTCAGGTTAGGTTAGGTTATTTTTTTCAATGTAAATATGTGTTTGCAGTAAAAAAAACTTCAGATTCATGTTCAGCAAGTCAAATTGATCAGAAAAAAAATTTTGCTGATCGAAGCGGTAGTCGCTGATCTTAATAATTACCACATGTTTTACCATTTCAATTAATATTAATGGTTTGCAAAACTTCAGAAAATCAGTTGTTTCTTGTTTATAATGTATTTTTAGTAACATCTGTAAATATTAAAAATTACAAGAATGCCTGCACTTTGACATTAACCTGAAGAATTACTTGATAAGCGAGTTATAGAAAATGAGGCAAGGAAATTATTAACTTTATTTAACCGTTATTTATAATTTATGACCTTTAAAATGATTTTATACTTGTACACAATGTATTTTTCTACTGAAATATGTAGAAACAAAAATCAAAGGTGGTGAAGGATCAGTAAACTTATACCACCAGATATTACAAAGCACTATTTTTAATTCTATTTCAAATTTATTCATGAATCAGCAGAAAAAAGGTAACTGTTCCGCTTAGCTACGTAAGAGATTTCAGCCAAAAAAATTACCAAAAGATGCAGAAGCTCATAACGAATTATAAAACAAAATAAAATAACTTCTACTTACATTCTTTAGTTACTAACTAAACTTACTGGTAACAACAAATTTACAATTTTTTGAAAAATATCACTTTTAAAAAAACACCATGCACTATTTCTATAAACATTTTTCACTGGCAAGATGATGCTGCATTGCACTGTAACTTATATTGTTTTTATGCTTAAGTTAGAAACAAATATGACTGTGGGATAAGTGTCTATATACTTTTACATTTCTTACAACTAAAACTATCCTAACTGGATATTTCATAGATATATTTTAATACAGGTATATACAGTAGTATAAAATTGTTGTATATAATTATAATCAAATTTATCTTAACTGGATACTTTATAGGTAAATTTTAATATAGGTAAATAGAAATGTTTTAATCAACTGTGTGCCTAATGTTTAATTTAAATAAATAAAACCTCTATACCACAAATAACTTTTTTCTTTATTTAATACCTTATGTACATTTCAATTGCATAGCAATCATCCTCAGAGGTAATTAATAAAACCACTACTATAGGTTTTATGAATTTAAAATATTGTAATATATATATATATATATATATATATATATATATATATATATATATATATATATATATATATATATATGTATATATATATGAAGTTAATATATTACTATGTAAGTAATTTTATCCACCATTAAGTGCAATAATTTTACCTTGAGTGATGAGGCACCTTTCGGTCAATTGACCATTGTCGAATCAGTGATTCGACAATGGTCAATTGACCGAAAGGTGCCTCATCACTCAAGGTAAAATTATTGCACTTAATGGTGGATAAAATTACTTACATAGTAATATATTAACTTCATAAAGTCAGTGCAACGGAAAAACAATGGATAACGTTAAATATCAAGAATTTAACACCTACCAAGGTAGATCAGTGATTCGACAATGGTCAATTGACCGAAAGGTGCCTCATCACTCAAGGTAAAATTATTGCACTTAATGGTGGATAAAATTACTTACATAGTAATATATTAACTTCATAAAGTCAGTGCAACGGAAAAACAATGGATAACGTTAAATATCAAGAATTTAACACCTACCAAGGTAGATCAGTGATTCGACAATGGTCAATTGACCGAAAGGTGCCTCATCACTCAAGGTAAAATTATTGCACTTAATGGTGGATAAAATTACTTACATAGTAATATATTAACTTCATAAAGTCAGTGCAACGGAAAAACAATGGATAACGTTAAATATTAAGAATATATATATATATATATATATATATATATATATATATATATATATATGAATATGAATGTTTGTGTGTATGTTATAGACCTCTAAACTGCTGAACAATCATTTATGAAATTTGGAAGGTTTGTTTAACATATTCCCAGGATGGTTCCTGTGGAGTTTGGTGTAGATCCATCCACAGGACTCTGCCCTAGAGGCTTAGGATGGTTCAAAAACCAATGTATATATGTATGTGTGTATGTATGTATATATCTTATGGGCTTCTAAACAGTTGAACAGAAGTTATTGAAATTTGGAGATTGTTTAACATATTCCCAGAGTGGTTCGTGTGAAGTTTGGTGTAGATGCATCCAAAGGCCTCCGCCCCCAGAAGCTTAGGATGGTTCAAAAACCGATGCATGTATGTATATGTATTAAGGGTGTCTAACCCACTAAACAGAAGTTAATATAATTTGGAGGGACTATTTAACATATTCCCAAAAAGGTTCGTGTAAGGTTTGGTGTAAATCCATCCACAAGGCTCTGCCCCAGAGGCTTAGGATGGTTCAGTGTACAACCTTACATAAGTCTAATGTTAATATGTATATCCATACTAGTGTCAATTGAATGAATTTTAAAAAATGATAAACATGTAAAAATAAAACTATATTTTTAATTATTTTATACTCTTTAAAATTTTTAAATTCTATGTACAATTATTGTTATCACACTTATTGGTATTAAAAGTAGGATCGCCAATAATATTCTTACGAAATTTAAATCAACCAAAGCTTTGCAACAGGACCAGACTAACCACAAAAAAATTTTGGAATATGTTAAATAGTCCCTCCAAATTATATTAACTTCTGTTTAGTGGGTTAGACACCCTTAATACACATACATACATGCATCGGTTTTTGAACTATCCTAAGCTTCTGGGGGCGGAGGCCTTTGGATGCATCTACACCAAACTTCACACGAACCACTCTGGGAATATGTTAAATAGGGATGGGCCGATTCCTAAAATTTTCGATTCCGATTCCGATTCCGATTCTAAAATTTTCCTTTCGATTCTCGATTCTTTAGTCGATTCTCGATTCTTTCAAGTTATATTAGATTACATGCTAGTTCTCTAATAATTAATTTAGTTAACATCTTGGTCATATGGAAAAACCTTTTAAAAGTTCTGTTTTAATGTAATAGGCTACACAAAACCTTCAACCATGAGAGTGATATCTGTCTATAATATAATTGATTAAGGTTAAGTTTCGGAGGAATAATACAGTGTTTCTGTTATCCGTCTATTCGCTCAACCGTTATGGCCACGGTTCCGACGATGACGGTTAATCGAGTTTTTACTGTACTTTTTTGTGTTTTGTTCTGACATTTAGTGAGAGAGAGAGAGAGAGAGACCAGCGATGTCAAACGACTAGAAATGGTTACGATCTTGATTGCTGTTGCTTCATAAATAATAATATTTTCGTTTACTTTAATCATTTAATTCATTCAAATCAACTAATACATAAATAAGGCATAGTTGGTAATTAATTATTTTTCCACACAAATATAATAAATTTTGGTAATAAATTTTGTTTGGTAATAAATTACTCCACACGCATATTTTAATAGTTAACAAAATAGGAATCGGAATCGACACTTTTATGAATGAAGAATCGAGTATCGACGATTCCTCGATACCACCTAGAATCGACGATTCCTGGAATCGAGAATCGGAATCGGCCCATCCCTAATGTTAAACAATCTCCAAATTTCAATAACTTCTGTTCAACTGTTTAGAAGTCCATAATATATATACATACATACACACATACATATATACATTGGTTTTTGAACCATCCTAAGCCTCTAGGGCAGAGTCCTGTGGATGGATCTACACCAAACTACACAGGAACCATCCTGGGAATATGTTAAACAAACTTCAAAATTTCATAAATGTCTGTTCAGCAGTTTAGAGGTCTATAACATACACACAAACATTCATATTCATATATATATATATATATATATATATATATATATATATATATATATATATATATATATATATATATATATATGGTAAATATAGGTTATTGTTGGAAATTTTGAAAAACTACCAAATTCGACGATATCCATGAGAAATTAATTTTTTTTTACCTTGGAAAGTTACTTTTTTTCAATTTAAAGTAGGGTAAAAAATATTGCGCTGAGGAAGAAATTGTGAATAGGCGCGGAGTGATACAAATGTAACGTGACGTCACACAAACTACATACTAACATACCTTTTGTTGTGTCAGAGAAAAACTATTTTAACACATTAGTATGCTTTTGGTGTAATTATTAGGAATTAGTAACTCGTAAAATCACCACACTTGCTGTTTATTCCCACAAAATTATGAACATCACCGTTAAATAACTGTTTGCACCACACACCTTATACATTTATTACAATTCCCAATTCATTTATTAAAATCGCGCACAAACCAATTTTTTCGATAGTAAGCCAGAAAACTACTTACTAGGACTAAACAAACACTTAAAGACACTATATCATGCCCAAGACTGAAAATATTTCATTAAAAATCTTCACACACCTCATTCCAACAGTGACCTACAGACACGAGGTTTTGCCGCTAAATTAAGGTAGTGTAGCCAACCTTCTAAAGTAAATTATTATGTACGAAACATGTGACCGAACACAGAGCATTTGTTGTACGACACTTGATATTTTTTGCATTATGATACTTATAATTGTACATATAATTACGCCAACAATTAAAAATATACGGACTTTTCTCTAAAGTTTGTATTACACAACTACCTTCAAAATTACAAACATATACAGTAATTATTGAAAACATAATACTTCGTATTGTTGAAATAAGTTGATGAAAGAATAATAGTACTTTATATGTTTATAAAGTGTTGACAAACGATGTTATTTCATCATAATATCTGCTGGAAAGAAGTTACCAATATACGGACTTTTAACTTCCATTAGTATGAAACAACTACCATTGAGATTGAAAACCTAAACATTGAATATATTCATGAATTTTGTAGTACATTACATTCAGTATTTAATTAGCATTCAATTTTAATTAATCACAATAGTTTATGCCTATCCAAACTTTAAATTTAGTAAATTTGTTTTGTAAATAAGTTGTAACAAATTTACAAAATTTAAAGTTTGAATACAAGTGCTACTATAGGCAAGTATATAGATATTTATAATTGTTTAGTATAAAATATTTCCATTTGTTGATTCCATCTTCGCGTAAGGTACTAGTAATCACTAAACACTTTTAGTTACTGTCTGAGTTGACAAAGGGACACATCTCCCGAAACGGCCGTCCTCAACAAGCAAAGTAAGTGCTACTAAGGCAAGTTTAAAACATTTAAAAGTGTTTATAATTTACTATTAAATTTCGGGTAGTTATAAACTATTGTTTAAGTGATTAATAAAAAATTAGTTACTTAATTAGTATAAATAATAATTTATACATTAAATAAGATTCGCCGAACGTAATGAACTACATATTTCTGCTATTATTCTATGGATTGGTTCCATAGAAGATGCAAATATCTATAAATGTTGAAGGCAGGTGTTCAAATCTAAAGCAAGAAATTGTAATTTTATTCCCTGGGGTTATTGTGCGATAGGGAATGAAACCATTCATTGGCATATCCTTAAACTTTTTTTATATATAATTTTTTTGTTGTTGTGGCTTTGAAAGGTACCTTTTTATTAAATTATAGGACTAATTTCCGGCGTGCGTTAGCAACTATCAAAATTTCCGCGGACTAATATATTAAACATCAGAAGTTGATAACAAATGGTGGGAACCGTTCTTTCATCTTAGGCTGTCACAACCTTAGGCTGTTAACAACATTTTCAGAAAATTATCCAATAATGCAAGTTTTTGCATGTAAATTATTCAAATTTCATATTAAAGTCTCTAGACTGGCTTAATCATTAAGAAGCCAAGTAAAGAATATTTAATTAAACTTGTTGTAGTGGTTTCAAATATAAACTTGGTCATTTTTAATAAGATCCACAAAGAAAAGTTTTGTTTCAAGACTTTGAATAATTTAAAATATTAAATATGAGCAATAATTTGCAAATTTATTATTCGTTGTGATTATAAGTATTTCAATCATATAATTAGTTGAATCATGTTAGTTAAACTTTAACAAATATCCTTTAAGACTCAAAGGAATTTACCTTAACTTTATGACTTATTAACATTCGGTAAGTAGTTGATCTTTTTATTCCACGTAAATACGAATTTTTTTTAGTGGTATTATTTTAAATTATTATATATTAATAATGTTTATCAATAATCTGGGATATAATAATATTTCGGTTGGAAAAGTGTTGTGGCATACCAATATTTTTAAAGTAATTTTTCATGTGTAAGATTGGTACTCATGACATTATGAATAGTTTGCTGTGAACGTTTTTCAAAAACATTTTATGTCCTTACTATTATGAAAGAGAGACAGTACAAAATATACAATTTTAACTCAACACCCAATTACATTTTAATTCACATAAATCATGACCAAAACTATCAAAAAAAAAAAAACATCTATAACCCTATTCCTATCTCATCTAAATAAATAGTCTATTATGATTGAAATTGACAATAGTAAATATCTACAAGAACAGGCTTTCTCATTGAACAAAAAAATAATATGTGCTTCTAAAGGTAAGTGTGACTAATATATTTTTATGTGTAGAGCTAGCAACTCAAGCTAAAGAAGGAATAAAATAACACAATTGGTTTTTTTTTTATTGAGATAAATGAAAATTGATATAAGTTAAAATGTTATGACAGTTTTTATTTAAATATAATTAATTTTCTTTCCATTCTGCAAGACATGGGAGGCAACTACAAATTTCAAATTATATAAAGTTTTCAAAATACCAAATCTAACAAATATGTTTGAGCAATAACTTTTTCAATATTCAACAATGGGGATAGGTTGTAACTTATGTGAAAAAATTTTGTAAAATGATAGTGTAAATTATAAGTATCGTAGTGCAAAAAATATTAAGTGTGCGACTACTCGTATTTTCTTGAATTTTGTAGTACATTTCGTTCGGTGAATCTTATTAATCACTTAAACACTAGTTTATGACTATCTCATCTTAAAATTTAGTAAATTTAAGTATGTATTTATTTTTAACTTTACTTCCATGTTTATAATTTACAAAATTAAACTGTGTTTTCAGATAAGTACTCATTGTTCATGTTTTAATGTTAATGGCAGTTGTGCATAATTAATTGAAGATAATTTTTTTTATTTCCGTCTGTTTCTTAAATAATAGTAAATTATATATTCTATACTGTTACAGTATATATTCATTTAATCACTTAAATACAAGTTTATGACTGACCAAACTTTAAATTTTGTAAATTTGTTACAACTTATTTACAAAACAAATTAACTAAATTTAAAGTTCGGATAGGCATAAACTATTGTGATTAATTAAAATTCACCGAACATAATGGACTAAAAATTTAAGAATATATTCAATGTTTAGGTTTTAAATCTCAATGGTAGTTGTTTCATACTAATAGAAGTTAAAAGTCCGTATATTTGTAACTTATTTTCCAGCAGATATTGTGATGAAATAAGTCCGTCTATTTGTAATTGTTGTATAATATCAAGTGTCGTACAACATGTGTTCAGTGTCCGGTCACATGTTTTGTACATAATAATTTACTTTAGAAGGACACTTTAGAAGGAAGCTTTGCAACAGGACCAGACTAACCACAAAAAAACTGACATCCACCTTGATCTAGGCATAAATCAGAGGTGGCAAGTGCAAAGGAGATATAATCTTAATTCCATGATTACTGATGATTTCGTCAGATCTACCTATTGGTTTCAAACTACTACAATTTCCTTTGCATCTTGCATTTGCAATAACCATAAACAAGGGACAAGGTCAATCACTGACCGTAGCTAGATTCAATTTAGAACATTCGAGTTTTTACCATGGGCAATTATATGTTGCGTGCTCACGTGTTGGAACATCTAAAATTTGTATGTTTATACGCCTAATGAAATAAAGAAAAATATTGTCTATCCTCTAGCATTGCAGTAAATGAAATAAAATTATTTAGATGTTTGCTCTTCTTATTGCAAAAATTATGTTTTCTGGCGCAGAAATGTGTGCCGGCTAACGCTAGTTTTGTATAAAATAGTGAAATAATATCCTATACTACCTATAGGTGGGGTCGGCACAATACCATAGTACCAAAATGTGTTATACGTCAACAGTGAATGGTGTTTTTTAAGCGTAATATTTCAAAAAATTGTAATTTTTGTTGCATCAGTTAATTTAATTACTTCTCGAGGCATTTTGCTAGTTTCAATCTCAAAAAATCAATGTAAAACCTTGATTTTGTAAGGTTTTATGTTATTGTGGAGAGGTGGAATTTTTTTTTTTTTTGTAATGTTTTAATTGTTTGAGGTGTAAACAGAGGATTTTTATTTATTTTTTTTTATTCGTTAGGAATTTTTGCATTTACTAGTTTAATTTTTCTGCCAAAATTGCTTACATGTCTAAACGGAACAATTCCCAAATAAACAAAAGATAGAGACCAAAACTAGGATTAGATACAGGATACTAGGATTAAAATGTATTAATTTGTGATTTAGGTATCAATATTGTTTTATAGCCTATTTAATATCTCTTGGTAATTGGGTAATTGTTTACTTTAACCACGTACAGAATTTTGGCAGAAAAATTTTACCGGCCGATGCAGAAACTAATACAACAAAAACTAAAACACTTTTCGTGACGTCCCAAATAATTAATATTTTGAAAAAATTATTCTATCTCCCACCTCCTTCACGGTTACTTAAAACCTACTGATTCTTCATAGTTATGTTTCAACAGTGAAGCATTAATTTTGTAAAATTCTAGGTCACTGTGGAGAAATATAAACAATTACTGTTAATTTATCTAACTGATCTCTAATTTATCAAACTCTTTTATTCCTATTGTGTACAGAAGACTTAAATGAAAGAATGTTAAAACCTCCACATGAAAAATCATGATTTCAATTAATGTCAATGTTCAATCAAGAAACTCCACTGCAAGTTCAAGTTATAATATCAACATACCTTACATGGGTTTTCTTCATTTTTTACAGTCTTTTTACAAAATTGTAAGTTTGTAAATATAGGGCCAATGAGAAATAAATTGTCAACAGACCTCATGCTCCACACCTGCAACAAACAAGAACAAAATAATTTACTAAATATATTACAACTCATATCATTTTTACCAACAATAAATAGCATTAATTCGTTTTCTAATTAAGGTACTTAGAATTTAATTAACATAAGAAACATTGACAGTAAAACCAAAACCCCTAATCTAACCTTCTCAAATTCCATGAAAGGGATGTTGAAATAAATTCGTCCTCTTTTTTTGTTGACAAATATTGAAGTTCCAAACAGTTGCTTAGATTCTTCTACAGCAATATGTTCAAATCCAGTGTCCACTGTCGCTTCAATTGTTACTAATGATATATTTTCTTTACATTTTTCTATAGCTTCTATTACCTCCATTGTAGTTCGGTTTTGGGGATAATCGAAATTAGATACATACAAAGTAACAGACAACTTCGGGACGATCTAGTATCACAGTACACTAACTACAGTCACAGCAGAAAATAGAGCCAGTATTACACACAGATGTTGAAAATAATTTATACTTTTGGGAAATAAAGTAGATGACACAAAATAAAGAGAACAGTGACCAATATATTGCAATAAAAATATTGGAAGAAGCCGCAATATCATCAAAATAATCAAAAGTAACTAATATTACAAGCTATCTAATATAGTAGCTAAATTGTTATATTATTTTTGTGGTATTGGGGATTTTCAAATATTTTCATTGTTATAAAGTGCATATTAATTTCTTGACGCTTAAAAATTGAAGAGCTATTATTATTTATGAAATTTTACATGTGGGCATATGTTTTTTAGAAGTCTTATAATATGGAAATTGTATTTTCAAATATAGATGTACTTGGAGCGTTTTAAAATAATTGATTTTTGAATTTTTTTTAAATGAATATAGAAGTATAATTAAAAATTACCTAACTAAGTAAATACATAAAGCTTACTTGCTGACGAGTTTCGAAACAATCGTTACTTTGACGAAGAAAACCCTCTACAGTAGAAGTTTAGTTGAGCAATTTTTAATTATAATTTATTCAGTGAATTCAAGATTATTACATCAAGCTACGATTATAAAAGTATGCCGTTTCTGACATTTTTAAATCTTTAACATACAACAGCACTGCTATTTATAACAGTAATTGTAATATTTATTAACAAATAAATAAATTTTAATTTTTGTGTTCAAGTAGCCAGAGGGTTTGGTTACTTGAATCTGTAATTCATTTGGCATTTCTGTATACTAAAAGAACTGTTATAAGTAATTATTGCATAGCTAAGAGAATACTTTAAAACATACTTGCTGACGCGTTTCAAAACATACGTTTTATGTAGGAAAGCAACGAAACTATAAACAATCACTTGTAAATATACAACTTGCCTATAGTAGCACTTACTTATATTAGTTGAGGACAGCCGTTTCGGGAGGTGTGACCCATTGTCAACTCAGACCGTAACTCACCTAAACATTCGTTTCATTTGCTGAAGTAGACGCTTAAAATCAATACAAATCACACATACTGTTTGAGACTATCGAAAACCTGCCTTTAAAACCGTTGCCGTTTAACCTAACAACTCCAAGTGAAAAATTTAGACTCGGATGAAGATCTCCACAGGGTGATCAAAAACATTCTGTCTCAGTAAGTTTTTTACAAAATTAAAATTCGGATAGTCTTTAGGTAAAAGTGATTAATTAATTAAATTTCCATCAGGTCTTTCTTCATATTTTCTAGTACCTTACTAAATTCACTGCTACCACTAACGCGCACTCTTCAGATCTTCTCCTGCTCCCGCTAAGAAGTTGCTACTATTGTCTTTTTACCACTATTCTTCAGTTCACGCTTTTCGAGTTTCCGTTTTAAAATAAAGTTTACCACTTTGATTTCAGTTAAATTTTTTTTTTGTAGCATCTCATTTTACTAATTACTTATTGCCTTACCCACTACCTAGATTAGGTCCATCTAGACATAAAAATATGATTTCGTTTAGATTATGTCCCACTTGTTTGATGCATGACCCATGTTAGATAAGCAATAATTGTATGCGGTATTTTCATAAGCAGTATTACTCGGCACTGTGTAATTGTCATGTTTATTACATTATGATTTGTAATTGACTTTTGTTGACTTATGTACAAGACGAATGGGACCCTTATAAGTCCCTCTTGAACTTTGTTGAATAGGAAGATACATATCGAAGTTATGATGAATATTACTACATACAACCAAAAAGAACATTTCAAAAAATACGTACAATAAATATTTTGTAGATACCTATAAATTCACAATCACCATAAATGTTTTTCCAAACAGCTATTTTCAAGCCACTAATATTCATACATGAACGTCAAAACACTCAATTTCCTGCCATCTTATGATATTCAAGCGAACTAAAATTGTTACAGAAATTCAAAAACAATGGGACTTCGGAATCCCAACATTCAGAAAACTGGTTTGTATGCTCCGTAATAAATAAAACACTATTAAATTGGGAAGTACAGATGGCCAAGAATGAATTAAAGGAAGGTTTTCGTTAGTGTCAAAGAGTATGTGGGATCTGTATTTGGTTTGTTCGTTTAATATGTTTGTACGGTTTCTGTGTCGAAACTGAAATTTGTAAACAAAGCCTATCTATTGAAGAAATAAATTGTATACATACGTGAAAAAACTTATTGAATCTCAGATTAAAAGGTTTCAAATCTCATATTTAATGACATTAAATGAGGTAATAAATTTAATGTCTTGTTCTCTAATTTAAGAGAGCCGTGAAATCTATATTTCAATACTTTCAGTTTCAAGAAGAACTCTTGTGCTATTGTGAAGGCAATACTTGCAGTATCATCAACCAAAGCCCTTCTTTTCATTCTACTAAGTTAAATAATTGATTTTGTGATTCTGTGAGTGATGTATATATCTATATTTTTAAGCGTTGTTGTGATGTTATTATGTTGACCGTGATTTGTAATTTATGCGTTTGTTAACTGGAAATCTATTGCAAATGGCAGAAATGGCGTGCTGGTGTGAAGGCGGTGATTTTTCAAACGTTAAAATGTTTTTGTGTTTTACAGGACTATTTGTTCATTGTGTTTGTTTTTCGTAACATTTAGGGGACTTGGTTTTTCTTCATTAACTTAAGCATTCAGCACAAAGGACAAGGCCAAAATGGCAATGAACAAGGTTAAACATCGATCAACAATGCTTACTAACTCTTGGTTACGACAAAGAGAAATTGGTCAGATGCCTGCATTAGGGTCGACAGATAAGTTTATTAAAGGAATATACACTTCAATTTTACCCAGTACTTCATGGGACCATCAAGATTCTCTTCATTGTGCTATACCTGGAGGAGTCTTTAATTTGGAATTTTCTCCAGATGGGTAGGTTTTACAAAATAATTTTAGTAATTGTTTTCAAAATTCAGTAAATTTTGCAAAACATTTTTTTATATTGTTGTCTTTTATAATATTTTGAAAAACCATTTTTATAACATGTTATAGGTCATGACAAGAAAGTTTTTTGTTACTTCAAAAATAAAAATTTTATTCTAATAAAAAAATAAATTTTAAAAAATCTATAAAATATGTTGAATTGTTAATTCATATAGACCTACCAAGTCTGATAGTGAGATGATAATGAGTTCTTTGCAGAAATAATTTTTGTAAATGTGTAATGTAAATTTTACAAAATTCCAACTAACGAAACAAGTTGAGAAGTCTGCAAATCGACTTAAAATCTAGAATACATGTAAGTAATTGTATAGAACCTATAATTTTTAATATGATATACAACTATTTAAAAGTGAATAGCATAATCAAACTAAAATATTTATTGTTGTCTATTACATAGCAAGTAAGGGTAAAAGTAGGACTAATAATACATTGTAACAAACGTGTTTGGGTATACTGATGTTTTTGTTTTGTTTTTATGTATGCATGCTTCACAGGTTGAGATGACACGCTCTACTCCTTTTCTAACTACTACGAACATCTCTGTGTTGTATATTAAAGTATTAATGATTCTGTATAACATATAAATTGAGACAGACTCTAAACCCCCTTCTACTCTAATACATTCATCACTTTGTTGTACATACACTTTTCATGACTGTGCACACTACATAAGAGTTTAGATAAGCTGTCTTTCTCTTCTTAAGTAGTAATATAGATTCAATTCAATGTAGAGTTAAATGTAACTATCTTAAGATAGTTGTGCCCACATAGCTAATTTATTGTTTTTTAAAAATTATTTAACTCGCTTTTATTTGTGAACATTTATTTTAGGAACTGTTTTCATAATAGTTTTACTACAGTGTTTTACTGTAATTGTCTTCAATATTTTAAAATAATTAATAAAATAAATTTTGAAAGAACATGTCCTAAAAATGCTTTGTCTTTCAATGAATAATAAAAATTTTATTTTGGTTTGTATAGCAGTAAAAACAATACTTGTAACATGTACTGCCGTGTTCATGCACATTTTTTAGAACCTATCACCATGACTATTTTTAAACAAAATTATTTTTCCACCAAATCGTGTAAAGCAATATAAATTGGGAAGAGCCTATAAATTCGCAAACGAATCATAATGTGAAAGTTTGTCAATCATGCTTTAAACAAATTTGTATTGCGAATTTAATTGTTTGTGACAAACAGTTAAACTTTTACTTTTGATTTAAACAAATTTTCAATTTAATATTGAAAAAGAATTAATGTAATTTCTTCACATTTTATTTAGTTAAGAAAAAAATTAGAATAAAGGTGGCTAAACAAAGTTATTTTTCTTTACCGATTTTAAAAAACAAATATGTAAGTACAGTAGTTTAATAAAAGTGAATAGAGGAGTAATTGTATGATTTTTAAAATTACTTTAGAAAAAGTAGTACTTGAAAAGAAATTAACAATTATTGAGTTTACTGTTGACATTTTTATGTTTATGTAAAAAGGTCAAGATGATTTAATAAAAATAAGAAGATAAAATTACAGTATTTGATTGTTTACAAATCATAATCATCTGTTTTTCAATAAAGTGTATAAACATACTTTTATACTGTTTACAAATCATATTTGTTTACAAATCATACAGAGCATATGTGTGTGTGTGTGTGTGTGTGTGTGTGTGTGTGTGTGTGTGTGTGTGTGTGTGTGTGTGTGTGTGTGTGTGTGTGTGTGTGTGTGTGTGTGTGTGTGTGTGTGTGTGTGTGTGTGTGTGTGTGTGTGTGTGTGTGTGTGTGTGTGTGTGTGTGTGTGTGTGTGTGTGTGTGTGTGTGTGTGTGTGTGTGTGTGTGTGTGTGTGTGTGTGTGTGTGTGTGTGTGTGTGTGTGTGTGTGTGTGTGTGTGTGTGTGTGTGTGTGTGTGTGTGTGTGTGTGTGTGTGTGTGTGTGTGTGTGTGTGTGTGTGTGTGTGTGTGTGTGTGTGTGTGTGTGTGTGTGTGTGTGTGTGTGTGTGTGTGTGTGTGTGTGTGTGTGTGTGTGTGTGTGTGTGTGTGTGTGTGTGTGTGTGTGTGTGTGTGTGTGTGTGTGTGTGTGTGTGTGTGTGTGTGTGTGTGTGTGTGTGTGTGTGTGTGTGTGTGTGTGTGTGTGTGTGTGTGTGTGTGTGTGTGTGTGTGTGTGTGTGTGTGTGTGTGTGTGTGTGTGTGTGTGTGTGTGTGTGTGTGTGTGTGTGTGTGTGTGTGTGTGTGTGTGTGTGTGTGTGTGTGTGTGTGTGTGTGTGTGTGTGTGTGTGTGTGTGTGTGTGTGTGTGTGTGTGTGTGTGTGTGTGTGTGTGCGCGCGCGCGCGCCGGCGTGCGTGCGTGCGTGCGTGCGTGCGTGCGTGCGTGCGTGCGTGCGTGCGTGCGTGCGTGCGTGCGTGCGTGCGTGCCAGTTTCTCTTATCTTTCAGTGGATCCTTGAAAAGGAGTATAAAACAAAAGTTTTCAATTATATGGAATATTTATAAACGAGTAGGTTATATATTCAAAAAAACGTTTGTTCCTTGATAATTTTGTAAGCATTGAACCCATCAAAGTAATTTTGCTTGCCCACTGTGGTTCAATCCATCTGATTTGGAGACAATAATACACGATTTTATTCTTGAGTAAAAAACAAATTTTATAAATAAAATATATATTATAAAATAAGTAATACGAAAAATATGAATTACAGCATTTATTTTATGTATTATTTCATCACATATAAAAATAATATAGAAAAAAGTAAATATATAATGAAAAAATTTGTCTTGGTAAAGCTGCTTAGAACGAGCATCATTGGATTCTAATGAACAAATTTTCTTCATTAAAGCGCCTTTTTTCAATTGTCTACCCATATTGGTATATAACTGGGCATAACTCAATTGAGATAGGCCAAAATAAATACCCAGAAAACTGATTTAATTCATTTATTATAAAAAATATATTCAATAATCTTCAGGTAAAAACGTCATTAGCCTACTTCACTAAATATCATTAGATAAATGTATTAAATATAACTTTACTATAAATTTTGACTTTATTTTCTTACTTGTATTTTTATGTGTAAAAAATGTTTTCCCTTATAATTACTAAAGATAGCATTATTGTATATTTACCTGATATTTTTCTTACATGATTATTAACACGTTTTTAAAAGTAAATGAAAAAGAATAATTGCAAGATAAAAAATAATATGTAGGATTATAGATATTAAAAATAATACCCAGAGGTATAATAATAATAAAACATTTATTATTAAAACATTTTTATATCCAAATAATTGGTAATCTGTTAATCACAGAGAGATAAAGAATACTTTAATAAAGCTCTCTCTTGTAAAGTATGTAATAACAAATTGGATGGAGTTGGTAAAGAAATAAAAATAAGTAGGCTCAGAATTTTCTGTTTTTGAGTATGATTGATATATGAAATCAGATATAAGAAATGTTTCTTGAATATCAGGAAATATTTCCATATTGTAGAAGTGTAAATGGTTGTATGACATTTAAAGTATATTTGCTTGTAAGGATTTCTTCTTTACTGACATAGACACCAATCTAAAAATCCTACATTACATCAATAAAAAAAGCGAAAAACTTAACACAGTAGAAAACTATGAGATATATAAACACCATAAATACTATCCACAACACATTCTAAATGACAAAGGACACTCCCAATCAAACACTATATTTGAGCACATAATTAACAACTACTCTATGAACAATAACACACCACAGAACAAAAATACACCACAGACTCACCAAAACAACACACCTGAGCAACAGTCTTGTCAGTAATTCACAGCATTGAAAAAGCGCTGACCTAGCGCGAAACGCGTCTGCTGGATAAATCAGTAAGTAGTGGTTTTTTTTGCCAAGATAATACAAACAAGTGTAATTGGGATTTCTTCTGTTAAATGTTTTTAGGTTGTGATGGTTTTTTCCAATTATTAAGGTTATTATAGTAGCTACAAGCAAAACGTAATTAAGACTATATTTCTTGCCAATATTACTTTAGTTACAACTGATATGATCAATCCATGTTTATTTAAAAACTCGATTGTAGTATTGAATAAATGAAAAAACAGGTGACACTGCAGTTTTCTCATTTATTTGATATTAACTTTTTTTTAAATTAGACCTCAAGATTTTCACACTTATCGTTTGAGTCTATCTGGTCTAGATATCAATGATACTGTTCAGTAATTTCAGTAAATTGAAAATAATTTGTTTGGCTTCTGAAATTTGGAAATAAGAAATAAAAGTAGTTGTCATCTATGTTTCTTGATTTTCTCCACTGCCTCTTGAGTTAGAATGTTTTGTAAAGTAGGTATCTTTTATAATGTTCTAGTTTTACCACAGACTATTAAACTAAAAAATAGTTGAAGATCAACAATTAGTTTCAATATATGTTTTAGAAGAATAATTTCCAATAAAGTTGTCATATGTTGACTGTTAGTTATGACAGCTTGTCATTATGAGTGCAGCAAGTGATAACTGGTTGTTGTCACTTTATTATTTTTTTTAATGCCCCCCCCCCCATTAAATATGAAATGGAAAAAAACTGTATTTGATTTATGTCCATCGCATCAAATGAAGCCTTGAGATTTTTGCTGGCTAATTATAATCTTTAAAAAGAAATTACCCATTGAATTTAATTTTGAATATATAAAATCCAAATCAAATTAAACAAGGGCCAGACTTTAAAGGGATACTACAAATACTCTTTCTTTAACTAGAAAGGTTTATGGCATTTAGGTAGATAGTAGTTAATACTAAATAAGGTTTTACAGTACAAAAGTAAATTTTTGTAGTGTTTTGGAGCATATCTTGATGGATGTGAAAATGTGGCTAGAGAAAAATTGAAAGTCTTAGTGTTCTAAACCATAACAAAACCCTAAGTCTAGGAATTTTCAGTACAAAACTAACTAGTAAATAATAACTAATTTTAGGCTGTAATTATATTATTTAAAAAATTAAAATACCAAAAGAACAGTATTATTTTGTCTTGCTTAAGACACTATTTGTTAGTTTCGGGCAAAATTCATAGAAATGCACTTCATTGTCCAAAAGCTGAAATCAAATCGTACAAAATGAACCGTACCGAACATTTTTAGTTATAGGAAAATACCAGGAAAACGAGTATTACAATATACAAAAAATGGTTTGATCAAACTGTTGTTCAACCACTGTAACCTACAAATGGCTTGTAATAGTTAATGTTTTAATGAAAGTTTATCACAACTATATATTTTAGTTACCTACCTTCTTCAAATTGTGAAAAAAATGTAGGATATTATGCACAACATTGTTAAATTATTAATATCACTAACAGCAAAAATTAAGCAAGATATTCTAACTGGATTTTAGAATTGCTGACAATTTTTAAATTATTTAAAATTCCAATATCTGTCTCCATCTAGTAAGCAGACAGAGGAATAGTATTCTGTCTTGCAAAAATAAAGTATTTTGTTAGCATTAAAATCAATTACTTTAAAATTACAGAATTATATGATACATTTTTGTAAGTATTTTTCCAATTTTTGTTACATCCAGAGGTTGAGAGAGAGAGATAAAGATAAAGAAAGAAGGACAAGGAGAGAGACAGAGTTAGGGGCAATATATGTGACCACTTGTATGAGATAATTTTGCTCATAGGCTTTACAAGTGTGTGTGTGTTGTGTGTGTGTGTGTGTGTGTGTGTGTGTGTGTGTGTGTGTGTGTGTGTGTGTGTGTGTGTGTGTGTGTGTGTGTGTGTGTGTGTGTGTGTGTGTGTGTGTGTGTGTGTGTGTGTGTGTGTGTGTGTGTGTGTGTGTGTGTGTGTGTGTGTGTGTGTGTGTGTGTGTGTGTGTGTGTGTGTGTGTGTGTGTGTGTGTGTGTGTGTGTGTGTGTGTGTGCGTGCGCGTGCGCGCGTGCGTGCGTGCGTGCGTGCTTGCGTGCGTGCGTGTGTGTGTGTGTGTGTCAGTTTCTCTTATCTTTCAGTGGATCCTTGAAAAGGAGTATAAAACAAAAGTTTTCAATTATATGGAATATTTTTAAACGAGTAGGTTATATATTCAAAAAACGTTTGTTCCTTGATAATTTTGTAAGCATTGAACCCATCAAAGTAATTTTGCTTGCAAATCAAAAAGAAAATTTCCCTATGGCCCCACTGTGGTTCAATCCATCTGATTTGGAGACAATAATACACGATTTTATTCTTGAGTAAAAAACAAATTTTATAAATAAAATATGTACTATAAAATAAGTAATACGAAAAATATGAATTACAGCATTTATTTTATGTATTATTTCATCACATATAAAAATAATATAGAAAAAAGTAAATATAAAATGAAAAAATTTGTCTTGGTAAAGCTGCTTAGAACGAGCATCATTGGATTCTAATGAACAAATTTTCTTCATTAAAGCGCCTTTTTTCAATTGTCTACCCATATTGGTATATAACTGGGCATAACTCAATTGAGATAGGCCAAAATAAATACCCAGAAAACTGATTTAATTCATTTACTATAAAAAATATATTCAATAATCTTCAGGTAAAAACGTCATTAGCCTACTTCACTAAATATCATTAGATAAATGTATTAAATATAACTTTACTATAAATTTTGACTTTATTTTCTTACTTGTATTTTTATGTGTAAAAAATGTTTTCCCTTATAATTACTAAAGATAGCATTATTGTATATTTACCTGATATTTTTCTTACATGATTATTAACACGTTTTTAAAAGTAAATGAAAAAGAATAATTGCAAGATAAAAAATAATATGTAGGATTATAGATATTAAAAATAATACCCAGAGGTATAATAATAATAAAACATTTATTATTAAAACATTTTTATATCCAAATAATTGGTAATCTGTTAATCACAGAGAGATAAAGAATACTTTAATAAAGCTCTCTCTTGTAAAGTATGTAATAACAAATTGGATGGAGTTGGTAAAGAAATAAAAATAAGTAGGCTCAGAATTTTCTGTTTTTGAGTATGATTGATATATGAAATCAGATATAAGAAATGTTTCTTGAATATCAGGAAATATTTCCATATTGTAGAAGTGTAAATGGTTGTATGACATTTAAAGTATATTTGCTTGTAAGGATTTCTTCTTTACTGACATAGACACCAATCTAAAAATCCTACATTACATCAATAAAAAAAAGCGAAAAACTTAACACAGTAGAAAACTATGAGATATATAAACACCATAAATACTATCCACAACACATTCTAAATGACAAAGGACACTCCCAATCAAACACTATATTTGAGCACATAATTAACAACTACTCTATGAACAATAACACACCACAGAACAAAAATACACCACAGACTCACCAAAACAACACACCTGAGCAACAGTCTTGTCAGTAATTCACAGCATTGAAAAAGCGCTGACCTAGCGCGAAACGCGTCTGCTGGATAAATCAGTAAGTAGTGGTTTTTTTTGCCAAGATAATACAAACAAGTGTAATTGGGATTTCTTCTGTTAAATGTTTTTAGGTTGTGATGGTTTTTTCCAATTATTAAGGTTATTATAGTAGCTACAAGCAAAACGTAATTAAGACTATATTTCTTGCCAATATTACTTTAGTTACAACTGATATGATCAATCCATGTTTATTTAAAAACTCGATTGTAGTATTGAATAAATGAAAAAACAGGTGACACTGCAGTTTTCTCATTTATTTGATATTAACTTTTTTTTAAATTAGACCTCAAGATTTTCACACTTATCGTTTGAGTCTATCTGGTCTAGATATCAATGATACTGTTCAGTAATTTCAGTAAATTGAAAATAATTTGTTTGGCTTCTGAAATTTGGAAATAAGAAATAAAAGTAGTTGTCATCTATGTTTCTTGATTTTCTCCACTGCCTCTTGAGTTAGAATGTTTTGTAAAGTAGGTATCTTTTATAATGTTCTAGTTTTACCACAGACTATTAAACTAAAAAATAGTTGAAGATCAACAATTAGTTTCAATATATGTTTTAGAAGAATAATTTCCAATAAAGTTGTCATATGTTGACTGTTAGTTATGACAGCTTGTCATTATGAGTGCAGCAAGTGATAACTGGTTGTTGTCACTTTATTATTTTTTTTAATGCCCCCCCCCATTAAATATGAAATGGAAAAAAACTGTATTTGATTTATGTCCATCGCATCAAATGAAGCCTTGAGATTTTTGCTGGCTAATTATAATCTTTAAAAAGAAATTACCCATTGAATTTAATTTTGAATATATAAAATCCAAATCAAATTAAACAAGGGCCAGACTTTAAAGGGATACTACAAATACTCTTTCTTTAACTAGAAAGGTTTATGGCATTTAGGTAGATAGTAGTTAATACTAAATAAGGTTTTACAGTACAAAAGTAAATTTTTGTAGTGTTTTGGAGCATATCTTGATGGATGTGAAAATGTGGCTAGAGAAAAATTGAAAGTCTTAGTGTTCTAAACCATCCGAACATTTTTAGTTATAGGAAAATACCAGGAAAACGAGTATTACAATATACAAAAAATGGTTTGATCAAACTGTTGTTCAACCACTGTAACCTACAAATGGCTTGTAATAGTTAATGTTTTAATGAAAGTTTATCACAACTATATATTTTAGTTACCTACCTTCTTCAAATTGTGAAAAAAATGTAGGATATTATGCACAACATTGTTAAATTATTAATATCACTAACAGCAAAAATTAAGCAAGATATTCTAACTGGATTTTAGAATTGCTGACAATTTTTTAATTATTTAAAATTCCAATATCTGTCTCCATCTAGTAAGCAGACAGAGGAATAGTATTCTGTCTTGCAAAAATAAAGTATTTTGTTAGCATTAAAATCAATTACTTTAAAATTACAGAATTATATGATACATTTTTGTAAGTATTTTTCCAATTTTTGTTACATCCAGAGGTTGAGAGAGAGAGATAAAGATAAAGAAAGAAGGACAAGGAGAGAGACAGAGTTAGGGGCAATATATTTGACCACTTGTATGAGATAATTTTGCTCATAGGCTTTACAAGTGTGTGTGTGTGTGTGTGTGTGTGTGTGTGTGTGTGTGTGTGTGTGTGTGTGTGTGTGTGTGTGTGTGTGTGTGTGTGTGTGTGTGTGTGTGTATATCCTGTGAGTGTTTGTGGTTAATTATTTTGTATTTATAAATGTTTTTTTTTTTTGATTGTAGAGATATATGTTTATTCTTAGACTCTACATCCTAAATATAAATATTTAATCATACTCTTTCCATTGAGATGTAATCATAAAAAATCACTATTCTTAAATCAGCAACATACCTGCAAGCATTATGTAAATATTACTATTATTTTTTTTAGATGAATTAAATGTTAAAATTTCAAATCTTTTTGATTTTTTTTGTCCACACTATTATTGCGCAATATATTCTGAAAAAGATTAT
Source organism: Prosapia bicincta (assembly GCA_036971475.1). Classification (NCBI taxonomy): domain Eukaryota; kingdom Metazoa; phylum Arthropoda; class Insecta; order Hemiptera; family Cercopidae; genus Prosapia; species Prosapia bicincta. The sequence continues at coordinate 151,736,512 of JBAIZL010000003.1, read as the reverse complement.
TTTATACACCAGATTATCAATAATAAGTTTTTCCAGGAAAATCTCTATTAGTAATTAAATATCAGCTTAATTAATAACTATGGTAAAATTATTACAACTGTACAATTTGTGCTTGTAAAATGTTACTCGATTTATCTCTATAACAAGAATATTGAACCCCTCCTCATATATACTTTGTTTATTCAAGGCATTTTAGAGATATAAAAACGAAATTCATACTTTCATTTTGTCAAAAACAAATTTTGAGTATGCATATATTCAGGCATAGAGGTCATTTATGTAAAATCTTATTTTCTGAACAAAAAGTATAAGCTAACAATTATGTAAAATATTGGCTTTACGATGAAGGATTATTATTAACCCATCACAGCTTAAATAAATCTTTAAAAAGAAACCAAATTTCCTGTTAAAATATTAATGGATTAATCTTATTGTTAATGCTATAACTAATTCAAAACACGTGATAGTTAATTAATCTTTTTTACAAATATTTTTGCCTTTCATTAATGAGACTTCTAAACAGACGCCTGCTAATATGCTGTTTGATAGAGGACTTGGCTTTTCCTGTGATCTAAATTTTGGGATTAAACCCGATGAGTACACTTCAGGAGAGGACTACGTTGCCAATTTTTCTAAACAACTGAAGAAAATTAATTACAGGGTTTGTTCCAACATTTAAGATGAAAGAGCACTAAGACTTGAAGGCAGAGGAATAGGGCTAGGAAATCTCGTTTGTCTATATAACTCCCGAAGAGGCCGTAGATTCTCTCCTAGGCCTGTATAAGAATGTAATGAGAATAAACAATATCATCTATAGGATAAGGAAACAACCAAAAGGCAACACAAACTTATAAACTTTAACCGACTCACTTCTTACAAGTGTTGCAATGATCTGTAGTAAAAGCCATGAGTTCAGACCTTACACAAGGCTTTGAGAGGTATTGCTGAGGGAACCTAGGTATTGTAGCACCTCGACCTAGAAGAGAGACACACCAGTCAAAATAGCAGTTTACAAAGACCTATTTGCACTATCACCCTAATTTTAAGTCCATACCCTGGCACACTGCATAAGTACAAACTTAGGCGGTTTTGGGAAATAGAGACAGTTTTCAGGAATAATTTTGGCTGTACTTTTTCTTGGGGGAGGGGGGTTCAATACCCCAACATCGGAAAGGCTCTGCTTTACAGAATGAAGATCAACATTTGTTCCACTTATTAATAAAGGACTAGGTCTCAGCAAAGACTGACATATCAAGCTTAGTAAGAAAGCCTGGTTCACCTATGGGATCACCTTCCTGGTTGAGGATTAAGAAGTTTGCTATCTTAAGACTAGGCTGTAGATTTGATGGATTGGACTACAAACACTTGCAAGGCTTGACAGACAAGATCTTCAAGGACTCTGGTGTTGACATTGTGGTCTGCATTTTCTGGCAAGTCGATAGGGAGATCAGTATTTACAATGTAGTGAAGAAAGTAAAATCTTTAGTGACAGCATGTGTCAAGTGTAAATAGATTAGTATTTATTATTAGCCCTAATTAAAACAGTATTTGGACACTTTTAATTGATGAGTGTGTAAATAATAGTAGCCATAAAAGTGTGTGCATTAATAAATAGTTGTTTAGTCTTCAATTGCCTTACAATTTGTTGAAATTCTGCAATAATATAAAAATAATTTAGTGTATTGTAAAATAGTATTTAAATTTTTATTTGGCAGTTTACTCAGATTACTTTTGTTTTTTAAAAAATATTAATCACTACATATGATTTGGGACACTTAAAATAACTTTTTCTTGTTTGGAATGTATATACAAGTAACAGACACACACACGCAGGTTAAATCCTTTTATAACAAAATTGTCGGGACCACTAAAACATTTTACGCAAGCCAATGGTTACAATGCATCAAATAATTTCATTCTTACCTTTTACCTATTGTCCTATTTAAAAAATCCTCTTAAGGTTTTAAAAAGAACATTTTGTCTTTTGTTTTAGTAGACTAACTGGAAATTTAAAATAAGTTCTCATTATTCAATCTAGGAACATCAGAAGAACTATCGACTCACTTATTTTTCATTTCTACTCATATATTTCATTTTCTTGGACAGAAATGGCATTTATCGGCATCCTTCATTAATTGTTTTCTTTAGGCATTCCTTTTCCCCTTTGTAAAAACAGACACTGGATAAACCTTCCAGTTCTGGAGCATAATAATTATAAGGGAATACAGTACTAGAATGAAGAACAAATGGTTTGTTCTTAATAAATAACTTTTTAGTAAATATTGAAGGAAGTAGATTATTTAACAAAGGAAAATAAATATAAATGTACCCTTGTATGTTACTTCTAAAATGTGAAATACCATCATTCTATTTTAGACAGTTGTTGAATAAAACCCCTGATATAAATTCGTTGAATTACAGGTCATATACAACGCTTATGTGTCACACGTGTTTAAACTTGCACCAGTATGAAACGTAAATTATTAATATAATGGATTGCCTTTGATTTCAAGTAACTGTGTGAAACATTCCGTTTTTCTAATATTAACTGATTTTAACAAAGAAGACATTTCACTGTGATTTTAACTATATCTGAGATACTTTGTAGCTAGCCACCTCAGATATCAAAACCACAAAAAATGAAAATGTTTTACCCCGTTTAAAGTAGATTAAATAAGGAAGCAAATAATTAATGCTAGTATTTCGTTAAAACTAGAATTTTATGTAGAAAATAGAAATAGTTTTAATTAGAACATTTAAAATACAAGATATAACCATAATGCATCTACAACCTCAAACCTACTAGGTCACGCTAACCCTCTGTTTGTTTAGCTATTTATGTTTAAAATTAATTTATTAGAACAAAAGCAAGATGTTATAAACCCACTGAGCTTACAAATGTTTTTGTGTTTCAGATCTTTACTTGTTGCAGCATGTGAGAAAAGGAGTATTTTGATGTTTGACCCTCTGTCTCGTCAGATGATCCATGCAGTTGATAATGCACATAATGATTGTGTGAACTGTGTACGGTAAGTACGTATTAAGAAAATAAAACCTGACAAAGGTTAGATTTTATTAATTTTGAAAGGAACTATTACTGTTAAAGTTAGAACTACATTGGAGCTGTATTTCTCCCAATAAATGTAGACAGGTTTTCTGCTCTAATATCACCCGAAGTTAATACTTACATTAGTTCAGTAACCGCCTGACCTTCAACGAATAACATGAGTTCAGATGAAGATTTCATGTATTAGCTGTTTGAGAAAAATGTTCTTGAAGATGGAGAAAACGTATATAAATTTAACGAAGTTTAGTCTTCAAGAGACTGTAATAAAAGTTTTGGTAAATTCAAAGAGTACCACTAAACGGGCATGAAAAGATTTTATTGCATTCTTGAATCGATGGAAGACAATTATCTGGTCAATCTAACTTCCAGGAATGTAACAGCCCTGAAAAAAAAGTTTTTATCAAAATAACTAAACTCAAATTTTTATTCATCTATCAACATATATTTAATTATTTTTAATAGTAATATTACAGGTTTTATTAAACAAGTATGTGTGTGTGTGTGTGTGTGTGTGTGTGTGTGTGTGTGTGTGTGTGTGTGTGTGTGTGTGTGTGTGTGTGTGTGTGTGTGTGTGTGTGTGTGTGTGTGTGTGTGTGTGTGTGTGTGTGTGTGTGTGTGTGTGTGTGTGTGTGTGTGTGTGTGTGTGTGTGTGTGTGTGTGTGTGTGTGTGTGTGTGTGTGTGTGTGTGTGTGTGTGTGTGTGTGTGTGTGTGTGTGTGTGTGTGTGTGTGTGTGTGTGTGTGTGTGTGTGTGTGTGTGTGCGTGCGTGCGTGCGTGCGTGCGTGCGTGCGTGCGTGCGTGCGTGCGTGCGTGCGTGCGTGCGTGCGTGCGTGTGTGTGTGTGTGTGTGTGTGTGTATTCTTGATATTTTACATTATCCATTGTTTTTCTGTTGCACTGACTTTATGAAATTAATATATTACTATTGTAAGTAATTTTATCCACCATTAAGTGCAATGATTTTACCTTGAAAAAAAGTAATCAGTGATTCGACAATGGTCAAGTGACTGAAAGGCGCCTCATCACTCAAGGTAAAATCATTGCACTTAATGGTGGATAAAATTACTTACAATAGTAATATATTAACTTCATATATATATATATATATATATATATATATATATATATATATATATATGTATATATATTAAATTGAAATTGATAAGTATTAAATCTTTAACAACAATATGGCAAACACAAAGTCTCAAAAGTCACATGTTTAGTATTCTAAAAAAATCCTGATTGCTTTGAAGTGATAATATATGAGAAATAATAAATATACAAGTGCAGTCTTGTGCTGTAGTACGTTTTGATCCTGTCGTCCCATAAACGAGGCTCATTTCTCACCAGATCAATTAAAAGTTCTTTATTTACAGCAGTTGTTTTGCCTTGTTGGAACAAAAAATCAGACTGAAACCAGACTGGTCATAGCCCAACATCGTTCAATGACAGATTGGGCTCCTTCCAATGCATGCACTTGCTTTAAGACCTTTGTATTTGTTTTTCTTCCAGCATCAGATTGAATCAGGAAAAATATAGCTTCAATATGAGTATAGTCTAACTAACCAAAATTGTCAATTTTCATTGCTAATTTAGCCGCACAAATCTTTCTGCAACTTTAATTTGCTAAAGCTGAAATAGAACAAAAGTAAAAGATTACAATTTTTTTAATTTAGTTTAATGTACTTTATATTTTTAGCTGATAAGCTTAACTGGTTTTGATAATTAAGTTGCTTGCAGCAGACACATTTTAAATGTAGTATATGTACTTTACACTATTTTCTCTTCAACTTCTTAACATTCAAGACATGTATTTAGTGCATTAAAACTATATGTCTCAAACAAGTCAGTAAGAATTGACCTTCTGTGTATTAAGGGAATTAAAAACAAACTGGAGTTTTTCTCTATGCAATGTTAGGCTGTCCTAATGATAATGTATTGTGACAAAACGTCTTTCTCTGCCTTTTATACTATCAAGAAAACTAAGATAACAGTGTTGATTAGGCTCCCTCATTCCTATTCGCTGACCTTTATTGTGTTATTTTATCATATCACTTAGACTGGCCTGACAGGGCAAAACTAAAAGGTATAATTTATATTTGTTTATTGTTATAATTTAAGAATTGTCTTTTGGTTTAATATAAGTCAATTGTTTTCTTCCTTCAATTATTGTATTCTGCATTTTCATAATATTATTTGTGATTTAGAACATGTTAATAACACAAGTACATTTATTTATACTTTTTTTCTGATTCTGTATCTCTTCTGCTTTTACTTATTTTATTTTAAATTTACAAAAATAAATGGTGAATACCTGAAAAGGAAAAGCTGGCAGTTATTAAAACTGATTCGGCAGTAATTCCAGGCGGATTAACATCCGTACTTCAGCCCCTAGACGTGTCAGTTAATAAACCTTTCATAGACAGTTTATAAAACTGTACATCCAGTGGATGTGTGATGGTGAACATACATGTACCCCACCTGGGAAAATGAGAAGACCTTCCCTTTCACTTATTTTGGAATGGTTTCTTAGAGCCTGGAATACAACCAAATATGAAACAGTTGTGATGAGCTTCAAAGAATGAGGTATTTCCAATGTAATGGATGGTATGGAGGACTGCGTGCTCTGGAATAACAGTGGTAATGAAGATTCTCATGACAATGAAGAAATTCCACCATCTTCGGAAAGTAGTGATGATGAGTGAAAAATTTTGCATATTAAAAACAAACAAAAGTTAGATATTGTAAGGTTTAAATTGTTTTGTAAGTTTCTTAACTGTTCGTGTTTGGATATATTTCAATTAAAATTTTTTTAAAGTACAACTTATTAGCTATTGACGTTTTTATATTTTCTCAAACATATTATAATGAAATACGGATGCTCATTATAGCGTGTAAATACGGTATATCAAGTTTTCTTCCTTTAAAAGCATAGTGTTATTTCAGTGGTTAGGTGAAAAAAAAGTTGGTTGTCGTTTATATAACTTCTTATATAAGGAACTTCTTTTAGTGTTTTAAGAAGTTGAATATTTATGATTATAGTGGCCAATCACTTAGCCCATTTTCTCCGTAAACTAATTTTATTGGTTTTCTGACAGTTGTAGACTGACGGGAATATGAAGGTTGGTATCTGGAACCACCCTGAATGATCAGCAATATAATGACACATAGTATACTTGTATATCGACTTCGAATTTCTTGCATAATTCTTTAACACAGGAAATTGGGGAAACCAAATAAACAATTGGGGTTCCTAAACAATTATTTTCAATACATTTCTCATTTTAGTCTTAGTTCTTGGACTGATTTAATTTATTCGTCACTAATTCTGGTTTCCAACCGTGTCTATTAAATTCACCTTCATTAGGCCTATTAATTGGTTTTTATTTATGACTTATGAAGCTTTAGTTACTTTAATATGTTTTTGATTATTATTATTTTTATTGTTATTATTATTATTATTATTATGTGACCCAACTATTCTAGACATCGTGTTTTAATAAACTGGACCACATTTGCATCTTTGTATAAGGAATACAACTCGGCATCAGATCGAAACTTCCACGCATTTGTTTGTACATCGTGGACCAAACTATTAATTTTCCATGTTGCTAAAACCAGCTTCAAGTTCCGTTTTCTTTTGCCGTTTAATCCATCCTTTATTATTACATTGTATGGTTCCGTAACAAGAGTTTATTTACTTTGTAGGGTTGTTAGCCCTACCCTCAACCACTGGCTGGTAAGCCAGGTCATTTTTATCAGGATTTCCATCTGCTAGCCTGGTTGCTTTCTATGCAGCTAAGAGCCCAAACCGTTACATTACATTAACATGGTTAACTCCTTTTTAATTCCGGAGTTTTAAAGAAAACAATTCTTGTTTCAGCAATATGTGGCCACTGCACACACCTTCAGAGCGTCAGTGAGTGTTCTTTGTGCCCTGTTTCTAAATTGGCTCATTTCGATATCCAGTGACATATTAAAGCCTCCCTAACCCGTCCATGTCTGATTTCTTTCTATGGGGGTACCTCAAATTACAAGTCTTTAAAGGCAAGCCATGTACATTAATGGCATTAATGAAAGCAATCCATCAACACCCTGTATAAATACTGCCAGTAAATTTTCAATTAAATTAGACAAAATTCTTTTGACGTAATTTATTGTGTTACAGGTTTTTAGACTCTCGAGTGTTTGCAACATGTAGTGATGATAGTACTGTTGCTCTCTGGGATGCTAGAAACTTACGTTCACGTATACGAACTCTTCAAGGTCATTCTAACTGGGTGAAAAATATAGAATTTTCTCAAAGTGAAGGTCTTCTAGTCACTTCAGGTTTTGATGGAAGTATTTATACTTGGGATATTAACAGGTAAATACTGAGAAACAGCCAAATCTTATTGTAAATTTTAATTTTGTTATAAGTTTTAATAACAGAAAATTATATCATAAACTAGTAACTATGTGTTACTTCAAATTAATCAGTAATGAACATCTTTGTAAAATTTATCTTATATCTAAATTAATTATTTTCGTTTTTATTTTGTATATTTGTTACTGGTTACATTTTTAAAGAAATCCACATTGTTCAAAGTACTTTTTAAAAATGTCTTGTAAGTAAACTGTAAATTTAAATAGATATTTTGTAGAATATGAACAAAAACAAAGAGCAAGAAGTATTTTCTAGTAAATATTAGGTTCATATATTTATTCTTCAATATAGTCACTGTTAAGAGCAACACATTTCTCCTAACATGTAACACCTATTTTTCATTCTATTGCTGAAAATTTCTGAATTTTCTAAAAATTCAGGACTTAACAGCTGCCTTCACCTCATTTTATAAAGTACAAAGGTTATCCTTGAAGCCTCTTTTGAGTACAGTAACGAATCAGGCATGTTTCTTGGATATTCCAATAGGGTTTTCACTGTGTTCTTTTGTAGTCTAGCAGCTTCAAAATAAATTAAAGAGTGCAAGTGTTATTGTCTGTGACCATGATCGGACATCTAACACTTATTTCACCAACAATTAAAAGTTGGCTTTCAATCTAGAAATGTTAAAACTCATCATTTTACAATAGGCCTATCAATCGTATTATCAAATAAACAGCCTTTAAATGTCAATGAATCTCAGGAGTCATTTTTTTACCAATAAAAAATTGGGTAGCAGCACACTGTGTAATTCACATTGTACTAGAACATGTGTCATACCACTAATTTTAAAAATATGTTATTTAGCTATGATCTCAAACTTGCATATGGGTATTGAGGAAATGTTCCTTTCTCCTTTCATATACCACCCGTGCTGCTTCTGAGCTTTTTGAAAGCATGTATGCATTACTTTTCAAAATGCACTAATATTTTTTAAATTTTTTTACAATTAGTAATAAAACATAAAAAAAGGATATGTTGTTTGTTTCCATCATCAAAAGCTACTTCATTACTGTAACATATTAATTTGTTAATTCTCTTTTCTTTTACATTTCAATGTTCATTTCTATAATTGTTGTCTCAAACTAACAAAAAGCATCTCAACTAAAAGAAAAACATTATAGATCTTTGTCAGGAATTTTATTTTTGCTCAAGTATAATTATGTTCTATAATTAAAGTTAATATTTATTAGTTTGTTTTATATTAAAAAATATCTAATGGTTTTATACACTATTCAAACTAAGAGGTTGATAAAACGCTCATTAATCACAACGGTTAGGAACCAACTATGATAACAGATGGACGTTACATATAATGTTAGAGGTTACTGTTGCTAAAAAAAAAATAGAGTAATAATCAGGGGGATACTGTCCAAGTGTAATGAAACACTAATTACAATTTTTTACTTGTTTATAGTTACACAGAATCTGGCTTCTTATACAATAGGGTGTTTCATACTAATGGATTGATGAGGACTCGTCTAAACCCTGATGCTTCTAAAATGATTATTTGTACCACTGGTGGCTATCTTATCCTTATCCACAACTTGGACTTAAAAACACTAAAAGATGATCTTGAGGGATTTAAAGTGAGTATTTACCCTAAAGACGCTGTGATAAAACATAATTGAAGGTCTTAATTAGGTAAACAAATGTTTTGTAATTGATATTTGTTTTTCAAGTGCAATGTTTAGCATCTGGCTTGGAAGACCAAGAAATGTAGTGTTATGTGTTAGAATCAGATAATGCACAACTGGCCTATAGAGCCAAAAAGTGTAGAGTATTGTGCAAGGACCAGATAAAGTAGCAGCCAGTCCAAACTATATACTTTTAGCACATGTAAAACTCCATCTAGAATATACTTTTCTAGGTACTTCATTGCAATCAGCGTGGTGTAAATACAATATTTATAAATAAAAAGAACCTTTTGCCAATAGTCAATATAAAGTTATATGTACAATACTTGAGGGTGCTGGAGTTGAGAATGAAAATTTTATGTTTGAACACTGGCCCTTAAACAGTATTCCATAATCAGATCTCTTAAAAAAACTAATTGTTAAATTTGTTAAAAAAAAAAAAACAAATAGAAATTTTATAGCCTTAATGATTGTCATGGGTAGTTGGTTTTGAGATTTCCTTAATTAAAAACTACAAATTGTAGGAGTTTATGTGAAACGTTTTAAATTATTTATGTAAATAATAACTAAATAAGTTAATTGGGAAAACATAATTTTTAATGGTAATAATAATTGATGCATTTACTCTTTACAGAATGTGTTCATCATACTCAATCATTCATACTCAAACTGGGATTTTTCTTAAATCTATTATTTCATATTTAATGTTCAAATTTCCATAAAAAATATTGATCAAGTTTAGTCAACACATTTTAAAACAAATATTAAAATAAGATAATATTTCAAAAACATGTAATTGCTATATTATTTACCTGAAAAAAGTACAAATCAAAGATATAATTAAATTTTTTTTAAAATTATTTTAGAATAGTCAAAAAAATTACAAGTAAATTAATAATTTACTAAATTATTATTTTGAAAAATTCTATAAAAACCAAATCCTAATTTAATTATCTCAATTTTAAAAAATCTTGAATTACATGTATTTCAAAAGATTATATATTGTATTTATTTTCACAAAAATAATTAAAAAAATTATAAGTGCATAAAATTTAGAACTTTTACTGTAAAAATATAGGAAGATGATTAAACAAATACTTTACACTTTGTTAAAAAATAGTGTACCACTCTGATCAAAAAATACAGTGAATAATTTTGTATTTAGAAAAATAATAAATGTATATTGAATTCGATTCAATCTCCTTCAAAGTACTGTCCTTCTGTTTATTGCTTAAAAATCTAGGAACAATTAAGCACTCACTCGTCTCATTTGGAAATTATCGGTTAAAATGAAACATGTTTTTATCATGTAAAGTTTTAAAATGAACAATATAATAAACACTTGATGAAGACCTTTAATAAAACAAATATTAACTTACTGCTGTAGGTACTTAATATAAATACTTGACTTTTTTATGGAACTTCACTTCTTACTAAAAGAATCCGAAATTTTCGTTTGTTTCGGTTTGTTTGCCTTTTCTACAGCCTTCTTTCTGATATGAAGTAGCAGCAAGACTTGATGGTATGTATTTTTCCGTTACCCAGTCAATGGATGTTTTAAAAGGCAAAATTCATCGTCATGTTACACACCTGGCTTTCTTACTTGATCTTCTTCAGCATCTCCTGTTTCAGATTCATCATCCCTTAGCACACTCAAAGGTTCTATAGCATCCGGATTATTAGACAATTTTTCTCCTGTGATAGAAATGCACCAAATTCCATGTCTCTTTTTAAAATTGTCAGGCCAATGATCAATAGCATTAAACTCTTCCTTGTGTGGATAAAGTTGAAAAAAAATCTTGCCTTTTCCTTTAATATAGGGCATAATATGGGGTCATTTCGGGATCGTTATTTTAGAAACCAAGTGTGTAGAGCAGTTTCTACCAAAGCGTATTAATTCAATTTCAATGATTTCCATGTATTGCTACCTAGCTTCATAGAAGACACAAACGACAAAATTTTATCTTTGTTTTTCTTTATGTCACTGACTGTTAAGTTTCCGATCGCGAAATCTTCCAATAATTTTTTGGCAAGAATCCTGGGATCAAGTCGTTTGAGAGTGTAGCACATATCTGACAACAAAACTGTTATTGTGTTTTCTTTTAAGAGAAAACGACACTATTATAAAAATTAAAGATGAACACACTGTGATGACAAAACAATTTTATCGCCTGCTTGGCATAAACATTGAAACTCAACTACTGTAGGCTGACTAATCAAAAAGTATCGATACACTGAGGTCATTGCAAAGTGAATGAAATAAGGTTCCCTTTCTTCTTTGAACTTCTGTTATAGCTATTCATTTATTTCTCGTTTTGATATTTTCGAAAATAGTTTCGGATTAGTGGGAGTTTCAATCTATTGGAATTCACATTACTGGGATTTAATTATAGCTACTATCCATCTTCTATGTCAGCTGGAGCAGAGCAAGACAATGTACGTATGTACATACACAAATATCTAACGAGTCATCCCTTTTACAGCTGGTCGTATTCCCCCATTCACTTCTATCTGAGCGAACTATACTTACAAAACTTAGACGGTCAGTACATGAATCTTTTGAAATTGGCATTAATTTGTCACATTCCCTTATTGATGTAAGTTGACTTTAAGCATGCATATATGTAGTATTTTGAATCTAGCATTAACCTTCATATTCTATTGTTGCTGGAGTTAGCACAGCATATGCATACATACAATCTTTTAAAGCAGGCATTGAACCTCCAAATTCTATTCTTACTATAATTTGCACAGCATATGCATACATATATTCTTATGAAGCAGGCATTGAACCTCCAGATTCCATTGTTGCTGGAGTTAGCTCAGCATACACCTACATATAGTCTTATAAAACAGGCATTGAACCTCCAGTTTCCATTGTTGCTGGAATTAGCATAGCATATGCGTACACATAGTCGTATTAAGTAGGCTTGAACCTTTAGATTCCCCTCTTCCTGGAATTAGCACAGCATCTGCATACATACAGTCTTTCAAAGCAGGCATTGAACCTCCAGATTCCCCTGTTGATCAAGTTGACATAGTACATCAATACATGTACTATAATGAAACCAACATTGAAAAATTGTTTTTCATGAATCGTGTGTGGCTATATATTTCCATATATTTGTTTATATCTCATTGTACACAAATCATTATTCAACTTCTTTTATATTTGTTGAAATACTAATACATAAGCTTTTGTTCTTGCTATTACAGTACAGTCTAGCTAATCCAGTCTTCGATGATCCGGACGGCCCAAAATTTTTGTTTAGTTATAGTATTTTACGGTGCACAATCAGTCTGCCGTCCATAAAAATATTTATTTTTATACATCTATATTTGTTATTTTTCAAAGTGGTTTTCATACTCTAATAGACAAATAATATAATTTATTCATTAAAATATGAATTTACCATATTATTTGTTTCATTTGTCTATTAAAGTAGGGAAAACGTCTTTGAAAAAATATATTCACATTAGATCTCCCAACACTACAACGCACATGACATCAGAGACATCTTGCGATAAACGAAAGATAAAGGACCGCTGACTAAACGGATAGACAGTCTATCCGTCTGGCATCAGGTCAGTTGTGTTGTCGGACGAATGTCACCTTTACTGTTTCTCGCAAGATATTTGCTCAGTTGTCATTTAATTCTAGTGCGATATTGATCTGTGTTTTTTATTTACGTCTCGTTCAGTGTTCAGGGAAAATGGCGACTAAACGTAAGTCAGTGACAGTGACAATGGAACAAAAACTCCAAGCTTTGTTTCGTATTGATGGAGTTGAATCGCTTACTAAAATTGCAAAAGAGTTAGGCGTGGGAAAACAAACTATTTCAGATTGGGAAAAAAAGCGACAGGAAATTGAAGATTTTTGTGCAAAAGTGGTTAGTAAAGACAGTTTAGGCGGCAGAAGCACTTTAAACAGGGTGTTCCATTATCGGGTGTAAATTCGCTGAAACTGAATGAAAAGTTAAAAGGAGACCCTAATTTTACTGCCAGTGTGGGTAGGCTGTCAGGGTGGAAGGAACGACACGGCGTCTGTCAACTCGGAATAAGTGTTGAAATTTTGTCAGGTGACAGTGATGCCAGTGAAAAATTCAAGAAAAATTTGGCAAGTTTCTCAGAGATGGAAATTTACAACCTTGTCAGGTGTTCAACGCTGACGAAACCGGATTAAATTATAAAATGTTCCCAAAAAAAAACTTTAGCTTCCAAATTAGATTCAGTAGCAAAAGGCCATAAAGTTAAGAAAGAACGTATGACTTTGCTGCCTTGCAGTAATGCTTCTGGCGATCTAAAATTTCCACTTTTGGTCATAGAGAAATCTGCAAAGCCTAGAATTTTTAAAAATGTAAATTTTAGTGTTCTACCGGCCCAATACAAGTTCCAAAAATCAGCGTGGATGAACAGTCAAATTTTTAAGGACTGGTTTTTTGAAAACTTTGTTCCAACAATAGAAAAGTTTTTAAAAGAGAAAAAACTCCCTCAAAAGCAATTGATAATGCCCCATGCCACCCAAATGAAGAAGAATTGCGTCATGGTGACATTTTTGTTAAATTACTTCCTCCCAACGTCATGGCTCTCATTCAGCCGATGGACCAGGGTGTGATAGATGCGATAAAACGGCGATATAGGAAAAAGTTATATTTATCGCTTTTGGAACAACAAGAAGCAGATCTAGCTACACAATTTATTGAAATTCTTAAAAAAGTGACTATAAAGGATGTCATTTATATGGCTGCAGAATCGAGGGAGGAAATTCAACCGTCTACACTCCAAAAGAGCTGGAAAAAATTGTGGCCTGAAATGCCACAGGAAAGTGAAAAAACCGACAGTCAACCTACTAATGACGATGCTGAATTTGTTCAGATTTTTCAACAATTGGAGGGTTGTGCCAAGTTGAAAGACACTGATATTTCCGAGTGGATTATCAGTGTAATGACATTGGTCATGAAGTGCTCAAGGAGGACGAAATCGTCGCGGTGTGCACTGCAAACGCAGAAAATGACAGCTCGGAAGAGGAAGACTACACAGACGAACCGGTCAGCCCAACTCATGATGAGATGGCTGCAATGCTAGAGGGGTTAATGACCTACTTTGAGAAACAAAGTGATGTGTTGACTGCAGAGCTACTGACCTTGAAACCCCTTCGAGATCGTACTGTGAAACGACGCCATTCATCGTTAAAACAAAAGAACATTACGAACTTTTGTCACTAAGTTTTTTAAAGCTTGTTTTTGTTTCAGTTTTATTTTTGTTTGAGTTTTTTGTGCGTTTATACAGTATTGTGTAAATAACTTTATGTGAATACATCAACGAGAAAGATGCTTTGATATTTATTCATGTCATACCTTTTCTGTTACAATTACAGGATTTTTTGCTAAATAAGCTATGAAATACTGTACTGTAAGCTATATTTAGGCCTCAATTTCACTAAAACTACAATTTCAATATGTTTCCCCGCCTAAAACACATATTGTATGCATTTGTTTGGCTTTTTCCGTCTAATCCGGACTTTCGTTGATCCGGACAGGGTCCGGTCCCATCAAGTCCGGGTTAGTGAAACTGTACTGTATATAATATTTTTTTAAAATTTTTCTCAAATGTTTAATTTTGTTTCCAGGCAACAACTTAATCACACTTTAACTTTCAAGTCTAAAAACACAGGTTTACCTCAAAATTAATATAAACCATTCAATATTTTTAGTCTTAAGTGTTACTAAATTGTCTATGAGTTCCTTTAACCCTTTGAGCAGTAACTTCCCAACTATCCGACATGCCTCAAAAAATGAGTATTGTTTAAAAATTGGTGAAATAACTTTTTTATCATTATACTGATACTTTATATTGTGTTAGTACAAAATTCATAACATTTTGTGAGAAAAATTTCATTTAACCAATTTCATGATAAGAAACAAACATTTTTTTAAAACCCAATTTGGTAGTAACCAATATGAAAAATAAAAAAATTGTGTAAGTCTTGTACTAAAATATGAAACTCTTATTCATGAAAACATAAAAATAATCAAGAAACACGTTGCTGATAGCCGTGAAATAGCCTGACAGCTATGAAGCCAGAACACTAATCCCAGCATTTGACGGAAGCTAGCTGGATGCCTGGTAGCCCTGCACATTACTCACACATTACGCTTCTGGGACCTATCCATTGTGATTAGAACTAAATAATTTGCTTTTAAAAATCGCAACGGGATAACAGGGCAGTTTACTGACAGAAATAAGTTGATCTCAACATACACCTTAACACTGATTTAAAATAAATATAAAGTGAGTCAATACTGTTCAAAGGGTTGGTAACAAGTTTATAATAGGGCTAAAATAAAATGAATCCGTCTCGTAATTTTAATGTATTTTAAAATTATATAGAAAATATATGTGTTTTAAAGCAGGTTAGCATAAATGAAATATGAAAAATCTGTTTTTTAATTTCTACTGCTTTGAAATTTCCTGTAACTTCAAACTTTTCAGTTTAAATAATCATAATAGTTTTATAAATAGTAAATATATACTCTTGAAACTGTTTCCTGCCATTATTATAATGCGATTTTCAATGATTTTAGCCAAACATGTATCGTCTTATGCAGTTATCACAAACGACAATTCCTGTAGCAGCAAATTATACTCACTTGTTTTCTCATAAACGTAAAACAAACAGAATTGAGTTTATTACAGATTTTCCAGAGAAAGATGATGCTGAAGTGGTATCTTCTTTGCAAGTAAGTACTTTATATAAAACAGAATCCTCCGTCTATTCCTTCTTAATTTTTTATTTAAAGGCTGTGTTTCTATTAATAGCTGCAATGATGGTTTTTATTTATAATCAATGATTCAACATTTTATTAGAACTGTTATTAAACATTTTTGACGTTGTACAATTTTTCCCATTCACTATAATATTATTAATAGTTTTTCTGTGGTCATTATATTCCTCCAT
Organism: Prosapia bicincta; assembly: GCA_036971475.1. Taxonomy (NCBI): domain Eukaryota; kingdom Metazoa; phylum Arthropoda; class Insecta; order Hemiptera; family Cercopidae; genus Prosapia; species Prosapia bicincta. The sequence continues at coordinate 151,720,429 of JBAIZL010000003.1, read as the reverse complement.
TTAGGTATATTTTTATGAGAAATATTAATCAACATTTTATTTAAAAAAAAGCAACAGATTCTCCATACCTTGGCTCATGTTTACTGTGTTAAGCCTTTCCATCAACTAAGTTAACTTGCAACTAGCCAATATGTATAACAAAAATTTAAAACAATTAAAATTAACAACCTCAAAGAAGGTTATTGTATAGTGCTTAGATGGCAGCTATATTTCTGTATTATTGACTGCAATTATTGAAGTAATGAATTTTTATAAAGAAATACACTTGGAACTTCTGTCTTTCCAGACAAAATTGCTCAACAAATATGATAACCTGTTACAATTAATAAACAGTGGGCATTGGAGTTTTACTCTACTATCCACCATTTGTCAATTACACTCTACTTTTCTAAGAATCCTATCTTTATTAATTGGATTTATATATTAATTGTGTGTTAGAGTCAAAACTCAACAATGGCTAAATGTGTTTTAGTGGTTTTAAATAATTATTGAAAAATTATACTTAAAATTTATTGAAAAATCTATTATATTATAATATTTTAAACTAGGATGGAGAGTTTTGAAAGCCTTTCTAAAAAAAACATTGATTTAAAACATGTAAAACATTTAAAACAATACATGTTTATTTTTCAAATCATTAGGCATTGATAGAATTTGGTGCACCAACGTCTCTAAATCTGTTTTATACTTTTCCACTCCCATTCAACTTATCTTTTTAGGTTAAAATTATTTGAAAATTACTAGAGTGGATATTAAAGCAGTAAATTATTTAAATTGTATCGGGCAGTGATAATACTACCTGTGTACTTGTTTACAGTTTATTACTAGTGGCTTAAGACCAATATAACCATTGCACTGTTTGGATACATGCTTTCTTTAAGACTAAAAATATGTAATCACTTGGGATACGACATTGTAAAAAAAGGGGAGAACATTCTGGATGATTCGATGTTAGTCAATTCTCACAAGATAAAGAGCGTTCCCACACTATAAAATTTATGACTATACCATTGTTGACAAAGTATTGGAACTTTGATATTTTTTATTACATATTTATTAACAGTTTTCAATTAAAGATATGAAAATTTTTAGCATGCATACAATTTGGGTTAAAATATCCTCATAAGCTTTGAACGGTTTTTTATGTTACCGGCAAATGTCGACCTCCGTAAATGAAATATAGTAAATAGTTCCAATAGATGCCATTGGAGACTGGCACTCTTCAGCAGACCGATATTAAATATCTGATTGTGCTAAACTTGTATTTTCTGGTCCCTTTCTAAATTAATATAACCAGGTTTAGAAAAGTAGCATTCTGATAGCAAGAGTTGAAGAGGTCCTTGGCGGCTTCCTGGTGACTGAGGGAGCATATTTCGCGGCATACCGTCTTCCCGAAGGAACCCGTAATCAGTCTTAGGTAACTGATATACTTAAGGATGACAGGTAAACTATCTAAATCTCTTTCTATTATAATTATTTACATTAAATTGTATACACGTGCACCATTCATGGCCCAAGGAGGATTGTTTGTCATAATTCATTTAATGGGGGGGGGGATATTCTAAATTCTATTTCTTTAATATTAATAATTTCTTTTTTTATAAATTCTCCAAGTGCAAGGTGCTGCCGTGGTCAACCCCTTTTTTACCATTCTATCCTATGCCGTACACATGCACAGCCCCCAAACACACGTTCCACTCCCTGTCAAAATGTAACCACATTCATGCGTTTTACACGTTAGTTGTACATGCTGATGATGGCTACTGTAGGGTTGAAACGCGCCAATTCAACCGCAGTCAAAATATGATCCCACCTGACTTATCAGATCCTGGTACCTGTGATTTGTTGAGTATGATCTGCCAATGGATAAATCCTTGGGCTTTATTTAAAAACCAACCAAAATGTTCAATCATAATTATGTACTTATATACTTATTAATTTTTGTTTAATTGTAAAATTGTACTAATTTACTATTGCATGAATACTACTTGAAAAATCTTTTTTCCAGTTTGATTTGAATTAATGACTTGTACTCTTGTTGATGGTTGGAAAAATTTTAGAAATTTTATTTAGTTGATTTACAACAGTATAATTATAATAATTTTAAACATGGGTTCTTCTAACTTGATTTAATTAAATTTAAATTAATATATACAACTAAAATCTTGTCTTCAAAATATGTTATAAAATTTATCTTAGTTTTACTAAATGTTTGCTATGTTTCTTAATTAAATGCTATGAAATAAAATTAAATGCTTCACAAAGTTCATAAATGTTCTTATAATGCTTGCATTAAAGTTCATCAATTATATTGTTGACACTATTATTTAAAGTTCTTGAATATTTGTAATTATTTAACAACATTTTGGTTTTTATCCTTAAAATTACACACAGTAAAAAAGACATACATATTTAAATACAACTTGGGAATAATTTACACAAACTTATTTTATGTCCATAAATCTATTTCTAGAAGTAATAGGCGACATTCTTCCTAATGACTTTATTTTAATTTATATCTGTGTGCCCATTTATAAATCTGAAGGATTAAACTTTTGCAATCTTATTTTTACAAAAACCAAATTTATATTAATTTCACTTCTACGATAATTTGATCATAGTAGCTTAATATATTTGATATGGACATAAAATAAGTTGTATGAACTTAAGAAATTCCTCATTACAACGGTAAAACACAAAATAGTGAACTCAAAATCTCACCAAAAAACTAGCTATTGTGAACTAGTGTGTTTTTTATTCAAAATTTATTTTTTGTGAGATTTGGAGTTAACTATTTTGTGTTTTACTATTGTGTATGGTTCTCACTAGCTATGCTCTAATTAACTTAATTGCTCATTAGTTATTGGTTTTCTTTATGAATTCCTCATTTTATTACTTTGGTTGAATTTAATTCAGTTATGTTACAAATGACTTCAAATATTTCCAGTTTTAACTGGCTTGTTATAACTTTGATATTAATCTTGAAAATTAAAACTAGCATTTTATATATGAACAATTTTTATTTTATTACCATCACTTATATTTCTGTTTAAAAGAAAGTCATGTGCTTACATATTTTTTCAATTATGAATAATCAATTAGTTATTAAAATTTTACTTGAAGATTTTTGAATCTAATAATTTTGCAAAATTTATTAGATGGTTATATTAAAATTCTGACTTGCCCCAAAAACTTTCACTGTGGTTACTCCTCTTCTCCCATGGTCTTGGAGGATGGAATGTCGTTGCATTAGCTAGTGTTCGGTTTTAGGACCACCTTTAAAACTGTTTATAATTTAATACATTGTAAAATTTTACCATCTTGGAACTTCCGTCCTAGATCTCCGTAAGAAAAAAAGTCTGTTCGCCATAAGAGCTGCTTTTCGTCTCCCCATATCAAGCCCCCTCACTACCTTGGTTTGGCTGCTTGTTAGCAATTAAATTATTGTTTAAACTGGAATATACTCTGCCTTCTGAACGCTTCTTTCCAAGATTTATGCTAATTTTTCCACTGTTGCTCTAAATGTCACTTATGATTTACAAATGTAATATTTATTTGCGGGATGGTCCTTTTTACAATTTTAAATTTTATTAAATTTGAATGGTAGTTTTACGCCACTTCGTTCCCTGGTACATTTTATCGGCACTAGAAAAGTCCCACACTTAACTCTATACTTTTTGGGGCAGTCTAGTAACCATTTATTATTTACAATTATGTTAAAAAATTTGTTAATAAATAATATTTAATTTGTTTACAATATTCTGCATCTATTAATTTTATATTTTCTTTAGCTCTGGCAGTTTTTCATTATGTAATTTCATTTTTATTTTCTCTAAATAATAAAAAATTATTATATTTTATTTTTGCATAAAAATAAAAGTATTCCTTCATACTAAATCCGTTCCCTTTACAAATCAACCCGTTGGACCTCTCTTTGTTTACATAAGCAGATAATCAGATTTAATGGGCACGTTACACTAATTCCAGCTGATTCATTTAAAAAAAAAAATTAATAATATTTTAAAGATTTTGTATAAGATGCAAAATCTGCTACTTTGAGACAGATTTAGCTGTCTCAGTGTGTCATGATGGTAAGAGAGCGAGGTTTGTAAAAAAATAAGAGCGTAATTAATAAAAAAAATAAAACAATGGGTTTTCTTAACAAAAATCGCCATTTCTTCATTATAAAAAAGTTTTTTCAACTATTAAAAGAGTAACATTAAGTGTAGAATTTCAATGAAACAAATTTTACCCTAAATATACGCTCACACTTGAAGTAAAATTGAAATATATTTATAATAGTAAATTTAAAGGGCAAAAGAGTTAGGACATTCAAAATCTTTCTGAGTATTAAATCTTGCAGTTACCTAAGTATAAAGATTGGTCAAAGAGGTATTTTACAATCGCAAGATTGGAAGCCGTCATGAACATCTCATATATTGTTGAACACTGAATAAACTAATAAGTTCATTGATTGCCCAGATAATCAAAGTTAATACGCAATACAGGTTTACTCTTCTCCGTAACTTTAGGTCGCATAATCAAACGTAATATTGTATACATATTAATCATATTGTTATTTCGTATTCGTTTGACTTATTCGTATATTTATCACAATAATTAGAATATTTTTGAAAAATCCTATATTCCCTATAGAAAAATCTCCTATAGAAATCCGAATTATTTGTTGAGTTAAATGTTTGCGGAATGCCACAAGACAGAATTATGATGAGAACTTTACATCCTAATTTACTTAGTAATGGTGTCCAGCCCTGGTCTAGTCAAGTTAAAATTCATTGATATAAAGGATATCATAATCTTGTCTACTCTCTCTCAGTATTCATAATTTAAAAGTAATATTGACTTATCACATTTCAATTCAAATTTTTTTAATATAATTTTCCACACAATTTATTTATATACGTTTATATTTTTATGTTTTTTGGAATAAAGGATAATACAGCAAAAGAGGATTATCTAAGCTATTACTCTCCTATCCGTAGGGCAACAATATAGAGGGCTTAGAACCTGCTAGAACTCCTATCCCAAAGCAACCTCCTACTCTTCTGTTCATCTCTCTCCTCCTGTATTAATCCCTAGATTTCAGAATGCACCCCGACGGACATGTCATCATTCTGAAAGAAGTCTCAAAGAATAATAAAAGTATATCCTGCTCCCATATATTGGTACAAAACTGAGCATATGAATGATTAATACCCCTAAAATTCAGAATTAACCCGGTGGACGCGTCGTCATTCTGAAGCAGTCCTGTTACCCCATAGCATATGTGTTACGTATTTTCCTAGTAAAATTAATGTTAAAATGAATGTACACACTCAGAGAGAGTAACTACTATTATCGCTGATCTTTGCCCTGTATAAAGTCAGTGCAATCTTAAGACATGCAAATATTCTTTGAGCTAGACTTGTGAGGTTATAACTGTAAAAAACAACTGTGGCTTAATGTTTAACATGAATAAATAAAACCTCTACACCACAAATAACTTTTTTCTCTTATTTAAAACCTTATGTACATTTCGATTGCATAGCAATCATCCTCAGAGGTAATTTACAATAAAAATACATTGAAACAACATTTTTCATCAAATATATATTTTTAGGTTAGTTTTGGTTGGTAAACATTATTTAGATTTTTTGGACTAGGAGACTGACAGACTTACCTTGGTAAGAGTCCACTCTGTAGTCTTGAAATAGAAACACATAAAAGCACTTAAACAATGATATATTTCAACCACACAGTGGTCTTTGTCAATCGAAGAGAAAACACAAAAAGAAATATGAGAGAATGAAATAAAATAATTATAAATTGTAATCACAGATTGTGTAGAGTAGAAATCAGATGTCACAGATGCACAGATTAAAGATGTATATATTGTATAAAAATATTAACTAGGTTTAAAAAACATATTAGCCGTATAAAATATCAAAGACCTGAAAAATCAAATATTGCAGAACACATCCTAAACATCAAACATTCTTTAGAAATAATCTAAAAATTAGTGAAAAATGTTTAGTGAAATTATTGAAAAAAAGGTCTATTGAATAGTTTCGAAAATTTTTATATGCATAAATATGATGAAAATAATCTATTAAATGGTGATAAAGGGTCTATCCCGATCTCTTGATTATATTCACTAATTAGAAGATAGCTGTAGTTTTGTAAAATTAAAATATATGTATAATTGTATTTTGTTTAAAATTGAAAATGTGTGTAACGGTAACTCTTCACCATGAAAGTTGAGAGACCAGACCTAGTTGCAGTGGGGGGAATTTACTGCAATGTGATTGGTTGGAAATGTAAAGGGGCATAGCGAAGTAGTTACCGATATATATATATACATATATATATATATATATATTTTTTTTTTTTTGATGAAAAATGTCGTTTCAATGTATTTTTATTGTAAATTACCTCTGAGGGTGATTGCTATGCAATCGAAATGTACATAAGATTTTAAATAGAAGAAAATAGGTATTTGTGGTATAGAGGTTTTATTTATTTATGTTGTGAGGTTATATTAAAACAAATAAAAACATACACAAAATTCACAAATTAATTATTTATTTACTCAATACGCGTTTCAATGACAAGTCATCATCATCAGTGAGTGTTACTACTACAAACTCTAACTTACAACATTAGTTGTAAGCCATCGATCGAACGACATTTCTCCCATTACATGACTTGGCCTAGTTTCGGACAGTTCTATGCAATTCGTCCATCAAGACACATCTCTTTTGTCTCTCTCCCGTTACGTGACATGACACGGTTTCTCTTTCGTTTTCTCTCGCTGTATGAGGAAGACATTTATAGCCTGCAACAGTGACTATTTTAAATTATATGTGAACTCTTTTGTTTAGTTAGGTAGGTTTAGTGCGCAAACAGGGTGGACCCAAAACTCGTCGATATCCATTTAGAAAATTCCAGTGAATGGGACGTTTCTATGTGCACTTTAATGTTCAACATTTATTGTGTATTCTAAATACATATGACATTATTTGTGATTTTACCGCTACCAGAAATTTAGTATGAATTTATCTCAATAACCCTCTGGTAAATCTAATTTAAAATCATACATTCCGTTACATATTTTGGTACTATGTGCCGAAATACACGACAGTATGTAATGACCTTATATTGCAGTAGCATTTATATTTGTATTTATTCCTTAAGGTATATGTTCAGATGGTTATATGGCGTAGGAAATGCGCAGTGGAGAGAGAGAGAGAGGGTAAGCAAGTAACATAAAGGGGATATACGGTTATCGTGGAAATTGGCGTGGGAACTTGGTGAGACTGGCCATTTCAAGCGCTGTCTGCTGCCCAACCTCTAAGATGCCGTCTAAATTGATACACCCTGATTGCACACTCCCTCAAGGGGAGTTGACTTTGCATCCTCCCCTGGTTTCCGTTTTGTAAGAGAGGTCTGAAACGTTTATTTTTATATTACCACCAAACCACGATCGCTGTAAGTGAAAAATAGTAGATAGTTTCAATGGTGACCACAGGAGGTTGGCACTCTTCAGCGGACCAATATTAAATAGCTGATTGTGCTAAACTTATATTTTCCGGTCAGTTTCTATATTAATATAACCAAGTTAGGAAAAGTAGGATTTTAATAGCGAGAGTCGAAGAGAACAGGTTCATGGAGTCTTCTTGGTGACTGAGATAGCACATTCCGTGGCATGCCGTCTTCCAGAGGGAACCACTAGTCAGACAAAGGTAAGGACTTAAGGACGACCCCTAACAGGTAAATTATTTAAATCTCTTTTATAATTATTTACATTAAATTGTATATATGCTCACCATCCAAGGCCCGAGGAGGATTGTTTGTCATAATTCACTTAGGGGGGGTATTCTAAATTCTATTTCTTTAATATTATTAATCTTGTTTCTTAAATCCTCTTCTGCCAGCTTCCATATCTTATCCCAAAACTTCTACTTAAGTCCTGTGTTGTTTAACACATCGACTGTGACAGTTTTGCTTCAAAGCCACCATTGATAATGAGTCCTTGTTTAGCAGTTTAATCAAGCCTATTTTGCCAAGAAGCAGAACCCTTAATTCTTATATTAGTTATACCATTGTAGAAATTTCTGGTAGGGCTCAGATAAATATCAGATTTTATACAATAAGGTTTCATAGAATTGTTGATCACAGAACCTAAAGAGACACTACTCTAAGTGATTCTTTCAGTAAGTGTAATTAATTTTTTTTAATATAATTGCATCCTAAATTTAATGTTAATATTTACTATCTAATTTTCATTAAATTGTGATTTTTCTACAAAAAAGGTTCTTGCTATTGGAATTCCCCTTATCCATTTATTCTACAAAAGAAAAATACAGTGCTTTCCTTTTTTATAATATAAATTTTACATTGTTTTCTGAGTTTCCAACTTGTCTCCACTTTTTTTTAGTGTTACATTTCTATGTAACTTATTTTAATTAATAACTTTCAATACATAAACCATTAGCTATTTTCTTCATAGATTTAATATTATCAAGTGTATCAATTGCAGCTAGTTTTTGTAGAATTGATAACAAAATCTGTTTTACTTCTGGTTTTTATTGTCCATGATGATCGACAAATTTTTTTTTTTAATTATAAAAAATGTACAGAAACAAAAGATTTTATATCATCTAGTGTGATTGAAAATGTTTTTGTGTCAGTAAATTTTTTATAAATTGACTTAAATTACTTAAGTGTAATAACATTTCATTAAAAACTTTTACTTTTCATATCTGTATTGTACTATATTTATTAAGGATGGGCCAATACCTAAAATTTTTGATTCCGATTCTAAATTTTTCTCACGATTCTAAATTCTTTTAAGTTATATAAGACTACATGATATTCTCTAATAATGTATTTAGTTAAACATCCTGGCCATATGGTCAAGCCTTTAGGAAATTCCATTTTAATGTAATAGGCTACACAAAACGTTCAATCCTGATTTATGAATAGGAATTTCGGAAAGCATGACAAACATATCGGATAAGAAAATGATGTATTTAATGAAAGATGTAAACTTCAATTATAATATAACTTCAGCAATAGCCATTTCAGTTTGTATAACTGGAGGAATTGGAACTACTTTTTCTTTGTGTTTTGTTTTGATAGCTAACGATCTGTGGTGGCCAGATATTTTGAGAGGGAGAGAGAGAGTCAACCCCGTTTAACTGAGAGTGAGACAGCAGAGAGAGATGAGCGATGACAAACAGACCAGAAATGCTTCCGATTATCTTTGTTGTTGCGTCATAAATAATAATATTTAATACATATATAAGGCATAGTATATTATTAATTATTTTCTAATAAATTATACCATACACGTCTATGACCAGTTGAAAACAAACGAGAATTGGAATTGGCACTTTTGACGATGGAGAATGGAGTATCATGATTGCTCAATACCATTAGAATAAGCGACTTCTGAAATCGAGAATCAGAGTCGGCCCATCCCTAATATTTATTATATTCTGTAATGAACTGATAACACTTTTTTCTATATGAAATCTATCTTACACAGTTAGTTTTAAAAAAAGTCTCAGGTTAGGTATATTTTGTACAAAAGCCGTTGAATTATCCTCTACTCCTAAACAACAAGCAATCAAACTCAACATCCGCAAAAGTTTTGGTGTACTCTTTAAGTACCAGAGTTAGATTATAAGGTTTTCTAGTTAAAGATAAATTTTCCAAATGTTGATCTTAGAGAGATTGAATTACTGAGACTTTATAGTGCGGAACGTTGTATTGTATTCTAAGCTTTCCGATGTTATATAATACATTAAGTTTGCTCCTTTACTTGAAATTAATAAATCAAGAACTTGCTATAACTAGGTTCATGTGTCACCAGTAGTCTTGGACAATAAAATCAACAAGTAATAAAAATTGTTTCTTGCACAATACAAAATGAAAATATAGAAGACGCAAAAGTAATGCCTAAATATAAATTTCTCCTCATGCAAGAAAACAGTTTGTACTTAAATGTTCATTTGTGTATTTCATTTATATTTCCACTTCAGAGAATACTTTCATTCAACATATATAATATTAATACAATATTAAATAAGGTAATATATAATATTTACTAGGATATAAAAGATGAGTGGTAACCTTACAGTGTATATTTGAAACGGTTTTTTGTCTGATAGGTACATCCTCAAGGCTGGTGTGTATTAAGTAGAAACATTAGTAATGATGAAACCTCTGAATGGACATGCATACATGATATTCAAGAGCAGGATTACCAAAGTGATGACAGTGATGATGTTGCTGTTCTTTCCGAGTCGGAAGATGAAGAGAACATGTAAGTCTATATTTTTAATTTTGTTTAATAGAAATTACTTTTCTTCATTCAATTTTTTTGTTGATATGAAATGCAAGTACTGTTATAAATTATCTGCACTTTATACTGGTATCAAATAACTAATTCATAAAAAGTGTGGCTAGAAAATTACTGAACTTTTATTGTTACAGCAAGCAAATGTATGTAATAAGATCGAAAGTCGAATAATACCCTCTCTTGCTTCTGTTATAGTTGCACATTGCTTCCTAATTGAGTCTACCTCTAACACTTCAACGTAGATGTTTATCATGTCTATTAAAAAACTTAGTTATACTAGAATATAAAACGTTTAGAACTTGAAAAAAAGCTTAGGCTATCAGAATTATAAAAGGACTAATTTTTATTTTGAGCCTTAAAAGTTTACCAAGTCCTTTCTTAACAACTTAAGGAAATGAGAGAAGGTGTAAAGTATAATTTGTAGGTACTTTATCGAATACTTCTACAGAAAAGTTCATTCCTTTCCTAGACACTGTATCGAATACTACTACAGAAAAGTTCATTCCTTTCCCAGGCACTTATCCAATACTACTAATGTAAAGTTCATTCCTTTTTCAGGCACTGTATTGAATACTACTACGGAAAAGTTCATTCCTTTCCCAGGCACTTTATCCAATACTACTAATGTAAAGTTCATTCCTTTTTCAGGCACTGTATTGAATACTTCTACAGAAAAGTTCATTCCTTTTTCAGGCACTGTATTGAATACTTCTACAGAAAAGTTCATTCCTTTCCCAGGCACTTTATCCAATACTACTAATGTAAAGTTCATTCCTTTTTCAGGCACTGTATTGAATACTACTACGAAAAAGTTCATCCCTTTGACTAACTTCATTACTTCAGCATAACTCATACCTTCATCAATACCAGGAAAAGCACCAACTATTCCTTGCATCATACTTTTACTAAGTTTTAGAGGATCATGTTTGCCTTCAAAATATTCTCCTGGTAATTCGGTAAAACCAACATTTGGATCTATTTCAATTGCAAACAAATTTGGAAACTTTTTTACTTTTGTTGGAACTTCTGAAATTTCTGTATCAAGTCCATCAGAAATATTATGAGCTGGATCTATAGAAATTATAAGTACTCTTGAATGCACTTTTGAAAGAAAAATGCCAAATTACATCTGCATGTTGTTTTTTTCAACTCCACTTTTTCTATCAACAAATATCCAGCAACAGATATTTGCCCCAACTATTGAGCGCTAGGAAAAATCTTTTATTTCCGTCACGTGCTTAACACTTTTTTTTAACACACCTGCAAAACTGAACTATCTGTTTATATTGATCCTTACTTTCTTTGCGTTCCATTTGATCCTATTTGAATTCAACCTGAATTTTTTCCAACACTTCTGTACATTGTTCCTTTGGAAGGATTCCGGCATAGTTCTTGAAAATTTTTCATTCTCCGTAATACAATATATGTAAAAACATCACTACAAATTTTGTAAAATACAGTCGTTCATTGAATAATCTATGTAAAAATGAAAAATAATCTGAGTCAACTCATTGTTTGCAACTCAAGTATTACAAAGCAATCAGAAATATATGTGACTACTTAGCAATATTTGACTCTTTAACAAAAAAGCTTATTTTTCCCAATACTAAAATTTGTCAAGCATATAAAATGTTTAATTGATTTTATTGAATACTTTCATTAATTTTTTTAAAATCATTCTGAACTACCAATTGATAACACATTAAAAGTTTGGAATGAATTTAGTTGCAAAAATTTTTGTCATTACCTTACTTTAAACATTTATATATGACTAATTTTTAAAATACTTAACTAAGTGAATACGTAATTGCTTAATTGCTGACATGTTCAAAGCATTCGTTCTTTTTACGAAGCTAACCTTCTAACCTCCTAGGTAGAGGGTTAGCTTCGTAAATGGAACGAATATTTTGAAACGCGTCAGCAAGTAAGCAATTACGTATTCACTTAGTTGAGTATTTTTAAAATTAGTTTAATCAGTGAATTCAAGATGATTACATCAAGCAACTTCATTTATATATAAGTTTTATTATTATAATCAGAAAGCATGTTTTAAAGGTTTTACAAGAAACATATAATGAATTGATAACTGTTTAATTTTTGTTAGATATTTTTTTGTTTTTGTTTTTATTACTAGCACATTATACAGATACTTGTAGATTTAGTTAATTATATATTTCTTTTATTATTTATAGAAATGATAGACAAGAGATGGTCTTTATTGGGGCTGATGCAAGAGCCAGAATAATTCCAACCTATCGACGACATGCCATAAGTGATCCATCTCTGCGATTTCCTTACAGTAGGAGAGTTCGAACTTTCAGATCACAATCACAACCATTTCGAGGATTTCCCAGTACTGTTCCTACAGTTTCAAGAGTTGTGGAAGGTCGTCGAGAATTGACTGTTACTTCTGCTGATGTATGGGAAGCTTTAGTTGCAATTCGAGAGGCAAGGTGTGTTACAACTCTTTACAAGAGCATGCTTAGTATTAATATAATTCAAAATACAAATTTTATTGAAAATTTTTTTTTTATTGACCATTTATTAAAATTTGTACTTTTTCAAAATAGATGTATATCAATGTCTCTTATCAGTGTTACTATTAATACCACAGAATACCATAAAACATAAAAGGTTTATTGATAGAGTAACATAGAATACCATTAATATTGTTATTGAATTAGAACAATGTTATTTGTTATTTAAACATTTACTAGATAATATTAAGTTAATTTTTCAGAAGTTTAATACCAATTATTTTCTTAGTCCACAGTGTCTAAAGAATAATAGCCTTTTTCCAAAGGAATTGAGCAAAATAATATTGCCTAATAAAAACTCAAGAAATATTGAACTACAAGATTATACATTATTAGAAGGTTAACATTTGAATTAGAAAGTAAAGTAAAATATGCTAGCCACAAGTATACTTTCTTCATTTAGTTAAAATAGGGATGGACTGATTTCTAAAATTTTCAATTCTAGAATTTTTCTTCCGATTCTAGTTTTTTTCAAATTATTTTGCCCATTAAGTTATATTAAACACACTAGAACCGTATGAAATATATAGACATAGCAACACATATAAAAATGACATCTTAAATGAACAAACACGGCACAGATCACACATACTCTTCGATCACATCCCTTTTAACTTTCAAAATTATGGTACCGAGGAAGCGCAACTGCAGCATTCCCAGCGTCAAAAATACGAGGCTGAAGAAGTCGTAAGACGAAAACGTTTCCTCCAAGTGTAAGTTAACAATTTAACAACTTTTAGTTAACAAAAAGTCTGGTCGCAAGTAATAGCAAAAGTGTAATAAGAATTAACAACCAGCTCATCATGAAGAGCAACAAGATTTCGATATTTAATTTAATAGGCTACACAAAATGTTCAACCTTGATTTATGAATGGAAATTTCTGAAAGTAAGACTAACCTATTAGATGAAAGTGATGATTTATTTAAAATTACAAATGTGAACATTATTTTCACAATATTATAAATGTTGAAAAAATACCTGAGCCTATTTTTATTGTCTGTCAAAACAAACAGAATTAAAAACAAGTAAAAAAAAATTATACAAATAGGCTCATTTTTAATGTACAGTAGTTTAAAAGTCTGGCAGGTAATGCGAGTTTTTGTTTAAAGAATTGTAGTTGTAACTACACCAAACTAAAATTTCTTAAAACCGCCTGCCAAATGACGAAACAAAATGACAGCCCAATGGATGGGGGAGAGGTAAACCAGCATCTCGCTATAAATTGATAAAACATCTCTGCCTGTAGAGAACTGCAGTAAGTTCTACTTTAGAACAATTATCTAAAACTGCATTACCAGGTTTCTATGAAATTTTGCTAAGTAGAGTGGGTAACATGAGTAGAAAGGTGAGTGTTGAAGATCATCACAAAGAGCAGGAATCACCAGTTCCAGGGCTACTCTTTTGCTACACGATGGACCCAGCATCTGCACATTTAATCCATGGAAAGCTAAGAAGTTCCCTCCTTCTTTCTCTGTCTCCTGCCTGCCTGTCTCTGTCCGTCTGTCTCTCTCTGTTTATCTGTATGTTTGTCCGTCTGTCCTTCTGTCTCTGTCTGTCTGTCTCTCTCTCTCTCCCTCTCTCTGTCTCCTGCCTAAATGGCTGTCTGTCTCTCTCTCTTTCTGAATGTCCGTTTGTCTCAGTCTGTCTTTCTCTCTCTTTCTTGCTCTTTGTTGGTCAGTCTGTCTGTGTCTATATATCTCTCTCTCTCTCTCTCTCTGTCTCCTACCTGTTGGTCTGACTGTCTCTGTCTGTCCGTCTGGCTCGGTCTGTCTGTCCATTTGTCTCGGACTGTCCATCTGTCTCTGATCGTGTGTCTCAGTCTATCTGGTTCTCTCGGTCTGTCTCTCTCTCTGTCTGTCTATCTGTCCGTCTCTCTCTCTCCCTTCCTCTCACTCTCTGTCTCTATATCTTTTGCCATACCTTTATCTATATCTGTTTGTCTAACTGTCTCTCTATTTCTGTCTGTCTGCCTGTTTGTTTGTCTGACTGTCTCTGTCTATCTCAGTCTGTTTGTCCTTCTGACTTTCTGTTCTTCATTGTTTATCTGTCTGTCGCTTTCCCTCTCTCGGTCTGTCTGTCTGTCTTGTTTCAGTCTGACTGTCTCTCTTTTGTACCTTTTGTGTCTGTCTCTTTCCTATCTTTCTCTGTCTGTCTGTCTTTCTCTGTTGGTCCGTTTATCCTCTCTCTGTCTGTCTCTGTTCTTGATCTCTTTGTTCGTTTGTCCGTCTTTTTCTGTCTGTTTATCTGGTAGTCTGTCTTGGTCTGTCTGTCTCTCTCTTTCTGTCCATTTTCTCGGTCTGCCTGTTTCTGTTTGTCTTGTCTCAGTCTGACTGTCTTTGTCTGTCTGTCCGTCTCTGTCGGTATGAGTCTGTGGTGTATATTTGTTTCTGTGGTTTGTTATTGTTCACAGTTTAGTTGTTAATTATGTGCTCAAATATAGTGCTTGATTGGGAGTGTGTTGCGTCATTTAGAATGTGTTGTGGATTGTATTTATGGTGTTTATATATCTCATAGTTTTCTACTTTGTTAAGTTTTTTGTTGATGTAATGTAGAATTTTTAGATTGGTGTCTATGTCATAGTCACAGACAATTATATAGATGTAATATATTTTTTATACCATCCTAAAACCAAATTTTTGAATAGGGGCCATTGATAACGGCATTGTAACCAGGATCTACTATATTATCTTTAGTTAATTTTAAATCATTTGAATTTTGTTTTTATAATATCATTGATTAAATAATATTTTCAAGTATTTTGTACTTTATTTAAATCCCTAAATAAATATTGTTATTTTAAAATAAGTTTAAGATATCTCTTAAATTAATAAGTTTTGTTCTTTAGGTCACGTAGAGAAAGAGATAGGATGGAAGCTGAGCGACGACGTACAGGCAACTTTGAAGAGACTACTGAGCCTGAAACTAGGTTAAGAATTGTTCGAATGGCAAGTGGCTTGAATCCAGTGGCAAGGGAGGCACGAGGAGATAGTAGAGATTCCAGCTCAAGCAGGAGTGACGATGAAGATGACAGACCAACCAATGGAAGTGGAAGCCAGTTAGCTGCTGGTGAACCTCCAGCTGTCACATCAATTGTAATAAGGTATAGACGAAGTCCTCAAGAACAGCAGGCGGCAAATCTAGAAAGTACAGGAGGTGATTTTGAACCTGAAATATATGGTCGTAGAGCGCTTCTTGTTGTAGGTGGACGGGAACGAAATTTACGTATTGTTCAGAGCCGCCAGAATGTCAATCGCTTAAGAGTTCCAAGAAATCATCGAATTCATTTGAATTCACCTCGGTTAACTCATTTTATCGAAGAACCCAATGTCGGGAAAGGTTTTATTAAAGAACTATGTTTTTCATCTGACGGAAGATTGATTTGTTCACCATTTGGATACGGTGTAAGACTTCTAGCTTTTTCTTCAGAATGTTCAGAGTTATCTACATGTGTTCCTAAAAGCAATCCCATGCCACTGCATGAATTAGGTACAAATGTGTGTCATGCAGATATAGTTGTAAGTACAAAATTCTCTCCTCGTCATTGCTTATTTGTCTCAGGATGTTTGACTGGAAGAATAGTTTGGCACCAACCTGTTGTGTGATCATTGAGGCTTTGTTATTGCATTTTGTTATACTTACTATGAATGTGATTAAATGTTTTCCTTACAATCATGATTTTAAATGTTAGAATATACAAGTATTAATACGTATATTGATTGAAAACATGCTAAACCATTTGATGTACCCAGGACACCATTGCAATGTTAATTGTGTAAGGTTTTATTTTTTAAAAAACCGTTTAAATAGTCTTGTAAATTGTTTTTGTTTAAAAGATTAAATATCTCAAGAGTACGCTATTAAATGTGCTAAAATCATAATATATTATGCAAAATTGATGTATGATAACAAAAGGTTGTATCCTATATGTAAATCAAATGACTCATGATAATAGGGTGGTAACCCAGTGTCATACGTTAACAAAAGGTTGTATCCAATCTGTGAATCACACGATCAATGTTTTTAGGGTGGTAACCCAACGGCATCAATATATTATAGCATTTCCATGTTGATAAATATCATAAAATCTTACGTATATCTAAATATTTATATGTTTTCTTTTAGGCTGTTCAGTATGTTGGATAGTTTCATTATATTATTTAAAGTAATGTATTTTTAAATGTTATAGTTTTAGGTATCAATATATTCTTCGTGCACCTTTATTATAAGAATTTTATTCCATTGAAGTTTAAATTATTCACAATCTGAGTGACAAATTATTTCTTCGGGACAATTGAGTAGTATTTTGCTACAAACATATTCTCCTTTATGTAGCACTAAATAATTATATATTTTATACGGATGTAAATTTTTTAATAGTTATTTATTAGATGAGTTTAATATTTTGTAATTAGTGGTTATTTGTTATCATAATTAGTAAAATCAAATTGAAAGTAACTTACGGTTTTGATGTATGTTAGACTCTAGGTCCCCACTATTTCATGTAAATAATAATACACTAATTTTTAACAATATTTACACTAAGTATTTTTCAGTGTAAATATTGTTCTAGAGTAGAATTTGTCTCTAGAATTTCTACTCTCTCAGACCCCTAAAACATGACTTCCTCCTTCCCCGATTCCTTGACCGACTTTGTTCCTCTTGGCCTCCCTTTTCCTGTCTTGTCCATCAATGATTTTACTTTTATTATTTTAACCAATCCTTTGTGGTTTCCCACGTACTTGTTTTTGGAAAATATGTCCTTTTCTGAAAATGCCTCATTTGCTTATGGGTTTTGCTGCTCATAAATTCACTTATCTCTAGTAGACTTTTGGGAGTTCCCACTTGAATTTTTCTAAATTTAAATGCAGGTTTTTTTTAATAACCGCAAACAGTAATCTATTGCCTACAGATTTACAACAGTTCCATTATTCACCCTTGATATTTTATTTATAAAATTTTTAATATTTAAATACACACACACACATATATATATATATATATATATATATATATATATATATATATATATATATATATAGGAATTTTTTAGGAATTTTTATATATAGGAATTTTTGGACTTGATAGGAGACTGACAGACTTACCTCAAGGCAATAGTCCAAAACTGCAATCTCTTGGAAATAAGCACATATAAAACACTTAATACACTTTTATTTGAAATATTTCGATCAACATGATCTTCTTCAGTCAAGAAAGAGAAAAACAAAACAAAAGATTGAAGTGAACCACAGATGTGTATAAACATCCAATTGTCACAGATTCACAGATTTATAGTTTATGATATAGTGCTATATGTGATATGTGTAGAAATTGTTATATGTGAATCGTGTAAAGATTGGTTACTTGAAACTAGATATTAAAAGTCTGTCAGAAGGAAGGTAATGGAGCTGTTAAAAATGGTAGAAGTTAGGGGGAAGTTAAAAGGAGTTTTATCTGATGTTGAGGTTAGGAGGCTCTCTAGATTTGGTATACCACTGGTATGATAACTCCCATCTTCTTAATTCTGAAGAGTTGCAATCAGGGGGGAGGGCTTTAATTATTTTGGTAGTATAGCAATCATTGAAAGAGATGATGTTGTGACTAGCAACGTGTTGAGCGGTTGGCCTGTCTATGTTCATGGTTCCAACGTCATGTCTGTGGCCATTCATTCTGATGCTCAGACTATCTGTGGTAAGGCCTATGTACTGTGCCGGACAAAATTTATATTGTAACTGGTATATTACATTACTGGATGTACAAGTATGATGACCCTGAATCTTGAAGTCCACATTGGTTGCTAGGCTATGGAAACTATTTGTTGGGATGTGTATTGGACATGTCTTGCATCTTGGTCTATTGCACGGAAAGGAGCCGTGAGGAAGTTTGGGCGGTTTTTCAGTACTTGGATCTGGTAATTTTGGATGTACTAAAATACTTTTTAAATTGAACGGTTGTCTGAACCAAATATGTGGTGGATTTGAGAAAAGATCTTTGGTGTGGGCGGAAGCTTGAAGAATCTTGAAGCCATCCTTTAATATTTTGTTCAGCTTCGTTAGGCCTGGATGGTAATCAGAATTAAGAAGATGGGAGTTATCATACCAGTGGTATACCAAATCTAGAGAGCCTCCTAACCTCAACATCAGATAAAACTCCTTTTAACTTCCCCCTAACTTCTACCATTTTTAACAGCTCCATTACCTTCCTTCTGACAGACTTTTAATATCTAGTTTCAAGTAACCAATCTTTACACGATTCACATATAACAATTTCTATACATATCACATATAGCACTATATCATAAACTATAAATCTGTGAATCTGTGACAATTGGATGTTTATACACATCTGTGGTTCACTTCAATCTTTTGTTTTGTTTTTCTCTTTCTTGACTGAAGAAGATCATGTTGATCGAAATATTTCAAATAAAAGTGTATTAAGTGTTTTATATGTGCTTATTTCCAAGAGATTGCAGTTTTGGACTATTGCCTCGAGGTAAATCTGTCAGTCTCCTATCAAGTCCAAAAATTCCTAAATAAGCTTTAAGCTCTACTAGAACTAACCTATATATATATATATATATATATATATATATATATATATATATATATATATATATATATATATATTTAGGTTAGTTTTGGTTGGTAAAGATTATTTAGATTTTTTGGACTAGGAGACTGACAGACTTACCTTGGTAAGAGTCCACACTGTAGTCTTGAAATAGAAACACATAAAAGCACTTAAACAATGATATATTTCAACCACACAGTGGTCTTTGTCAATCGAAGAGAAAACACAAAAAGAAATATGAAAAAATGAAATAAAATAAATACAAGTTGTAATCACAGATTGTGTAGAGTAGAAATCAGATGTCACAGATGCACAGATTAAAGATATATATATATTGTTTCCATGAGCATATGAGTGATTATAGTTTATATAAGTCTGTCAGGGGAAAAGAGATAAGGCTATTAGGAAAAAAAAAATTAAAAAAAAAAAAAAAAATGAATGGGTTTATCTGATGTTGAGGTTAGGGGATTCTCTGGATTTGGTATACCACTGGTATGATAGTTCCCACCTTCTCAGTTCTGAGGGATTGCAATCAGGGGGGAGTGATTTAATTATTTTTGTGGTATAGCAGTCATCAAAAGTTGTGATGTTGTGACTCGCAGCATGTTGAGCTGTTGGTCTATCCATATTCATAATTTTAACATCATGTCTGTGGCCATTCATTCTGATATTCAGACCATCCGTGGTCAGGCCTATGTACTGTGCTGAGCAAAGTTTACATTGTAGCTGGTATATGACATTTTTCGATGTACAATTATGTTGACCCTGTATTTTGAAGACCATTTTTGTTGTTTGGCTGTTGAAACTATTTGCTGAGGGGTGTATTGGACACGTCTTGCATCTAGGTCTATTGCATGGGAAGGAGCCATGAGGAAGTTTGTGTGGTTTCTCTGTATCAGGGTCTGGTAGTTTAGGATGTACTAGGATGTTTTTCAAGTTGGGAGGTTGCTTGTACCAAATTTGCGGTGGATCGGTGAAAAGATTTTTGGTGTGGACGGAAGCTTGAAGAATTTTGAAGCCATCTCTCAATATCTTGTTGAGTTTATGTAGACCAGGATGGTAGTCTGTTATTAAAGACAGTTTATTTTGTTCTGTTTGTGGTTTATGGTGAACCGAGGATTGTGCTGAATAAATTTGGTTTTCAATGAGTTTTTTTGGGTATCCTCTTCTCTGGAAGGCTGTTGATATCTTTCTATTAAAATCTTCCAATTCCCTATCATTCGAACAGATTCTCTTACCCCTGATTGCTTGACTGTATGGAATGGATCGTTTTATGTTTATTGGGTGGTTGCTGTCGAAATGGAGATATTGTAGGTGGTTTGTCGGTTTGATGTGAATTCCTGTGTTGATATTTCCATTCTGGAGTGTACAACAATCCCATGTACAGATTTGCGTACGATGGTGCCATTCTGGTGCCCATTGCTGTTCCCTTTATTTGAAAGGCCTGTCATTCACACCAGCTAAGGAAATAGACCAATTCAAGTTAGGAAAAGATGTTTTCAGCTTTGCCAGAAAACTTAGGATAAAAAATTATATAGCTCAGACACCAACTTTCAAAACGGATACAAACATAGACGTATGTGTTGCAAAATTCAAACCCCCCTCCAACTGGGATCCACCACCACTACCACCTGATCACCCCATTGAACTTGACATCAACTTTATCATGCAAAGCATCACCGATATAAATTTCACTAAAAATCTGAAGACTAAACCTAACCTTACCAAATTAGAAAAAGCGGCAATATTTTCGTTGAAAAACAATAAAGATATTATGATTCTTCCAGCAGATAAAGGTTCAACCACTGTCATTATGAACAAAGAAGACTACATCAAAGAAGGAAATAAGCAACTGTCAGACATCACAACATACAAAATACTTACAGATAACCCCACTACAGAATTTAACAATTTACTCTCGGACATACTCAAATATACAGCTCCTGAACCAAACATTTCAGAAACATCTCTAAAATTATTATATAATGAAAACCCCTCTACTCCTCAATTCTATATATTACCAAAGATCCACAAAAACATAATCCCTCCATCTGGTAGACCAATAATTGCTGGCTGCAATTCAGTAACGGAAAGAATTTCAGCTTTCCTCGACTCACACCTTCAACCCTTAGTAAAGAAACTTCCATCACATACCCAGGACACCAATCATTTCATAGATCGACTCTCACAAATATCTGTACCTCTACCCCCGGTAACTATTTTGGTCACCATAGATGTCACCTCTCTCTATACCAACATCCCTCATGCACACGGCCTATCTGCAATAGAGAATTTTCTAAACAAACGCCCAGGCAAGCCTTCTCCCACTACACCTTTTCTTGTGAACCTGACCAGGTTCATCCTCGAGAAGAACAACTTTCAGTTTGAGGGAAGGAACTACCTTCAAATAAAGGAAACAGCAATGGGCACCAGAATGGCACCATCGTACGCAAATCTGTACATGGGATTGTTGGAAGAAAGTTTTCTAAAGACACAAACACACCAGCCATTATGTTTGTATAGATATATAGATGACATCTTCCTAATTTGGACACAGGGTGCTTCAACACTTGAGGCATTTTTAGACAGCCTGACACAATTCTCCACACTTCAATTTACCTGGGAGAAATCTACATCAGCCATCACCTTTTTGGATGTAGAGGTAACACTCCAGAATGGAAATATCAACACAGGAATTCACATCAAACCGACAAACCACCTACAATATCTCCATTTCGACAGCAACCACCCAATAAACATAAAACGATCCATTCCATACAGTCAAGCAATCAGGGGTAAGAGAATCTGTTCGAATGATAGGGAATTGGAAGATTTTAATAGAAAGATATCAACAGCCTTCCAGAGAAGAGGATACCCAAAAAAACTCATTGAAAACCAAATTTATTCAGCACAATCCTCGGTTCACCATAAACCACAAACAGAACAAAATAAACTGTCTTTAATAACAGGCTACCATCCTGGTCTACATAAACTCAACAAGATATTGGAGAGATGGCTTCAAAATTCTTCAAGCTTCCGTCCATACCAAAAATCTTTTCACCGATCCACCGCAAATTTGGTACAAGCAACCTCCCAACTTGAAAAACATCCTAGTACATCTTAAACTACCAGACCCTGATGCAGAGAAAGCACACAAACTTCCTCATGGCTCCTTCCCATGCAATAGACCTAGATGCAAGACGTGTCCAATACACCCCTCAGCAAATAGTTTCAACAGCCAAACAACAAAAATGGTCTTCAAAATACAGGGTCATCATAATTGTACATCGAAAAATGTCATATACCAGCTACAATGTAAACTTTGCTCAGCACAGTACATAGGCCTGACCACGGATGGTCTGAATATCAGAATGAATGGCCACAGACATGATGTTAAAATTATGAATATGGATAGACCAACAGCTCAACATGCTGCGAGTCACAACATCACAACTTTTGATAACTGCTATACTACAAAAATAATTAAATCACTCCCCCCTGATTGCAATCCCTCAGAACTGAGAAGGTGGGAACTATTATACCAGTGGTATACCAAGTCCAGAGAATCCCCTAACCTCAACATCAGATAAATCCATTCATTTTTTTTTTCCTCCTAATAGCCTTATCTCTTTTTCCCTGACAGACTTATATAAACTATAATCACTCATATGCTCATGGAAACAATTTATATATATCTTTAATCTGTGTCATCTGATTTCTACTCTACACTATCTGTGATTACAACTTATATTTATTTTATTTCATTCTCTCATATTTCTTTTTGTGTTTTCTCTTCGATTGATAAAGACCACTGTGTGGTTGAAATATATCATTGTTTAAGTGCTTTTATGTGTTTCTATTTCAAGACTACAGTGTGGACTTTTACCAAGGTAAGTCTGTCAGTTTCCTAGTCCAAAAAATCTATATATATATATATATATATTCTTGATATTTTACGTTATCCATTGTTATTCCGTTGCACTGACTTTATGAAGTTAATATATTACTATTGTAAGTAATTTTATCCACCATTAAGTGCAATAATCTTACCTTGAGTGATGAGGCACCTTTCGGTCACTTGACCATTGTCAAATCACTGATATTTTTCTGGTGTAGACGTTCGGTCCGTGATATTGGTATTTGTTGACGTTACACACACTTTCTCTTGATCTGTGTGTATGATGTTTTTATATAGTATGTCTTCTGTATATGTTGTTTGTAGTTTCATTAAATTGTTGTGTATGTTTTTATAAATGTGGTATTTTTCTAGTGAGTTTAGTTCTATTGGGTTATTATTTATTTCTAGTATGGTTAGGTTATTTTCGTAATTTGTTATTTCATGTTTATGTGATATTAGGTGTGCTGCAACATTTGATACTTTTGAATTTTTGTTTTTGAATGCTCCATAATGTTCTTCAAATCTTATTTCAAATGATCTGGTTGTTTTTCCTATATAAAATGCGTTACAGTTGTTGAATGTAATTTTGTAAATTCCTGATAGGTTATGTTTTTCTGAATTTGTTTTGTGGTTTGTGTTATTAAGATATTTTATTATTTTGTTGTTTGGTTTGTCTGTTGGAGTGTAGTATTCTTTGTTGTATATATTTGTTATTTTTTCTATTTTGTTATTGGTGTATTTATATTTTAGGTAGATTTTTTTATTTTCATTATTATTGTGTTCCGGTTGTAGTGTTGTGTTGAGGTTAGGTTTTTTTGTGAATTTATTGTATATACTTTTTATAATGTGTTTGTTGTATCCATTTTCTATTACTATTTTTGTAATGTTATCTAATTCTTCATTTAATTTTTGTTTGTTATCCTGTGTGTATTTTATTGCTTTATTTATCATGTTACTGTAAGTGTTAATTTTGTGTGTCCAGGGGTGGTTAGATTTGTAGTGTATTGTGGTGTTGTTGGAAGTAGGTTTCCTGTATACTGTAGTTTCTATTTTATTATCATTTATATTTAAAGTGATGTCGAGATAGTTGATTGTTCTATTTGTTTCTGTTTCAACGGTGAATTGTACGTTTTCGTTGTATGTATTTAGTTTGTTTAATATTATGATGTGTTCGTTGTGAATGGTAGGTTGGTATATTACAAGTATATCATCTACATACCTTGTCCATAGTGAAATATTGTGTGTGTTTAGTATAGGTTTAATTATTATTTGTTCAAAGTGTTGTAAATATATTTCTGACATGACATATGATATGGGTGAACCCATGGGGAGTCCAGTTGTTTGTTTATAATATTTATTGTTAAATTGGAAGTAATTTTGGTTACATATGTGTTTGGTTAGCGTAATGATACTATCTATTATGTTTCTTTTTTCGTTATTGTGTATTAGTTTGTTTTTTATTATTTCTATGGTTTCTTCTATTGGGATACTAGGGTACATGTTAGTTATGTCATAACTCATTATTTTTGTGTTGCTGTTTGTTTTTATCGTTTTTATTTTATTAATTAATTCGTATCCATTTTTTCAATTGTATGTGTTGTTGATATGTATTTTAGATCTTATTATTTTGTCTAGTATTTTTGCGATTATGTAAGATGGTGCTGTTGTGAAATTTATTAGTGGTCTAAATGGTGTGTCGGGTTTGTGGATGTTAGGTATCCCTGATAATATTGGTGCACATGGTTTGAATGGGTATAGTCTTGTGTGGTATTTTAATTTATTGTTATAGTTTAGGGTATTTCGGTGAGTGACTATTAAGTTTTTTATTGTAATAAGGTAATTGCTAGTTGGGTCTGGGATTTGTTCGTATTTATTTTCTTTTATGTAGTTAGTCATTGAATCGATGTATTTGGTATTTTCTATTATTACTGGTGTATTTGTTTTATCTGATTTTAATATTAAGTAGTCGTTGTTTTCTAGTTTTTCTCTGAGTTTTATAATTTCTTTTTTATTTATATATTGTTCCGTTTTTTTGTTTTTTCCGTTTTTATTAGGTTAATTTTATTATTAATATTGTTTCTTATGTGTGCAGTATTTTAGTGGGTAATTTTGTGGATGTTAGATTCTGTGTCAACTATTAGGTTTTTTATTATTTGTTTTTTGTTGAAATTAGGTAGGTTATATTTGAAGGAATTTGTTATTATTATTTTTTCTTTTTCAGTAAACTGTGTTTTAGTTAAGTTTATGAAATTATTGTTGTTAGAATTGTGGATTGGTTCTAGGCTATTTTTTAGGTTATGTTGTTGTTTTGATAAATTTTCGTATTTCTGTTTTGTCTGTTTATTGTGTTTGTTTTATGTTTTATTATAATTTGTTGTGTTTTTTCGTGAATAATAATAGGTGCGAGAGTATCAAAAGTTTTCATTATTTCCAAATTGGTTGTGTATAGTTGTAAATTGATTGGCTTTTTTTATGGTAGGCAGATTTAATGTTTTGTTTAATTATGCGTAATTCAGCTATTTTTGTTGCTTTATTGATAATAGTGTTTTGTTTATTTTTTAAGTGTAATTTAGCGTATTTTGGTGTTATATTAAGTGTTAAGGATTTTTTATTAAACTGTATTTTGTTGATGCAATTCTGGAGCTTGATTTTGAGGTTAAGATATTTACGGTATAGTTGTTTACCTTGGTAGGTGTTAAATTCTTGATATTTTACGTTATCCATTGTTATTCCGTTGCACTGACTTTATGAAGTTATTATATTACTATTGTAAGTAATTTTATCCACCATTAAGTGCAATAATTTTACCTTGAGTGATGAGGCACCTTTCGGTCACTTGACCATTGTCAAATCACTGATATTTTGACAGTGACCAAAAGTATCAGTGATTTGACAATGGTCAAGTGACCGAAGGGTGGCTCATCCCTCAAGGTAAAATTATTGCACTTAATGGTGGATAAAATTACTTACAATAGTAATACATTAACTTCATAAAGTCAGTGCAACGGAATAACAATGGATATCGTAAAATATCTAGAATTTAACACCTACCAAGGTAAACAACTATACCGTAAATATCTTAACCTCAAAATCAAGCTCCAGAATTGCATCAACAAAATACAGTTTAATAAAAAATGCTTAACACTTAATATAACACCAAAATACGCTAAATTACACTTAAAAAATAAACAAAACACTATTATCAATAAAGCAACAAAAATAGCCGATTTACACATAATTAAACAAAACATTAAATCTGCCTACCATAAAAAAAGCCAAATCAATTTACAACTATACACAACCAATTTGGAAATAATGAAAACTTTTGATACTCTCACACCTATTATTATTCACGAAAAAACAACAAATTATAATAAAACATAAAACAAACACAATAAACAGACAAAACAGAAAAATCGAAAATTTATCAAAACAACAACATAACCTAAAAAATACCCTAGAACCAATCCACACCTCTAACAACAATAAATTCATAAACTTAACTAAAACACAGTTTACTGAAAAAGAAAAAATAATAATAACAAATTCCTACAAATATATCCTACCTAATTTCAACGAAAAACAAATAATAAAAAACCTAATAGTTGACACAGAATCTAACATCCACAAAATTACCCACTAAAATACTGAACACATAAGAAACAATATTAATAATAAAATTAACCTAATAAAAACGGGAAAAAACGGAAAAAAACGAAAAAACGGAACAATATATAAATAAAAAAGAAATTATAAAACTCAGAGAAAAACTAGAAAACAACGACTACTTAATATTAAAATCAGATAAAACAAATACACCAGTAATAATAGAAAATACCAAATACATCGATTCAATGACTAACTACATAAAAGAAAATAAATACGAACAAATCCCAGACCCAACTAGCAATTACCTTATTACAATAAAAAACTTAATAGTCACTCACCGAAATACCCTAAACTATAACAATAAATTAAAATACCACACAAGACTATACCCATTCAAACCATGTGCACCAATATTATCAGGGATACCTAAAATCCACAAACCCGACACACCATTTAGACCACTAATAAATTTCACAACAGCACCATCTTACATAATCGCAAAAACACTAGACAAAATAATAAGATCTAAAATACATATCAACAACACATACAATATAAAAAATGGATACGAATTAATTAATAAAATAAAAACGATAAAACAAACAGCAACATAAAAATAATAAGTTATGACATAACTAACATGTACCCTAGTATCCAAATAGAAGAAACCATAGAAATAATAAAAAACAAATTAATACACAATAACGAAAAAAGAAACATAATAGATAGTATCATTACGCTAACCAAACACATATGTAACCAAAATTACTTCCAATTTAACAATAAATATTATAAACAAACAACTGGACTCCCCATGGGTTCACCCATATCATCTGTCATATCAGAAATATATTTACAACACTTTGAACAAATAATAATTTAACCTATACTAAACACACACAATATTTCACTATGGACAAGGTATGTAGACGATATACTTGTAATATACCAACCTACCATTCACAACGAACACATCATAATATTAAACAAACTAAATACATACAACGAAAACATACAATTCACCGTTGAAACAGAAACAAATAGAACAATCAACTATCTCGACATCACTTTAAATATAAATGATAATAAAATAGAAACTACAGTATACAGGAAACCTACTTCCAACAACACCACAATACACTACAAATCTAACCACCCCTGGACACACAAAATTAACACTTACAGTAACATGATAAATAAAGCAATAAAATACACACAGGATAACAAACAAAAATTAAATGAAGAATTAGATAACATTACAAAAATAGCAATAGAAAATGGATACAACAAACACATTATAAAAAATATATACAATAAATTCACAAAAAAACCTAACCTCAACACAACACTACAACCGGAACACAAAAATAATGAAAATAAAAAAATCTACCTAAAATATAAATACACCAATAACAAAATAGAAAAAATAACAAATATGTACAACAAAATAATAAAATATCTTAATAACACAAACCACAAAACAAATTCAGAAAAACATAACCTATCAGGAATTTACAAAATTACATGCAACAACTGTCACGCATTTTACATAGGAAAAACAACCAGATCATTTAAAATAAGATTTGAAGAACATTATAGAGCATTCAAAAACAAAAATTCAAAAGTATCAAATGTTGCAGCACACCTAATATCACATAGACATGAAATAACAAATTACGAAAATAACCTAACCATACTAGAAATAAATAATAACCCAATAGAACTAAACTCACTAGAAAAATACTACATTTATAAAAACATACACAACAATAATGAATCTACAAACAACATATACAGAAGACATACTATATAAAAACATCATACACACAGATCAAGAGAAAGTTCGTGTAACGTCAACAAATACCAATATCACGGACCGAACATCTACACCAGAAAAATATCAGTGATTTGACAATGGTCAAGTGACCGAAAGATGCCTCATCACTCAAGGTAAAATTATTGCACTTAATGGTGGATAAAATTACTTACAATAGTAATATATTAACTTCATATATATATATATATATATATATATATATATATACAGTGAAACCTGTTTAAGCCGGAATCCATTGGGACCGGCATTTTTTTCCGTCTCAGACAGGTTTCCGGCTTATACAGTAGTAGTGTACTGTATGATGGTAAAACCATCACGAAACGTTTGCCGAGTCTATTTTTAGCGTTGGGGTGAGGGTAGGCCGTGGGGATTCTTAGCTATAAGACTATTATTTCTATTGATCAGCTGTATGGCGCTGTACCAACACCATATAGATAACGAACATTTAATTGTCATCGTGTCTACATTTGTTCTAATACAGTATTTAATTTAATTATTTATTTCCCATTAAGTACTGACTGTTTATTTCCTACAGAGATAACACTTCAACATATAAAGCAAGTGTATTTAAATCACAAGAAAACTATCACATTTTAACATCTAAATAAACGTCATTCAACAGTAATATTGGTTATCTTGATTGCCTAATGACAGCCCGTAGCCTGTGCCCTGTGACGTCACAACTCGCAAACCTTGTTTTCTAGGTGGTGTTGGCTATGCACACTACAGAAAATGTTAAAACCGACATTACATAATAAAAATCTTACCTTTTAATGCAGCAACCTTTTATCCTTCTCCACGAAACATTTTTAATAGAAAACTATAAAACTGAAACACTTATACACTTGTCAACAAAATTTATGAATTAATGATGCAATTTATTGAAAAACTATATTTTTCCTCTTACTTTATTTAGGGTAAATACTGTACATAGTAGGCTTACGTAAAAATAAAAGAAAATCAATTAGGCTTGAAAGATTCTAGCATTGACTTTTGTTTTACTTGCTTGTGTTTCAGTTATTGTTTTTAGTTGTAACAAATGGTGACGTATTTCCAGGCTGTTAATACGTACCGCGAAATCTTCTAACTCACACATTTTCAATAAAGCCTCGCAAAATGTTTTTATTTTGTTTTCTACGACGGGTCCGTCTTCAATTTCTTCTTTTTCTTCTATTTGCACATGTTTTTTGCCTTTTAGAATGAAGCGATCTCTCGCCTTTCAATATGTCAATCAATATGATATTATTATGTCTGGCGGTGCATGTTTGTAAACCATTCATTGCGTTATCTTGAAGGAAACGAGTGCTGACACATAGCCTATCGTAAATTATGGATGTTTGTATACCATTGCGTTATCTTGTGCATATCAGCAATCCTTAACGTTGTTACAGAGTTCTCAGAAATAAATACGATCCGTTACAATTAAGCAGACCTATCTGTGAAATTTGTTATGGTAAAAAAATATATTATGAACTGTATTTTATCTAAACGGAAGTCATTGTAACTTTATATTTTACAGCATCTATATAATCAGATTTTCCGGCTTATGCAGAACTAAGACGTAGTAAATACGTATCACTCATCCTTTTGCTTATTCTGCTTCCGCGTTAGACAGTTTCCGGCTTATGGAGGTTATTAACCAGGTAAATGAAATAGGCGACAGTCGGGACTTTTAAAGTTTTCCGCGATAGACGGGATTCCGCCTAACACAGGGTCCGTCTAAGACAGATTTCATATATATATATATGAAGTTAATATATTACTATTGTA
This sequence comes from Prosapia bicincta, assembly GCA_036971475.1. NCBI lineage: Eukaryota > Metazoa > Arthropoda > Insecta > Hemiptera > Cercopidae > Prosapia > Prosapia bicincta. The sequence continues at coordinate 151,689,844 of JBAIZL010000003.1, read as the reverse complement.
AGTAATTTTATCCACCATTAAGTGCAATGATTTTACCTTGAGTGATGAGGCACCTTTCAGTCACTTGACCATTGTCGAATCACTCGACCAGTGATTCGACAATGGTCAAGTGACCGAAAGGTGCCTCATCACTCAAGGTAAAATCATTGCACTTAATGGTGGATAAAATTACTTACAATAGTAATATATTAACTTCATATAGTCAGTGCAAGGGAAAAACAATGGATAACGTAAAATATCAAGAATTTAACACCCACCAAGGTAAACAACTGTACCGTAAATATCTTAACCTCAAAATCAAACTCCAGAATTGCATCAACAAAATACATTTTAATAAAAAATGCTTAACACTTAATATAACACCAAAATACACTAAATTACACTTAAAAAATAAACAAAACACTATTATCAATAAAGCAACAAAAATAGCCGAATCACATATAATTAAACAAAACATTAAATCTGCCTACCATAAAAAAAGCCAATTCAACTTACAACTCTACACAACCAATTTGGAAATAATTAAAACTTTTGATACTCTCACAATGTAAAATTTTAAAAATCATCTTGTTTGTTATACCGTGGATCTGCTATAATATATCCCCTCTTTACACGATTAAAAATGTACTATCTAAACAATTTTAAAGTTATTTACAACTACATCATAAAAATAATTATATATGTAAAGGACCTGCTTCCTTGAATATAACATTACTGATTATAAACAATATCATATTTACCAAATGTTAGTTTTTCACAAATAGCATTAATCAGAGAAAAAGCATTAAATCAATGTTTCTTTGAAATCAAGGTTTTCAATTTTTCATACCAACATAGATCATTGTTAGATAAAATGGGCTTTTACTATGTGTTAGTGTAAGTAGTGTGTAGGTTTTATATATATATATATATATATATATATATATATATATATATATATATATATATATATATGTATGTATGTATATTGAGTTTTTAGGCGATAGATTTATTTTTAATTTATAGTTATTTATGTAAATAAATTAATAACCTCAAATTAGATGTTTCAATTATTAAATATAAAGCCGATATATCTTTCACAAATAAAATTATGTGTGTAGTAAATGTTTTACATGTCAATAAATGTCAAGTGTGTTAAATTCTAATAAAATTTAATTATAATGCTATCTGGAAAATGAAAGTTACTCTTTTATTTTAATTTCTTAAGAAGTAGACCTGATAAAATTGATAAGTGTGTTAAATTCTTACACAAATTAATTATTATGCTATGTTGATAAATGAGAGTTATTCTTTTATTTTTATTTATTAAGGAGATAAACTGATAAAATGGATAATAAAATTGATAAGTGTATTAAATTCTAACAATGTAATTATTAGTCTATGTTGAAAAATGAAAGTTATTTTTTTATTTATTAAGAAGAAAAACTGATTAAATGAATAGTATAAAATTGATAAGTGTGTTAAATTCAACACAATGTAATTATTAGTCTATGTTGAAAAATGAAAGTTATTTTTTTATTTATTAAGAAGAAAAATTAATAAAATGGATGGTAAAATTGATAAGTGTGTTAAATTCTAATACTATGTAATTATTATGCTATGTTGAACTATGAATGTTATTCTATTATTTCAACTTATTAAGAAGTAAATCTGATAAAATTGATAAGTTTATTAAATTCTAACATAATTTAATGAATATTCTATGTTGAAAATGAAAGTTATTTTTTTATTTTAATTTCTGAAGAAGTAAGACTGATTTTTTTATTTCAATTTAATCAGTAAAACCGATAAAGTTGATAGTATAATTTGCAAGTGCTTTATTTTTCTAACACAATTTATTTATTATGCTATATTGATAAATGAAAGTTATTTTTTTGGTTTAATTTCTTAATCAGTAAAACTAATAAAGTTGATAGTAAAATTGGCAAGTGTATTAAATTCTAACACTATTAAATGCTATGTTGAAAAATGAAAGATATCTTATATTTTAGTTTCTTAAGAAATAAAACTGATAAAATTAAATACAGTCGAACCTCTGTATAACAAAGTCGATTATCCAGAGAAAACATTCGTTGTAGAGAGGTATTCGTTATTGAGAGGTTGTGTTCTAAAAAATGCTCCCAGCCCATCTTACGCATATCACACTACCTGCGGTAATAAAAGGGATTCAGTATAATATCGCTAGCGTAGTTAGTGTAATAGGCCAATGTTAATATAGGATAATGGTTTATAAAGTCTCAATTTATTTGAAATTCAAGTTGTTAAAAATGTTTTATTGATGTTTCTTCATTGTATTAGATGTCCACATTCAATATTTTTCATAGGGTCTACTCTGTATAGGCTATTATGATAATTTATCTAATGCTTATGAAAACTTACTGGTAAATAAGTACACTCACCAATTCATTTTCAGGAAGCATGACTTGAATGTAGTGGAATTTAATCGAAGCAAACTCAGCAGGCCGTAATTTAGTAACTGTATTATTTATTAACCGTATTACATTTATTAACACTTTCAACACGGCTGCGATATTGGTGATCTCATCAAACTACTGCCTGTTTTTCCTTAACTTCCAGCTCTGACTGCAGTGAAACGCCATGCGGGTTGCATAGCCTGTTGTAGCATCTAATTATCAACCCCGTTGTTTTCATCTCAATAATTTTATTTCTAACATATACATTTTTATTGGTGACATCAGAACAGTATATTAGATTCTAAAATATTGTTTTATTTATCGGGTCACAATTTAAAAAAGGAAATAATACAAATGATAAATTACTGTATGACAAATAAGAAAACACAATAAAAAAGACAGAGAAAAAAGAAAATTTATATACAAAACTAAAGACCCTACTACTAAAATATATTACATACTAAAATAAGTTTCACTCAGAATGTTTGTTTCATTTTGTGCCAAGTGTTTCTGAGATCGTAATGTAAACGGAGACAAAGATAATACATATGTCACATCCGAGACTATTTATAGCCGAGATAAGCTGACACTGGTTTACTACAATCTTATGTTGACACAATAGGTTTTTGGGCGTCCAAGCATTTTGTCAATGACTCATATTTACAATAGTCTGTTCCCACCTGCAGTTGTTTTATTAACTCTAACAAGACAGTTATCGTTTATTCTTGCGGTAGTTCGGAAAACTTGGTTAATTTTTATGATCGTTGTTTTTACCGGATATTCTGCCGCGTTAAATGGTTCAAACTAAAAAAAACCCATTAAAATATAAAAGTTAAACCAAATTAAATCTGCTCATAAAACTTCCTGAATCATTGTTTCAGTTGAAGCATTAAAAGTTAACTTGGGGTGGTTGGATTTAAAAACAACTCGGGCACAATGTTCTCCAAACTCTTTTAAAGCACTGGCGTAAAAATCAAACCTTTATATAGGTATCGACACTAGAGAAGTTTCAATTAGCCTAGGAGTAAGGGTGCCGGTGAGCTCGCCGTATCTAAGGAAATAAGCTGGGAGCACATCTTTAAAGAAACCCAGAGCGTGCCGGAACGCTAGCCATGCTGACGTGTTAACTGAACCAGTCAATTGCTGATATGTGTTTCGCCTTCCGTTCTTGGTTTTGTTGATCTTCCTGCTGAAAATAAACAATTTCCTGGAAATGACATTGTGAGCTGCCTATACAACACTACATTTCTTCGGTTGAAATGGAAAAAAAAAATTGTTATTGAGAGGTCCGAAATTCGTTACATAAAGGTAAATAAGCAGTATAACTTCTAAAATGTCATGGGATAAGTTAAAAATTCGTTATATAGAGAATTTTGTTATCTGGAGGTTCGTTATATAGAGGTTCGACTGTAATTGGGTTAAATTAAATGATGTTTTAACTCTTAAATATACAAACCGAAATATCTTACAAAAATAAAATTATGTGTGTAGTAAATGTTTTACATGTCAATAAATGTTAAGTGCGTTAAATTCTAATAAAATTTAATTATTATGTTATGTGGAAAAATGAAAGTTATTCTTTTATTTGAACTTCTTAAGAAGTAAAACTGATTAAATGTGTATGTTAAATAGGTTATAATTTTGTATATTACCATGTCGCTCGAATAGTTTTAATTTATACTCGAATATTTATCACCTATATTAGATTATCATATGTAACAATAAAATAATAAAATTTCAGTTTTACAATCGTGTAATTTAAACTTTCCTGTTGTTTATGACTAGAAGAAACACCAATGATTTACATTGTTATTCGATCTGCAATCAGAAAGTTCCAAAACTGTAAAAGTCTGTGGATTTGACCAAATAAATGATTCAAGATAAGTGAGTAAGTGTGTGAGATTTCGTTCTGTCTATATATTGTGTTTTGTAATCAATCAACATTCCATTGTAGATTTTTAGAGAAATGATATATTTGAGCAAACGAGTTTGTATTACATTTTATTTTAATTGAAATTTATACTATATTTGTAATTGGTTTACACTCTGCAATGCTTTACAAAGGTTTCGAAGAACATTTATTTAATAAAACACATGTTTTTAGCGGCTTGCTTGTTTCAAGGTAAACAGAAGTTTACTAAAATGATGATGATACAGGATACCTTCCAAAAACAAAAGAAATGATATATTAGAAATCATGCAATTGATTAACAAAAAAAAAACCTGGTGTCTAACATTCTGTAATTTATATAGAAGTGTTGGCGTAGTTGAAAGCTGTAGAGAAATTGTAAGAAAATGTAAGCATGCATTCATGCTTCTTGAAAATTCATTCCTTAACTTTTATGCCTGGAGCAGAGATGTTCAACTTACAAAGGTGGGAGGGCCAAGTCGTGGTTCACACCAATGTGTAGTGCAGGGTTCTAGAAATTTATTATGAGGGGGATTTACCAGGGGTATTTCTCCTCATGTAAATATCCGATGCTTTTTTTAAATTAGATGGAAAATTTGAGGTTGTTTGATGGCTTAACTGACTGATACACTGATCCAGTTTTGTATAACTTCATTCTAATAAAAACTTGGAAAATGTATGGTACTTCAGGATTTTTTTGTTAATATTGAAAGATATGTTAATTGGAAAGAGATTTTCTATGTGTGTCATCCAAAACTGTGTTTCTAAAAGAAATAAATATTTTAATTTAACATTCTTTGATCAGAGAAACCGGGACAAATTTAATCTCATGAGCTACACTGTAATTCTACACGTTTAGCCTTCTTACCAAGCTATATAAAACGGTATTAAAAACTAAGTTAGATTTTAAAAGATTGTTTTATTTTATAATAGAAATAATGTAAATGGTATAAAGTTGTTGAAACAATAACTATATAGATTAGACAAAAAGGAACAATATTTTTATTCATGTTTGTTGAATATCAATGATGTTTTTATTCATCTGGTTCAGCGTGAACTCTCTCATTTTCTCAACATGATAGTAATTAACTCTGTTTTTGAGTTGGAAAAACTATTGGCGAGTCGCACAGAATAGCCCATCGGCCAGTTGGACAATTCTGGTATACAGTGTATCTCCCCTTACAGGTATCTATTTCACAGACAAGTTTTCAATCCCCAGTCTCAATAAAAAAAGTGAAGTGAAAAGTTTTCAAATAAAGATGAAGTATATTTCATAATTACAGGTAATTCACTTTAACATTTCAGTAAAAAAACTTGCTACTCTAAAAGAAATGAGCAAAATAAGATTGCTAACTCCCCACTTGTGGATGGCCAGTAGACTAGCAACACAGCTGACAATTGTTATGTAGACCATGTTCTATTGTTATGGCTAAGTTAACATGATCTCAGCTGTCGGCATATGTAACAACTGTGTTTTTGTAGCAGCTTATATGTGTTTTATTTTACAATTAATGTCTTTAAATTTCAATAAATATTTGGAACGTTATTCGTTGCCTAATACTGTTTTCATAAAATTTAAATCCATATTTTAAACAGTTATTTATTAACATCAGATATTTGATGAAGTACAGTTGATGTCTGATTCTTGATAGTTTTACTTTAACATTGAAGAAATTGTGTTTTCAACATCACAATAACCTGGTGGGTTTTTATCATAACTGAGAGTTTAGGGCAGCTAGTGCCACAATGAAATTAGATGTTATTCCCATATTTAGCTGTCAATGATTTCTACTGGCCCTGAAAATGTTATTTTAGATGAAAAGTAGTAATTTTGGCACCAAGGAAGATGTTAAGTGAAAACGCGCCTCTTCTATGTTAAGGTGTTTCATAGCCTTCGAACAATTTCTATAAATGGAAAAAGTGCTAAATTTGTTACATGAACTCACAAGATTACTTTAAAAGGTCAACATATCTTTAATAACCTAAATAAGTAATAAACTTTGAATACAGCTACACTCTGATCACACCTCATGTAGTAAAAGCCAGCAATAACTGTACTTGATAGCACAAATGCATTTGTTCCACCAAAATAACAATTGTTTACTGGTTTCTACTTTTATCATCTACTGGTTCGAGTAACCTTCATTTCTATTATTTTTTATTTTCATTCTAAGCCCGGAATAGTCCTCACTTTGTTTTATACAAAATCAGATGCCGGACATGAATTGATGGTATCATACAGGTAGTCAACTTAACCTATAAAGATCATTCTCGGTATTATGCAGTGACCAGGAATTCTGCAAAATGATACTTCAACACCTCATAATTGGAGCTTGTAAATTGAACACAAATTGTCTTTGCCTAAAGTGTTCTTTTATCACATTTTCTGATTCATCTGAAAAGCACTTTCGAAATCAGAATACACAAGATAATTTAATATTGAAGATGGAATTGATGTAGGTACATCCTATGCTTAAAAAGGGGCCAAACATATGTACAAATATTAGCATTATGTTAGTGGGTTCTGTAAATCTGCAAAAACTCCTGGTGGTTAATAACAAAAAGGAGTATTGTGTTTTAGGTAACTAGAGAATGAAAAATTAAGGTTCGACATTTTAATTTTCAATGAAGGAATGTAACGCAATGTTATTTCAAATGTAGGTGATATTTGCAAATCTAAGCTATTCAAAACATGTAAGGTTTATATGCCTAATGGAGCAGTCAAATATTGATGTCCATTGTAATGTCCTTCATGGGATTTATTGGAAACTATTTTTAATGCCCAATGTTTTAGTTTATTTTGAAGATTAGTGTTTTAAAATATCACTTGTCTGACATCGTCATCAGAGTGCAGGTTCCCAGCCTTAGACGTGACTAGAGATTTGATGATCTAAAAGCACAAGCAGCAAGTCTTTAATGCAGAGTGATGAACTTCATGCAGATGAATAGGCTACACAACCAAGGTCAATGCATGATTTTATGATACTGACAGAGCATAAACATTTTGTTCACTCCTCAATTAGTATCACTAAGAACTCTTAACACATCCAATACCCTGTTATATTGTATCTTCAAATTACACACATGCAGGATTCATGAGAGCCTTGTATCAAATAAAAGTCCCCAAAATCAAACAAGAGGTTTGAATTCAAATACCATCAAGATAAAGAATAGAGGTCTGGTGTTACCTAGAGTGACTAAATGCTACACACTGTGTCTTAAACCAGAAAACTTTAAAACTGTTCACTTTGACCAATTCTGTAACCTGTTTATTACTATTTGAAGAGATCTTTCCACTGTTGTCATACTCTGAACAGCCACATCTATAAATTATCCACAAACGGAGAACGAAGGATAGGAGACAGTATGTTTACCAGTAACACTTTTAATGAGAATGGCAAACAGTATCACACTACTTTGTGGACCCCCACTCTTTAGTTTATGGTGATTAGAAATTGTGCCTTCAAGATACGCATAAGACCTGTAAGAAAAAAAAATTTTAATGAATGAAAGAATGTTGCACTGTATACCCCTTGATTTTATCATGTTTAAAATTTCTCTTCTTGCCATGTATACCTACTCAAGGTAAAAAAAAAACAGCGAGTGTTCGATGTAAGAGAAAAGTATTTGGTATAGCTGTCTCTAATAAAGGTAATTAGTCAAATGACGAACACACTTATCTGAAACCAAACTGTTCGCTGGGAAGTTCATTGGTTTCTAGGTACCAGACAAGATGTCGATCATCTTCTCCAGTAGTTTGCATAAAGAAATTGCTCTATAACTACTGGGATATGTTTTGTTTCTCCCTAGTCTAAGAGTCATGACTTAGTGAAACAATGTTCCTCAAATAAGTTGTGTTTTTGAAAGAGAATTAGTTTGGCCAATAATGGGAGAAGGTTGACCAAGGAGTGTAAATTGCCATAAGGAACTGGAGCTGACTCTAGATTACTGTATTGTATGGAGGTGACATCCATAGTGTAGATCAGAGGTCTTCAAATGGCGGCCCGCGGGCCAGGTCCGGACCGCGAGCTCGTTTTGAACGGCCCGCGCCAAATATTTCAGTTGTCTCACACGACACAACTTTGCACACTGACGCAGGAGGCGTGACACCAAGGGACATGTGGTCAAACAATAGGTTCCCCCACTCTCCCTCCCCACCACAGCGTAATTCCCGTTACTTATGGGTCCCCTTACTTACCCGGACGGTCTGGTCTAGCGACAGTCTCTTACTATCGGTGTCATTGTCACTCTTGAGCTATCTGCTGCTAGTACATAGTGGACATTATTTCAGTGCCGTTGTCTGCATTTATTGTGTTTAACGTTTTGTCGAGTGTGTTGTAAGTTTTAAAAGTGAGTTGTTTAAGTTTGTCAACAGCTACTATGGAAGGTAAGAAAAGAAAAGTTGACAGCGAAAATAGATAATTCCTATCAGAATGGACTGATAAATATTTGTTTATACTCCCAAATCGCGCTGGTACCGTACCTGTATGTTTAATATGTCACCAGATTGTATCTGTTGTCAAAAGTGCGAACGTCAAACGTAACTTTGAGACAAAACACAAGTCTTTTTATGAAAAATTTCCAATTATCAGCAATTTACGCAAGTCAAAAGTTGATTCCTTATGTGCCAGTTATTCAACTTCCACTCAAATAATGAATCGATCTATGGCAGCGCAGGAAAAATGTGCAGAAGCATTTCTTGGACTCTCGCTAAACATATGAAACCTTTTAGTGATGGAGAAATAGTTAAAGAATGTATGTTAGCGGCAGGGAGTGCATTATTTGACACCAAACAGGACGTTGTTGACACTATTAGTCTTATTCCTCTTTCAGCAGCTACAACTACTAGAAATACAGAGATTTTAGCAGATGGAAATAATAAAATGTTAAAGCAGGTTTTAGCAGCTACAACTACTAGAAATACAGAGATTTTATCAGATGGAAATAATAAAATGTTAAAGCAGGTTTTAGCAGCTACAGACAGTTATTCATTGGCCATAGATGAGTCATGCGACATCTCTGATATGGCCCAGCTAGTAGTTTTTGTGAGATTTTTAGATAAAGCTAAAGACCAGTTCATTGAAGAACTTTTAACTATCATACCAATGGAAGGTCAAACCCGTGGAGAAGACTTGCACAAGGTTTTAACGGGGTTTTTTGAAAATGCTAGTTTTGATCCTAAAAAGTTAATTTCGATAACAACAGATGGTGTTCGTGGAAGGACTGGTAAAACAAAGGTTTGGTTGGTCAAATAAAAAGTGACGCTAAATTCAATGAAAATCTGCTATTCTACCATTGCATCATTCATCAAACTGTTTTGTGCTGCAAACTGAGCCCTTCTCTTGAATGTAAAGTGCAGGTTGTGATTAAGATCATCAACTTCATTCGTTCAAAGTCTTCTCTACGCCACCGTGAGTTCAAAGCTCTCCTTCAGGAAACTAATGTACAGTTTGAAGACTTGCTTCTTCATAACAATGTTCGGTGGTTGAGCAAGGGTTTGGTTCTTCAACGGTTTTTTGCAGTTATTAACGATATTAAAGTGTTTCTGTATGAGTGCAAAGAAGACATCGCAAGTGAATACTTAGGCTTCCTACTTGACACAGAACTGAATGTAGCTACGATTGCCTTTCTAACAGATATCTTTAGACATTTGAATTTCTTTAACCTAAAGCTACACGGGTAAGGTCTGCTTGTTTGTGAACTTTACACGGAAGTTAGAAGTTTTTCAAACAAAATCGGTATCTGGTGTGAAGATATCTCTGATGAACGATTGCACTTTCCTATCCTAAAATCTATTTGTGACGAAACTGATGGTATTTATATCAAACCATTTGAAAAATTTTTGAAAGATTTGAAACTTGAGTTTGAAACTAGGTTTTCTGATTTTGGGAAAATACGTCTGACAGATAATCATCTTAACAACTTGCTTAGAATTAGTTGTACAACCTCAACTCCAAACTTCAAGGAAGTTGTTCAAACTAAAAATGTCATTTTTCTCACTAAAATGTATGTAATATAAGTTTAAAGATATATTGTTCTCTTTTTGTAGTATCTTTTGAGTCTAAATATAAACAAATTACTTTACTTCTTTGTTCAAATGTGTTTAAGTTCTTTACCCCATGAATATATATATATATATATATATATATATATATATATATAAAGGCCCGCGGCGGACTTTAGACAATCCAAAACGGACCCTGACTAAATGTAATTGAAGACCACTGGTGTAGATGGTGCTGTTCTTGAAATTGTGCTAATGTACTCTGATCACAATCTCATCTCTGCCTAATAAATTTTCCATGCTCAACCATGTAAAGTTTGTAGTCCTCTAAATTTTCACATGAATGTCTCTTGAATCTCCTTAAGTTTTTCATAGCAAACAGGATTTTCAAGCATTCATCATTACACCACATGCAACATCATCACAAGCATGGAACAGACGGGTGTAGTTTTCATTAAGTTTCAATGGCATTTAAAACAATATTAGTAAACTTATTCACAATATCATGAATCGGAGCCAGACAATCTTTGCCCAGTGATACTTGATTCTTGGGAAGATGTCCCAGTTCTCCTTTTTCAGGATCCAATGGAAATATTGAACAAAATAGGGTGAAGAGTAATATGAAGAAATCTTTATGGGAATGTGATTACTAATGTGAAAATCAAGCAGTACGGACCATGTAAACTGCCTGTCAGTAATTACAAAATTAGGACTGCACTTTGACAAGTCAACAGCTGACCATCCACCTATAGATACTACTAAATGTGTAAGATAACCATAATTTAGCAGATACAAATCCAGCTCTGATCTAACACTCTTGAGTTGTCCTTGTGAGTTTCTTGTTACTGAACGTAATGAAAAGTAATGGACTTTAAAATGACCCACCAATAAAAACTGAGTCAGTTACTGATTTGTTAAGTCTACTAGTTTATTCTGTTTCAATTTGTCACTAAGAAAATAGGTGCAACAACTACTGGATGCCTGCTTGTACAGGATAGCTGTTTAAATGGCGACTGTTTGTACGGGAGTTTTAAAACATCAATCAAATTCTAAGTTACCTTTTCTATAATGATGTCTGTTCTAAACACTTAATACTTCCTTAGTTGGAAATAGTGCATTTCATTAAGATATGTCTCTTGAATACAGATGAACATAGAAGACATTTCTCTCACAATTAATTTAGGATCGTGAATATGAGTTCTAACTCTGTTAATGTTCTATTTTATCACTGATCTTGTAGGTGTTAACATAGGAGATTAGTGGAGCGGATTTACCTGACTCTCACTGTTGTCATTCGTCATAAGTGAGCCTGAAATGTTAAGGGGCATCTAGGCAGTGCTTCCACAGATTCCATTACTAATATGTCAGTGGTGGAAACTGAGGAATGTGTTGCCATAAGAGAGGAGGTGTTTTGAGCCCCTCCCTGAACATTTTGTGACGTAAAAATTTCGTCGTCGTCCAGAATAATAAGGATTGTTAGTTGGAAGTAAAAGAAGGCAATGATCCCCTGGTGGTAAACAAGAGAGATATTATGACATCACTATGGTCAAGTAACTAATTGTACAAACACTTTATAGGGGTCACCATCACTACATGATTACCATCGCAATGAACCAAGAATCATAAGGATAGGTCAATGGAAGTAAGTAAAGGTTATGATCTCATGGTAGTAGGAATAGAGGAGTATTAAGACATTGCTGGGGTAAAGATATGTAAATAACCTACACTCTTAGGGGGGGGGGGTGATAAAGTGGTATCTATCCTCCATATATATCAAGAAGATTAAGGATCGTTAGTAGAAGTAGGAAAACGTAATGATCCTCTGGTAGTGGGAATACAAGAAATAATGTTTACATTACTGGGGTGACGATTCGTAATTAACCTACAGTCTAAAACAGTAGTAAAGTGGTATCCATCCTCACTATAAATCTAGAAGGATAAGGACCGTTAGTAGAAGTAGGAAAACATAACTCTCCTCTGGTAGTGGGAGAACAATAATATTTGACATTACTGGGGTGACGATACGTAATTACCTACACTCTAAAGCAGTAATATAGTGGTATCTATTATCACTATTAATTTAGAAGGATAAGGATCGTTAGTAGAAGTAGGAAAATGTAACGGTCCTCTGGTAGTGGGAATACAGGAATATTTTAATTTTACTGGGGTAACGATACGTAATTGACCTACACTCTAACACAGTAATAAAGTGGTAGCTATCCTCACTATAAATCTAGAAGGATTGGATCGTTAGTAGAAGTAGGAAAACATAACTCTCCTCTGGTAGTGGGAATACATTAATATTTTGACATTACTGGGGAGACGATACGTATTTGACCTACAAATTAAAGCAGTGATAAAGTGGTATCTGTCCTCGCTATTAATCTAGAAAGATAAGGATCGTATGTAGAAGTAGGAAATGTAACGATCCTCTGGTAGTGGGAATACAGGAATATTTTGACATTACTGGGGTAACGATACGTAATTGACCTACACTCTAACACAGTAATAAAGTGGTATCTATCCTCACTATAAATCTAGAAAGATAAGGATCGTTAGTAGACGTAGGAAATGTAACGGTCCTCTGGTAGTGGGAATACAGGGATATTTTGACATTACTGGGGTAACGATACGTAATTGACCTACACTCTAACACAGTAATAAAGTGGTATCTATCCTCACTATAAATCTAGAAAGGTAAGGATCGTATGTAGAAGTAGGAAATGTAACGATCCTCTGGTAGTGGGAATACAGGGATATTTTGACATTATTGGGGTAACGATACGTAATTGACCTACACTCTAACACAGTAATAAAGTGGTATCTATCCTCACTATAAATCTAGAAAGGTAAGGATCGTTAGTAGAAGTAGGAAATGTAACGATCCTCTGGTAGTGGGAATACAAGAATATTTTACATTACTGGGTATCTATCCTCACTATAAATCTAGAAGTATAAGGTTCGTTAGCAGAAACAGGAAAAAGTAACGGTCCTCAGGTAGTGAGAATACAGGAAAATTTTGTCATTACTGGGGTGACGATGCGTAATATAGGGTTGACCTACAATATAAAGGGGTGATAAAAAGGTATCTATCTTCACTATAATTCTAGACGGAAAAGGACAGTTAAAAGAGATTGGAAAACGAAACGATCCTCTGGTAGTGGGAATACAGGAATTTTTAGACATTACTGGGTTGACGATATGTAATTGACCTACACTCTAACACAGTAATAACGTGGTATGTATTCTCACTACAAATCTAGAAGGATAAGGGCCGTTAGTTGAAATAGGAAAACTTAACGATCCTGTGGTAGTGAGAATAGAAGAATATTTCGTCATTACTCGGGGACGATACTTAATTGACCAACACTCTAAAGCAGTAATAAAGTTGTATCCATCCTCACTACCTTTCTAGAAGGATAATGATCGTTCGTAGAAGAAGAAAACGTAACGATCCTCTGGTAGTGGGAATACAGGAATATGTTGACATTACTGGGGTGACGATACGTAAATGGCCTTCATTCTAAAGCAGTGGTAAAGTGCTATCTATCCACTTTATAAATCTAGAAGAATAAGGATCATTAGTAAAAGTAGGATATCGTAACGATCCTCTGGTAGTGGGAATACAGGATATTTTTGACATTACTGGGGTGACGATACGTAATTGACATACACTCTAAAGCAGTAAAAAGGTGGTATCTATCCTCACTATAAATCTAGAAAGGTAAGGATCGTATGTAGAAGTAGGAAATGTAACGATCCTCTGGTAGTGGGAATACAGGGATATTTTGACATTACTGGGGTAACGATACGTAATTGACCTACACTCTAACACAGTAATAAAGTGGTATCTATCCTCACTATAAATCTAGAAAGGTAAGGATCGTATGTAGAAGTAGGAAATGTAACGATCCTCTGGTAGTGGGAATACAGGAATATTTTGACATTACTGGGGTAACGATACGTAATTGACCTACACTCTAACACAGTAATAAAGTGGTATCTATCCTCACTATAAATCTAGAAAGATAAGGATCGTTAGTAGACGTAGGAAATGTAACGGTCCTCTGGTAGTGGGAATACAGGGATATTTTGACATTACTGGGGTAACGATACGTAATTGACCTACACTCTAACACAGTAATAAAGTGGTATCTATCCTCACTATAAATCTAGAAAGGTAAGGATCGTATGTAGAAGTAGGAAATGTAACGATCCTCTGGTAGTGGGAATACAGGGATATTTTGACATTATTGGGGTAACGATACGTAATTGACCTACACTCTAACACAGTAATAAAGTGGTATCTATCCTCACTATAAATCTAGAAAGGTAAGGATCGTATGTAGAAGTAGGAAATGTAACGATCCTCTGGTAGTGGGAATACAGGAATATTTTACATTACTGGGTATCTATCCTCACTATAAATCTAGAAGTATAAGGTTCGTTAGTAGAAACAGGAAAAAGTAACGGTCCTCAGGTAGTGAGAATACAGGAAATTTTTGTCATTACTGGGGTGACGATGCGTAATATAGGGTTGACCTACAATATAAAGGGGTGATAAAAAGGTATCTATCTTCACTATAATTCTAGACGGAAAAGGACAGTTAAAAGAGATTGGAAAACGAAACGATCCTCTGGTAGTGGGAATACAGGAATTTTTAGACATTACTGGGTTGACGATATGTAATTGACCTACACTCTAACACAGTAATAACGTGGTATGTATTCTCACTACAAATCTAGAAGGATAAGGGCCGTTAGTTGAAATAGGAAAACTTAACGATCCTGTGGTAGTGAGAATAGAAGAATATTTCGTCATTACTCGGGGACGATACTTAATTGACCAACACTCTAAAGCAGTAATAAAGTTGTATCCATCCTCACTACCTTTCTAGAAGGATAATGATCGTTCGTAGAAGAAGAAAACGTAACGATCCTCTGGTAGTGGGAATACAGGAATATGTTGACATTACTGGGGTGACGATACGTAAATGGCCTTCATTCTAAAGCAGTGGTAAAGTGCTATCTATCCACTTTATAAATCTATAAGAATAAGGATCATTAGTAAAAGTAGGATATCGTAACGATCCTCTGGTAGTGGGAATACAGGATATTTTTGACATTACTGGGGTGACGATACGTAATTGACATACACTCTAAAGCAGTAAAAAGGTGGTATCTATCCTCACTATAAATCTAGAAAGGTAAGGATCGTTAGTAGACGTAGGAAATGTAACGATCCTCTGGTAGTGGGAATACAGGGATATTTTGACATTATTGGGGTAACGATACGTAATTGACCTACACTCTAACACAGTAATAAAGTGGTAGCTATCCTCACTATAAATCTAGAAAGATAAGGATCGTTAGTAGACGTAGGAAATGTAACGATCCTCTGGTAGTGGGAATACAGGGATATTTTGACATTATTGGGGTAACGATACGTAATTGACCTACACTCTAACACAGTAATAAAGTGGTAGCTATCCTCTTTTTTAGAAGAAAAATGATCGTTAGTAGAAGAAGGAAAACGTAAAGATCCTCTAATAATGTGGATACAGGAAATTTTTGACATCACTGAGGTGACGATACGTAATTGACCTAGACTCTAAGCAGTAATAAAGGGGTATCCATAATCACTACCTTTCTAAAAGGATAATGATCGTTAGTAGAAGAAGGAAATCGTAAAGATCCTCTGCTAATGTGAATACAGGAAAATTTTGACATTACTGAGGTGACGATATGTAATTGACCTACACTCTAAAAGGTGCCAAAAAGGTATCTGTCTTCACTATAAGTCTAGAAGGATAATGATCGTTAGTAGAAGTAGGAAAACGTAACGAACCTCTGTTAGTGATAATAGAAGATCATTTGACATTACGGGTGGGGGGTGACGATACGTAATTTATGTACACTCTAAAGCAGTAATAAGGTGGTATCAATCCTCACTATAATTTTAGAAGAAAAATGATCGTTAGTAGAAGAAGGAAAACGTAAAGATCCTCTAATAATGTGGATACAGGAAATTTTTGACATTACTGGGGTAACGATACGTAATTGACCTACACTCTAAAGCAGTTATAAGATGGTATCCATCCTCACTATATTTCTAGAAGGATAATTATTGTTAGTAGACGTACTAAAACGTAACGATCCTCTGGAAGTGATAATAGAAGAATATTTGACATTACGGGGGGTTGACGATTCGTAATTGAACTACACTCTAAATCAGTAAATAGGTGATAGCTATCCTACTATAATTCTGGAATAAAAATGAACGTTAGTAGAAGAAGGAAAATGTAAAGATCCTCTGCTAATGTTAATACAGGAAAATTTTGACATTACTGAGTTGACGATACGTAATTGACCTACACTCTAAAGCAGTAATAAAGTGGTATTCATCCTCACTATAATTCTAGAAGGATAATGATCTTCAGTAAAAGTAGGAAAACCTAACGATTTTCAGGTAGTGGGAATACAGGAATATCTTGACATTACTGAGGTGACGATACGTAATTGACCTACACTCTAAAGCAGTACTAAAATAGTATATAACCTATCTATAATTCTAGAAGGATGAGGACTGTTAGAAGAAATAGAAATACGTAATGATCCTCTGGTAGTGGGAATACAAGAATATTTTCTCATTACTGAGGTGACGATACGTAATTGACCTAAACTCTAAAGCAGTACTAAAATAGTATATAACCTATCTATAATTCTAGAAGGATGAGGACTGTTAGAAGAAATAGAAATACGTAATGATCCTCTGGTAGTGGGAATACAAGAATATTTTCTCATTACTGAGGTGACGATACGTAATTGACCTACACTCTAAAGCAGTACTAAAATAGTATATAACCTATCTATAATTCTAGAAGGATGAGGACTGTTAGAAGAAATAGAAATACGTAACGATCCTCTGGTAGTGGGAATACAAGAATATTTTCTCATTACTGAGGTGACGATACGTAATTGACCTACACTCTAAAGCAGTACTAAAATAGTATATAACCTATCTATAATTCTAGAAGGATGAGGACTGTTAGAAGAAATAGAAATACGTAATGATCCTCTGGTAGTGGGAATACAAGAATATTTTCTCATTACTGAGGTGACGATACGTAATTGACCTACACTCTAAAGCAGTACTAAAATAGTATATAACCTATCTATAATTCTAGAAGGATGAGGACTGTTAGAAGAAATAGAAATACGTAATGATCCTCTGGTAGTGGGAATACAAGAATATTTTCTCATTACTGAGGTGACGATACGTAATTGACCTACACTCTAAAGCAGTACTAAAATAGTATATAACCTATCTATAATTCTAGAAGGATGAGGACTGTTAGAAGAAATAGAAATACGTAATGATCCTCTGGTAGTGGGAATACAAGAATATTTTCTCATTACTGAGGTGACGATACGTAATTGACCTACACTCTAAAGCAGTACTAAAATAGTATATAACCTATCTATAATTCTAGAAGGATGAGGACTGTTAGAAGAAATAGAAATACTTAACGATCCTCTGGTAGTGGGAATACAAGAATATTTTCTCATTACTGAGGTGACGATACGTAATTGACCTACACTCTAAAGCAGTACTAAAATAGTATATAACCTATCTATAATTCTAGAAGGATGAGGACTGTTAGAAGAAATAGAAATACTTAACGATCCTCTGGTAGTGGGAATACAAGAATATTTTCTCATTACTGAGGTGACGATACGTAATTGACCTACACTCTAAAGCAGTACTAAAATAGTATATAACCTATCTATAATTCTAGAAGGATGAGGACTGTTAGAAGAAATAGAAATACTTAACGATCCTCTGGTAGTGGGAATACAAGAATATTTTCTCATTACTGAGGTGACGATACGTAATTGACCTACACTCTAAAGCAGTACTAAAATAGTATATAACCTATCTATAATTCTAGAAGGATGAGGACTGTTAGAAGAAATAGAAATACGTAATGATCCTCTGGTAGTGGGAATACAAGAATATTTTCTCATTACTGAGGTGACGATACGTAATTGACCTACACTCTAAAGCAGTACTAAAATAGTATATAACCTATCTATAATTCTAGAAGGATGAGGACTGTTAGAAGAAATAGAAATACGTAATGATCCTCTGGTAGTGGGAATACAAGAATATTTTCTCATTACTGAGGTGACGATACGTAATTGACCTACACTCTAAAGCAGTACTAAAATAGTATATAACCTATCTATAATTCTAGAAGGATGAGGACTGTTAGAAGAAATAGAAATACTTAACGATCCTCTGGTAGTGGGAATACAAGAATATTTTCTCATTACTGAGGTGACGATACGTAATTGACCTACAATCTAACACAGTAATAAAGTGGTACCCATCCTCACTCTAAATCTAGAACGATGAGGATCGTTAGTAGAAGCAGGAAAACATAAAGATGCTCTGGTAGAGGGATTAGTAGAATATGTAGACATTACTGTGGGACGATACGTAATTGACCTACACATTATAGCGGTATAAAATAGTAGTAAAATACTATCCTCACTATAAATCTAGAAGGGTAAGGTTCGTTAGTAAAGTAGGAAAACATAACGATTCTCAAGTAGTGGGAATACAAGAATATTTTACATTACTGGGGTACGATACATAATTGACCTACAATCCTCTGGTAGTGAGAATACAGGGATATTTTACATTAATGGAATGACGATACGTAATTGACCTGGACTCTAAAGCAGTGATAAAGTATCTACCCTCACTATAAATCTAGAGTCAGTATCGTTAGTAGAAGTAATAAAACGTAACGATATTCTGGTAGTAGGAATACAAGAATATTTTACATTACTGGGGTGACAATACGTAATTGTCCTATACTCTATTGTTGTGATAAAAAAGTATCTATCCTCACTATAAGTCTAGAAGGATAAGGATCGTTAGTAGAAATAGGAAAACGTAACGATCCTCTGGTAGTGGGAATAGAGGAATATTTTACATTACTGGGATGACGATACGTAATTGAAATGCACTCTAAAGCAGTGATAAAGTGGTATCTATCCTCACTATAAAGCTAGAAGGCAAAGGATCGTTAGTAGAAATAGGAAAACGTAATGATCTTCTGGTAGTGGGAATACAGGAATATTTTGACATTACTGGGGTGACGATTCTTAATTAACCTACACTTTAAAGGGGTGATAAAAAGGTATCTATCCTCACTATAAAGCTAGAAGGCAAAGGATCGTTAGTAGAAATAGGAAAACGTAATGATCTTCTGGTAGTGGGAATACAGGAATATTTTGACATTACTGGGGTGACGATTCTTAATTAACCTACACTTTAAAGGGGTGATAAAAAGGTATCTATCCTCACTATAAAGCTAGAAGGCAAAGGATCGTTAGTAGAAATAGGAAAACGTAACGATCCTCTGGTAGTGGGAATACAGGAATATTTTGACATTACTGGGGTGACGATCCGTAATTGAAATGCACTCTAAAGCAGTGATAAAGTGGTATCTATCCTCACTATAAAGCTAGAAGGCAAAGGATCGTTAGTAGAAATAGGAAAACGTAATGGTCTTCTGGTAGTGGGAATACAGGAATATTTTGACATTACTGGGGTGACGATTCTTAATTAACCTACACTTTAAAGGGGTGATAAAAAGGTATCTATCCTCACTATAACTCTAGAAGGATAAGGATCGTTAGTAGAAATAGGAAAACGTAATGGTCTTCTGGTAGTGGGAATACAGGAATATTTTGACATTACTGGGGTGACGATTCTTAATTAACCTACACTTTAAAGGGGTGATAAAAAGGTATCTATCCTCACTATAACTCTAGAAGGATAAGGATCGTTAGTAGAAGTAGGAAAACGTAACAATCTTCTACAGGAATATTTTGACATTACTGGGGTGACGATTCTTAATAAACCTACACTCTAAAGGGGTGATAAAAAGGTATCTATCCTCACTATAAATCTAGAAGGATAAGGATCGTTAGTAAAAGTAGGAAAAGGTAAAGATACTCTAGTTGTGAGAATAGAGGGATAATATGACATTGCTGGGGTGACGATACGTAATTGACATACACTCTAAAGCAGTAATAAAGTGGTATCCATCCTCACTATAAATCTAGAACGATAAGGATCGTTAGTAGAAGTAGAAAAACGTAACGATCCTCTGGTTGTGGGAATAGAGGGATATTTTGACATTACTGGGGTGATGAGACGTAATTGACCTACACTCTAAAGGGGTGATAAAAATGTATCTATCCTTATTATAAATCTAGATCGATAAGGATCGTAAGTAGAAGTAGATAAACGTAACGATCCTCTGGTTGTGGAAATAGAGGCATATTATGACATTGCTGGGGTGACGATACATAATTGACCTACAATCTAAAGCAGTAATAAAGTGGTATCTATCCTCATTATAAATCTAGAACGATAAGGATCGTTAGTAGAAGTAGAAAAACGAACGATCCTCTGGTTGTGGGAATACAATAATATTTTGACATTACTGGGGTGACGATACATAAATTTGCAACACTCTAAAGATGTGATAAACCGATGTCTGTCCTCAATATATATAACAAGAAGGATAAGGATCGTTAGATGAATTAGGTAAGGGTAACGATCTCCTGGTAGTGGAATATAGGTATATTATGACATTACTGTGGTGACGATATGTAATTGTCCTACATTTTAAAGGGGTGATAAACCGATGTCTGTCCTCAATATATATAACAAGAAGGATAAGGATCGTGGTGTCTGTCCTCACTATATGTCAAGAAGGAATAATGTGGTTAAATGGAAGTAGGAAATGGTAATGATCTCTGGTAGTAGGAATAGAGGAATTATGTGACATTGCTGGGGTGACGATACGTAACTGTCCTACACTGTAAAGAGGTGATATACTGGTGTCTGTACTCACTATATGTCTAGAAGGATTAATGTGGTTAAATGGAAGTAGGATATGGTAATGATCTTATGGTAGTAGGAATAGTGGAATATCGTGACATTTCTGGGGTGACGATACGTAACTGACCTACGCTCTAAAGGGGTGATAAAGTGGCATCTGTACTCACTATATGTCAAGAAGGATTAATGTCGTTAAATGGATGTAGGAAATGGTAATGATCTCATGGTAGTAGGAATAGAGGAATATCGTTACATTGCTGGGGTGACGATACGTAACTGACCTACAGACTAAAGGGGTTTATTAGGTGGTGTCTGTCCTTACTTTTGGGAATAGAAAAATATTCTGATATTGTGGGTTTGGTTGACGTTTTTGATGTTGACTTTCTTTGTAACGGGGTCATAGGAACTTACCTTCCTGATGGTTTTTCGTTGAGGAAGTAGCCTCGTATAGAGATATGTTTAGGAAGCTCCCAGCAAGTTGTCAGTACAACAATACGTCAAGTAAATGTTTAGAGAGGCAGTATCTCTAATGAGACCCGATAGAGTGTACATCTAACTCAGGGTGCGTACCATACACATGACCCTTCCCTATTTAGTCTACGACCTATGTATACCACAGCTCTCTCAAATCATATCAGTAACAATATCTTGGTCCAGTCCTGGGGTTTTTTAGAGGTGGTGTGGGCCAATAATAGGCCAACGTTTATGCTGGAATGTGTTTCAAGACAAAAGCATGTGATCGCTCGAGCTCATGCTTCCTTAGTTTGTACTTGGCAAGCATTAATACATTTAAATTCGGTGATATTAAAGGGGGGTTTCTAACCCCTTTAACTTTTCCCTCTACATACGAGATTGAATCCATTTAACCAATCTGAAATCGTCTTCCCTATTGTAAGTAGACTTCCCAAAATTTTCGCCATAACTTAACGCGATTTCCGATAAGAAATTAACGCCGTAAGATAACAAAAAGTTTAAAATAAAAATTCATGATTTGATGCACGTATTTTTGTTGCAACCACGGCCGCGCTTTTAATGTCAAGGAACTGCAAACGATGCCCAGAATACAGGCCACAAAGAATTGAATGCGGAGTAAGGACCGATGTGTATAGTGTATAATTTTTTCATCTCGCAGTAAATCTGACTACGTGTCGTCGCCTGGACATTCTCGTGGGAAATCAGGGTCTCTGAACGCTCTGGGCGCACAGTGCAGTGATTGATTTATAAAGTAAGATTATAAACCATAACCAAGAAAATGATGTGAGGTTTAAACCCTCTTAAGTTAATTAACTATCGACAGTTTTACTATTTAACCTGACCATTTTTCAAAATGTTTTTACCTCTATTGCAGCGTGAGTAGGCAAATGGGATTACATTCATTCTCATCTGTTATAAATCATGTAGAATTATTATTATTTTAACAAGTACAAAAAGTTAATTCTTCTTGATGGACTTTTATTACATATATTGCTTAAGGTATTTTTGTCGCTTGCCAAACCGCGACATGAAATCGAATAATAGCGTTATTAACCTGTAAGAAACAGTTTTGGATACGTTTTTATTTTATTTTTAATTTGTTTTAATTGAAAAAGTAATAATAATGCTAGATATTATAGTTGAATATTAAAGATATCTTATTAAAGTCTAAAGAGAGAGAGAGACTGACGCACAGATGTGCTCTCACACACATTTATCTGCATTTCTGTAAAGACCTTAAATACATAGGACAGATTTCCTTTTGTTAGTTCATAAGCTGATTACGACATTTCCAGCTAAGGATACACTTACGTGTAGACTTTAGTTCCTATTTTAAAATTCAAAATAGTCAAGAGTTTAGGTTCCACGGGGATTATAGCTAAATTTCCAAGTTTAGAACCACAATAACTCAAGAACCACACATTCTAAATGCATAGTAAAACATTCACAATATGGGGACATAGATATGGGGCCCCCACCCTCGAAGTTTAGAACACAAAAAGAAACATAGTAGATAAATGACCACTTATTATTCTGTATAAGCTGATCCTCCATATTTTCTACTAGGGGAAGGACGGGCAAAGTGGTCACTCTTTTGTTTGCTGAATTTTTATGATCCATTATTCAACAATTAAAGTCATTAAACATATACCAACATCAACTACAATATCTTGGGCATTGGATAATATCGTGTTTTTTAGACTTTTTAAATTTTAAATGTACATAAACAGGATTTTAGAAAAAAGTACAAAATGGCCACTTTGCCCTCATAGGTCGGGTAAAGTGGCCAGGGTTTGTCACAGGTAAGTGAATGAATTAGAAACACTTATTCAAAATTATTATTGGATGTAATTTGAATATATAAATGATTTTGTCAAAACATTATAATTTCAATGAATTTTCATACATTTTTAAATTAAAAAAAAAACAAGTCATACAAGAACACACTATTTACAATATTCACAATTAAAATCATCGTCGTCTAATGTCGAAAGTAAGCTTCTATCTGCCGATGTTATCGTACCGACTTGCCTCCTTCCTTTCAAAGCAAATACTTTTGAATTTCTACTTTGTACTGGTTATAAACCAGTTTAATCACAATTATAAATTCTATGAGCTGGATATTTATGGTTTTCTAGAACTGTTTCTAAGATATCAAAAAATTTGGTTACATTGGTTTTGTTCAATCCCTTTGCTCTGAATAGAGAAGTAGCTTCCGGGCTTCTCAAAGTGATGTTAGGATGTCTTCTTTTAAAACCTGCTACCCAATCTTTGCCTGCCATTTTTTTCTTAACATTAAAAGTGTGAGGAATATTGTTTTTTATTGCGAGACTATATGCAATTTGTCGTAAGTCTTTCTGAGTGATACCATAGAATCGTTTTTCCATTTCAATAATATGTTGACAAAGTTCTTCTTCTTGTTCATCAGTGAAGATCTTTCTGTATTTACCAAGAGTTTTCTTCTCTTCAGTTGCATCTTTATTCTTCACTAGGACTATTCTTTTGAGAGTATTTCTTGGTACATTATACTATTTCGCTGTCGTTGAAAATGGCATCTTATCTCTTTTAACAGCTAATATAGCCTTTTTCATAGCATCTGAACTCCAACATTGTTGTGTTATTTTTCTACTGTATTTGTACGGCATCTTGATATGGTTTTATATTGATCTTAGAAAATGAATAAACTAAAATCAGGAATTTATTAAAATATATGCAGTTGGACAAATCGTACCGGGCAAAGTGGCCACCTGGCCACTTTACCCGCAATGTTCAGTGGCCACTTTGCCCGGAATGACGCCATTACAAGAATTGTAATCTAAAACCTAGTCAGAATGAAAAACAAATTTCAAGCAAGCATCAATTGAAAGCGTTAATCAGGACTATCCATCAGCACTTTAGTCCATATCTATCATCCTGTTGGCTATTAAGTTAAAAGTATAAACACTTGCCACTTAAGAAAAGTCAGACGTGCTGAAAATCGGAAAAATAACACTGTTTACAATTTCAAATAGTCTTCACCTCCACAGTCACAGACAATACTGACGCCATCAGAAGGAACTAGTTGACATGATTTTCACAAGGCTGCTGGGGGCTAGATCAAGTGAACAACGTTCCAACTAAACAACATTGAAAAACGAGCTTACGCGAGGTTTAATTAACCAACACACACGATTGTCAAACGAACAACATTTACATCAAGTCCAACTAATCAACAGTCTCAACGTGCAACACACGGATTTGTATCGCCTTGCCACTCTGCAGGCGCTCCCGGCGCTCACAGTCCGATTTGAAATGTGTTACATGTTCTATTTACGATTACAGTAATCCTTCAAAGCAATAAAATGTATCTTTTTCAATCCTTTATTTATATCGTAACTACAACAGACTGGTTTGAAAGGTTTTTTACATAATGTTCTAGATTTGAGAACGTACTGACCATTAAATAACAAACGAAGAAAGTTCTCGTTTTTTTTTCACGCAATTCTACTATTACTTATACTTGTTAAATATAAATATTGTCAATAACTATATATTAACTAAATTATAACATATAATTACTTAAATAGACCTAATATTAGAGAAGTTATAGAAATGTCTTTTCTAATTATATAAAAGATAATTTCGTAATTAAATTTTAATATTGCCCTTTGTTAGGCATTTATTCAAGTAAACATGTTTATTTCACTAATTTCCCTTAATACCTATATTTGTAAAACATAATTATTGTCAATAACTAATTATCAATTTAAAAACAATATATAATTACTTAAATAGACCTAATATTTGAAAAAGTTATAGAAATTTATTTTTCAATAATATAAAAGTTAATTTACAAATTACATTTTAATATTGTTCTTTGTTAGGCATTTATTTAAGTAGAAATTTAAAAAACCTAATTTCTATAAACTAATATGTATCTTTTGCTCAATGCCTTACTTCTTTAGTAACTGGTAATGCAACTGGTTTAAAAGGTTTTTTACAAATTATTTTAGATTTAACAACGTACTAACAATGAGATACAAGCGAAAAAGTCCTCTTTGATTTTATAGAATCACAAACTATTAGTAAATAAGTAATCTCAGTTTCTACCAAGGCATAATACAATATTATTGTAACTAGTGACACTCTTACTGAAACAAAATACAAGGTAGAAGCTGTGTGAGTGGCTCAAATAACTTAATTAACAGAAAAATCTCGTGTGCTAATTTAGTAAAGAAAAATCGCAATTTTCTATAAACTAAAATGCATCTTTTCGTCAATCCTTTACCTCTTTAGTAGCTGGTAATGCAACTGGTTTTAAAGTTTGTTTACAAATTTTTTTTACATTTTATAACGTAGGCTACTAACAATAAAATAACAAGCGAAATGAGTCCTGTTTGATTTTATAAAATCACAAACTAATTTTATAAATCACAAACTAGTGCATCGGCTTACACGATTAATGAAAAGCACAGATGAATGGTTCAGTGAACAGTGTTGAAATTTACTTTCAGTATCCTGGTCGATGATTTTGAAACAGGTATAACTCAAGAAATATCTTCCTATGAGTTATTAAATCAGAATGACAAATATTACGAATTATATAAATACGTTTATTTGAATAAATTCCTAACAAAGAACAATATGAAATAGGAAATTTACTTTTATATTATTGGAAAATAAATTTCTCTGACTTTTTCTAATGTTAGGTATTTTTAAGTAATTATATATTGCTTTTAAATTGATAGTTAGTTATTGACAATATTTATATTTTACACAAATGGGTAATAATGGTAATGAGTGAAAAACACAATGATTTTTTTTTTATTTGTTAATTAAGTGTCCGCACGTTTCTAAATCTAAAATAATTCGTAAAAAACCTTTCAAACCAGTTAATAAATGTAGGGATGGAAAGAAAATACATTTTAGGTTATAAAATCTCCGATTTTTCATGTTTACTTAAATG
Organism: Prosapia bicincta; assembly: GCA_036971475.1. NCBI lineage: Eukaryota > Metazoa > Arthropoda > Insecta > Hemiptera > Cercopidae > Prosapia > Prosapia bicincta. The sequence goes on along the minus strand of JBAIZL010000003.1, from coordinate 151,663,171 downwards.
AACGACTAAAAAGGAAAATATTAAAATTTAATTACGAAATTATCTTTTATATAATTAGAAAAGACAGTTCTATAACTTCTCCTCTAATATTAGGTCTATTTAAGTAATTATATATTCTTTTTTAATTAATATATAGGCATTGACAATATTTATATTTTACAAGTATAAGTAAAATAGAATTGAGTGAAAAAAACAACGAGAACTTTCTTCGTTTGTTATTTATTGGTCAGTACGTTCTTAAATCTAGAACAAGTCCGATTTGAAACCGGACTGTGAGCGCCTGCAGAGTGGCAAGGCGATACAAATCCGTGTGTTGCACGTTGGGACTGTTGATTAGTTGGATTTGATGTAAATGTTGTTCGTTTGACAATCGTGTGTGTTGGTGAATTAAACCTCGCGTAAGCTCGTTTTTTCAATGTTGTTTAGTTGGAACGTTGTTCATTTGCTATACACCCGGCTGCTGCACTATACGGCCTAAAAAACACAAATGACCACTTTACCCGCCTTGGCCACTTTGCCCGTCTTTCCCCTACATTTTTAGAATGTTAGGTATATTTTTAATATTAATTAATAAAATATTATTATTAAGGTAATATTAATACTTTAAAAATATTAAAACTTCTGGTTTTTTATGATGTCAATGTCCACAAATTTTCCCGGGGAGGTCTACCTGAACCCCACTCCGACTCCCCGGTTGTTGTGGCACCCTCGAAAGTTTTGTCTGCATAAGCCACTGTAGTGAAACATCGGGGAAAATAAGCGTGGTGTGGAAGGGCTCCTATAGCCTATATGTGATACACTGAGCCTTACAGCCGTACAAAAGAGCTGCTTTGAATCTCCGGTAGGGCATACTAAAAGGGAAAACGAACAGGAAAAAGCTTCGGAGCAGCGTTACACAGAGACGGAAAATTTGAGGGTGTATCTCGGTACACTGCTTTAAAGAAAATCGAACAGGAAAACTGTTGCGAAGCAGGATTACACGGAGGCGGGAGGACATTTGAAGGTGTATCTTAGCACACTAGTTTAAGCAAAATCGATTAGGAAAACTGCTTCAAAGCACTCTTACAAGTAGGCGGGAAACTCTAGGGTGTTTCTTGGCACACTGCTTTAACAAAAATTGAACAGAAATACAACTTTAAAGCAGGGATACGCGGATGTGGGGGTACAACTGAAAGGTGTATCTTAGCACTAGCTTCAAGGGACATGGTAGGCTGTAGGAAAACAGCTTCGAAGGGGGGTTATACATAGGCGGGAGGATAACGTTCGTGTAAATTTTGTGGGCAGTACTTCGAGGAAAGGTTTGCATAAAACTGTTACGAAGCTGGTTACACTTATACGGGGGACTTGATTGGGTTAAATCTTGTCAAGACATGCCTGCGGATAAACGAAGAGGATAACAGCTTCGAAGCTGGAGGTTAAGATTAGTGTAAATCTTATCGTTATTAAGAAAAAAGTAACTGGGTGAAGCTACATTGGTCAATGTAGGGCACTAGATGCTGTAAAATACTTTAGCGGAGTTTCCACTGGATAATGATGAATACGTCAACATCGTGGTACCCTAAGCCCAATGTTAAACTAGTGTAGGGCTTACATGCTATACCTAGACATATGCTCCTGTACTGACCTCTTCCTAAGAACTCCAACCCGTGCTCAGTCTGGTTTAAGCGAAACATAGTTGTGAAGATGTTGCCTTGATACGCATTTATTGTTCAAAACGCTAGAAACAAGACAAGTATTTCCGTACTGTAAATAAAGTTATGAAAATGATTTAGGCTGGGCAACCGAAAATCAGTATTTAATAAGAATTGAACCTACAGGAAACAAAACTCAGCCTAAAGTATTTAATGCAATACTTTGTAATGTATTTTGTGTCTTGAAAATACTTGAAGTCTTCTAAGGGGCGTAACGAAGGGAGTTTTGGTAATAAAAGTCTTACAGAATTATTACAATTTCTTAAAATCTTCATTAGTATATAAATACTTAAATTGACCAGTTTTGTAACAAATTTCATTTCAAACTCTCATAAGGAAGTTCAAATATAATTTGAAGATAGTTATCCTTCGAAACGAGTTGGCAATAGTCTAGAGTTGTTAATAAATAGGCTGAACTTAATGTGTAGGTTAAACGTATCCGTAACTTCGTTTGGCGGTGGCCACGTAGCCTATCTGAGAATAAAACTTCCAAAGAGCACCCAAATGTAGCCTACAAGCTGTAGGGCTTATATCCACAAGGGAATCGATGTCAAGGAAGTCTTGTAGACTCATTATTTCATCGTAGATTTAATTAAATTTTTTCCAACACCTAGTTATGTCTTGCAAGATTTAAATTGTTTTCTTAAATATGTAGGCATGCAGCCTACAAAATTATTTCTCCTTTAGTAGTCTTTAAATTTTTGATGTATTTAAAAAAAACAATATTTACCTTCGTCAACTTGTTTCTATTTCTCACCTCCTTCTATTAATTAGTTCACACTCTTCTTACATAGGTCTATATCTTGTTCAGATTTTCAATCTTCATTAAAATACTTTTTATTCATCCGCTCAAGTTCAAATACATTTTTTTTAAACTTGTAGTGGATGACAATTAATGTTAATACAGCTTTACAAAATTTAATGTACAGCTTTATTTAAATTTAATAAATTAATATTAGTTTTATATGGGAGAAAATCTGTTAACAAAAAGGGTAAGGTGTGCAGTATAGTTATTTCGTCGAATTTGACTTAAAATGTGATAACATGATTTCATAAAACACCTGATCTTATGTTATAGGTTGTATGGTATAACAGCGGTTTTAACAAATAGGTTATGTTACTTTATTTATAGTCTATTAATTGTAATAATTAGTTAGACAAATCAAAAAAATAATTTTCTTTTTTTGACTTGAGTATAGGAATTGACATTAAAAAATGTTTTTACTATATTTGTTTAGCATTATAATGGCGTATAATGGCATTTAATATTTGAACGTTTGGCTTGTGGATAAAATTTACCTCCCCGCCCACTCCCGCAAAAGCAGTTCTTGGCCGCGGTACTTCCCGTCAAGAATCTTTATAAGGAAACATGTTTGAGTAATGATTTTACGTAGCATGTCTCACTTTGCACAGCTCAATTAAGTCCATGGGAGTAAGAGGTTTGGAGGTGAGATAGGAGAACTCCAGAGGGCCGACTTGTAGTATAACCTAATGGAAATCATTAAAATCTCTAATAATTCCCTATGCCTGAAATGTCGTTATGTAGGCCCTACACGTGAGCAATGCGGAAGCCATGTGATATTTCTGAAAGAGAATTTGTGCAAACATTGTACACAATTTATTTATACTAGTACAATGTAATTGAAACTATAAATCCGCAGATTGTTTTTATTTTGTTTTTGCTTGTGTACTGCAATTGAAACACACTGATAAAAAAAACAGGTGTCTTTGTTTCGCCAATATGGCGACCGTCCTGGACGAATCTGTAATCGTGTTAGTGGCAATCTGATAAGATGTTGCGGTCGACCAATCGGAGGAAGCCATTTAGTGGAGAGTGGGGGGACTCAGTAATCAATGCTTTTAGCACATTGTCACCTGCCGGATAAAGACCACGACTCTACCCCAGTAATCGTACAAGTATTGATTTTATGCTATCTTTTAAAACAGTTCAGCGATTTCAAGAAATATAAAAGCTAACCCAACCGTGGCCCTCACTACGCACCATAGGTACCCAAATTCTTTAATAAGAGTTTAAACTATATTTAAAAAAATAATAAACACACACAATTTTATATTAACGTTTATGGGCCTATTTAAATTTCTTAGACGACTTTTAAACCAGTATTTACAACTGTCCAATCAGCTACCAGTTCAAGAAAGAAAACCAGCTAAGACATTCTCTTAAATTGCCTCTATGAATTGAAAATGTTTATAGCCACACTGTGAACTCCTCGATGTGGAGGCATCTGTGAGTTCGCGTTATAGCGTTAAGTATCTTCGTTAAGCATCTGAAGTATCGCGTTAAGATACTTCCATCAGCTGATATTCTCTTAACATTTGATTTCAAACCATATATGTTCCTCTTCTCATTTATAGGTTATGTTTACTCGTGCATAATTTTCCAGTGAAATATTATTAATTAATTGTACGAAGCTGTTAATTTACTATTTGTTTAAAATAGCGTTCTAAAACTAACGCAAGTATTTTACAACTAATAGGAGAGATATAGAGGAGACTAATAGAGAGATTTTCAAGAATTTCTGTGTGCTTTTTCAGACCCACAGGTCGTCTCAATCTGTGAATAAGAGTGTCTAGTCTCAAACGTAGGGTAATAATGAGAGGTTAAGCATAGTCCTGGTCACATTGGCTTACATGACTATCTTATCAACCGGGTAAGGCAGTAGTTTTAGCTTACTATTTAGACCCAAAGTCTTATTTATAGATAGAGCCATAATCAGTAGCCCGAATATAAATTCCTTCTGCAAGAGGTTTAGTATCTTGATGGTTTGGTAGCTGGGTCAGGGGTATAAGGTATTTCGGATAGACTGAAAGCCAATATATAGGCCCACTCCCAAAGTAATATTTTAAACATTAAAAGCTATTTAGACGCTTAAAATTAGACTCAAGTTAACAATGAATTATTTAAATTGGTTTTTAATTTAAACTGGGGTAGGAGCTTTTGCTACGATTGTTGTAAATAAAACACGTATTGGTGTCAAGAATTAAGAAGATATTTGAAGCCCACAGGTATAATACAGGCTAAAAATATACGCTACACTCTTTATTTTGTAAGGGTTTTTGAAAACATTAAATTTATTTTGCAGTTTCAAGGAGATCCGTCATTAAAAGTATACGAAGCATTATGAACTTAGGTAGCATTAACGGAGGGACATAAAACCCTATGATAGGGATACAGGAGGAGCTTGGCCTTGCGTGTGCAGGTTTGCGTCTTACTATCGGGTCAAAAAGTGTTGATACTCGAGTTTAAGCTTTTACTACAAGGCAACCGATATACTTATAACAAAACAAAATGCACCAAAATTTCATAAATTTAATTTTGCGTCTATTAATGTAAACTTAATATTTTTTCATTTTCAACTTTGTCTTTCAGCGGGTTGAATGAAAAAAGTACCAGTTTTTTGGCGTTTTTCAGAAAAAGCCAGACTTTAAACATTTATAATATAAAAACTATTAAACCAATCGTGTTAAAAATTTAATAGGTTGTAGCACATATATTTGTATACCATATTTATGAATTTCAGAATTTTTACTTAATTACAAAAAAGTTGTTGTGATTTTTGTCAAAGTGTTATTTTGGGATCGGATTAAGATAAAAATAGCAATGAAAGCTTGAATTGTAGCTCTTAAGCTATGAATTGACAATTTAAAGCAATAAATTTGTTACAGAGTCTTTAAAAAATTATATGATGTCTGATCGAATCGGTACCGGGATGCATTAGCGCGTGAAATTGCTACCGCTTGGCTGTCTTGTGCAGGGAAATTTTCCGCAACAAAACTGATTTTCGATGGGCCAAAAATCTTCTGTTGTACTTGATCAGGCACCTTATCACACAATGGTTGATCCTGCGACACAAAATCCGACTATGTCTTCGATAAGAGATGACATTATTTTATTTCTTACTGAGAGAAACATTCCTCTTCCAACCGACATATCAGACTACCAGAAAATTACAAAGACTGAACTGATCGTTCACGCCAGGCCACACTTCCAAACACCACAGAAAATAGTAGAACAAATAGTGAGTCGTGTTAATCCTGATGTTGAGCTCATCTGGCTTCCAGTGGCTCACTGTGAGCTGAATCAGATTGAGTTAATTTGGGCCTACGTTAAGGGGAAAATAGGCAAAGTTAATATGGCTAATCAGGCAGATAACGGAAGATCGATGGACGTTATGAAAAATCTTTGCAAAGAAGTACTGCGGTCGGTTGCTCCAGGTCTATGGAAGAAGTGCACCAGCCATGCAAAGACAATAGAAGATAATTATTTGGAAAAGGACAACCTGATAGATTTACCTCCGGTTGAACCACTGACAATAAACATAAATGACAGCTCGACAGAGTGTTCAGAGAGTGACTACTCTGACTGATGATCTGTTACAAATACTGATCACATGTAAATATTGTAAATAATTTTGTAAATATTTGAAAATGGCTTCAAAGCCAGCAATCTATTTATAAACTTACCATTGGAGGTCCAAAGCCCTAATGAGAAAAGGTGATGTGAAATGGTTTAATTATAATAATAAAATTCCTAAATATGCCTCACCGCCATATTGATATAGCATTGTAAATATGCCGTACCGCTACCGCACCCTCGTAGCGCGTTGGTCGTGCCGCGCCGGCCCATCGAAAACCAGTTTTGTTGCGGGAAATTTCCCTGCACAAGACAGCCGAGCAGTAGCAATTTCACGCGCTAATGCATCCCGGTACCAATTCGATCAGACGTCAATATAATTTTTTAAAAAATCTGTAACAAATTTATTGCTTTAAATTGTCAATTCATAGCTTAAGAGCTACAATTCAAGCTTTCATTGCTATTTTTATCTTCATCCGATCCCAAAATAAAACGCAATCACAAAAATCACAACTTTTTTGTAACTAAGTAAAAATTCTGAAATTCATAAATATGGTATACAAATATATGTGCTATAACCTATTAAATTTTTAACACGATTGGTTTAATAGTTTTCATATTATAAATTTTCAAAGTCTGGCCTTGTCTGAAAAACGCCAAAAAACTGGTACTTTTTTCATTCAACCCGCTGAAAGACAAAGTTAAAACAGCAAAAAAAATTAGTTTACATTAATAGACGCAAAATTAAATTTATGAAATTTTGGTGCATCTTGTTTTGTTATAAGTATATCGGTTGCCTTGTAGCAAAAGCTTAAACTCGAGTATCAACACTTTTTGACCCGATAGTAGACGTACACCTGCTGTCTATAGGGGTCATAAGTAGGCCTATGTGTCTAAACCGCTTGTAAGAAGGTAAAGTATGATCAATGGAGTTCATTAGGCCGACGGATTGGACAGAAGCCTAATGCTGATGGGCTGTGATGAATGTTGATACTGCTGAATTGTTTACCTGAAGGGTTCGTCGTGTGTTTCAGAAGCAAACATTTTGGACAAAACATATTCCGAAATTTAACAACCAAATTTTTAAAGTTGAGGGAAAAGTGAAAATCGTATAATTTTTTGCCGCCTCAGATTCTCGCTTGACAGTAGTGTAGCTGGTCATACCAGTGAGCACAGAAATAAGTACTCGCTGGATCATACGTAAGGTGGCGCGCCACCTGGAAGGGCGAGCACAGGCAGGGGGGGGGGGGGGGTGAAGGGTAGAGGAAGCAAAAGACCGTTCCACAGACATTATAATATGAGATATAGTATTTATATTACAATAATGTAGATTTGACACTGCCGAAAGGGAGCAATAAATATTATTTGATTTGATTTGTCATATTAATCAAATCATTTACATTAAATTTTGAACAAATTTACTTATATCAGTTTACTAAACGACCGCAACTCCTGGAATTTCTTAGCAGTGGTATTTGATTCAACGCGTACTACAAAAACCAATGTTTTTGAATAGGGCTAGCTTTTTGTATTCTATCGATCGATCGCGTGCCAGCTTACGAGTGAACACCTAGGCCTATACTATAGTTTAATTTAAAACAGAATAGGATTCTACGTAGGTGAAATTGGCCAGAGGGAGTGGGGGAAACCGCCATCTGAGCGAATAGGAAGTTCACATCTTGCTGCGTGGGTGAGCCTTCTTGCCAATTCGACGTTAAACTTCCGTTCGTCGCTCAGTTTCATCGTAGCTGTGGTAGAGTAATTTACTAGTGCTGTAGCTTGCTTCGTTCTGCCGCTGGCGATTGCGGGTTGAGAGTCACTGCGTTCGAACTGACAATACCGCATCCCTACCCTGCCACAGACCTATTTCACAGACCTGCTTTCAGGTCCTAAGTATGTATTTCTAGTTTCTTTCTAGGTCATAAAAATAAACAGAATTTAATCTTAAGTAACTTTTATATTAGTTATTTTGTTGTGTTGGGACTATGTGCGATATTTTTATTGTTTTACAGTGTTGCTACTGTATTGTTTATAGTGTATGAAATTCCAACAAGTTACTCAATGATCATGATATCCAAGGCAACTCAAAGTTCAGTCAAGTAAAAAGTCCTGAATTCATATAGCTGTAAGTGTTTTTAAACAGACACAAACACTTGGTCAACGAATCGAGGTTAGCCCCTTCCCTTAGAAACATGCAAGTGGCTCTGGCAAAAGTGAACCTATGACCCCTAGGAAACGCATTGTCAAAACAAAACTCGAGGTTGTCATAGTGCTGAACTCATCACGCTCTTTGCGATTGGGCCGGGAGCTAAGGTGGGATGAGCATGCATTTGCACTTTTAATTTTTAATTGTTCTTATAATCTCTTAGACGAAGTATAAAAGCCATGTTGTCACCCAGTGACGGCGTTAAGCGATCGGGGGCCCTCCTGCGGAAAGAAATGAGAGGCCTCCTTTAATAAAATGCGTATGAAACAGATTTTTAAGAATCTATACAAAGCATATAATATGTTCACTTATGAGGCCTATTATATCACTATTGTATATGACCGACAAAACTATTTCAACCTTAACGTAATAATTCACGTTTACATCACTGATGACAAGACACTGATGAAGATCGCCACGGAGCGATTGAAAACGTTCTGTCTCAATAAGTTTTTACAAATTTACAAAATTTAAAGTTCGGATAGTCATTAACTAACGTAAAAGTGATTATTTAAGATTCACCAAACGTTATGGCCTACAAAATTCAAGAGTATATCGTAATGAACAATATAATAACGTAAATAAGTCATTGATTAAATTGAGCGAGAACGGGCTGGCCGTCGTAACATTATATGGCATTAAATATTTTTGCCGTGTGCAGCGGTGGCTGGCACGACGCAGGAGCGAGTTCTCGCCGAGCATGGTATTGGTACTACAATTTGGTTATACTGCATGCATTCATACTCGAGGCGGATCTTCAGGCTACAGAGTGACCCGTAAGGACCGACCCGCCGCCGACTGCCCCAGTCTTTAGAGGCTGGCGGAAGTTAACACAAGTAAGGCGATTCAATCACGGACTGTGACATATATTTATATTTTACACATGCCTATAGTATCACTTACTTTATTGAGGACGGTCGTTTCGGGAGATGCTCCCATTGTCGACTCAGACTGTTACTGATCTCTTGGCTCTTACAGGTTAGGGGTCACTTACGGTCTGAGTTGAAAATGGCAACATCTCCCTATACGACCGCTCTCAATAATAAAACACGTAAGTGCTGCTACAGCCAAGTAGGCCTATAACTTACTAATATGTTCAAATGTTCTAAGCGAAAAACTAGTAGCTCATGTGAATAAGGGATTAAATAATATCAGCTTACCCCTTTTACATACTACTTATTAAAAATGTTTCTAGATTTGTCTTTGCAAGAGAATTGAGAGTAGCAAAGCGACCTTTTTTTTTTTTTTTAAACAGTTGCACGACAGTTTAACGCCTTTTGTACACTTGCAGGAGGTATAAAGTTGTTTATGATAGCAGGCATGGGCGCCCATATGAATGTTTTTAGGTGAGCTGGACGTAAAGGCTTTGTATACTAAAAAATTAGGCAGATACAAAATTCAAGTTTTAACCTTGTTTAACCTATTATTACCTATAAAGTACTAGACCACGTTACCTAATGTGTAAAGAAAATAGATACATCATCTAATTACTCGAACGCTTTAATGAAAAACAATATGTAACATATAAAAACATGTCACAATAAGTTACATATTGTTACAATATGTAACTTTATATAAAACATTAATATTCAAAGAAAACATACATTTTTTGTATATTAATATTTTAGTCCCAAGTCATGTTCTACAATTCACCAATTTCGAAAACAACTTTCCCGAAAAAATCCACTGGTCTATATGTGACGCTTGGTCCAGATTTTGTTTTGTTAAATCTGATGTGAGATAGGGGTCAAAAAACTATGCCGCAGGTTTTTACTGGGGTCAAGATAAAAACCATACTACAAAGGCTCTACAAAGCAATAGTTGAGTTTGTCCAGTGGTGTAATTGCGAGAAACATCTTGGAATGTGGTGCTTGAAGCTGTAGGAAGTGCAAACAGTTTATGTCCGACTGCTGAGGAGTTGGCAAACGTACTCGAAGGCAAAGGATAAAGTAGAAAACCCCCACGAAGTCTGGCTTGACAGAAACTTTACATTGTACCGTCAGGTCTTCGTGGGGTTATCTTCACTTTTATAAACATAATATCCGCAATGCCAAGTAAGAGGCGGTAGCTTAGGCAACTTCCCGGATGTATCACCGTCCCTTCGCTTAAAACGCTAGATTTACAGGTCAGGCTCTTAGGCGAAATATTGTAATATTATTTTGTAATTTATTTCTTCATTACAATTTTAGTTTTAGTTTTTGTATTTACATAAAATTATGAATAAGCTGTATCTATACAGTATAATTACGCTAGGGTACAAATGGGGTTAACGTTTACCTAGACTACTGTTTCCCAACCGGAGTTTCGCAGACCAAAGGTGGTCCTTGAGAGCCTATTCGCTGGTCCACAGGAGGGTCCGGTGACTACTTATAAAATTGCAAATATTTATAAATACTTTTCCGTGATTAAATCAAACTTACGATTTTTTTGGAACAAGATAAAATAAATACATTCACCCTGATGGGTATCAGATATTTATTGAATTACCTTGAACGTAATAATTGTTAGACAATACAGTAACACAATCACAATAACTTAAGCTTGAAGAAAACTAGCTTCCAATAACATTATAACATATGAACACTTCCTAGGAAGTCCTAAGTCCTAGAATCCTCAGCGTGTCAAATAAATTCATACCAAAAGTTACTTGCAAGAAATGAGGTAAATTTTTATCGCTATTTCGACTAAATAAGGTTTGTGCTCTTTACATTATTACAAGACAATTTATAATTAAAATATTTATTACTTTTCGTGATGTTAATGCAGCCTACGTTCTGAAAACTACAACTCAAGTGTTTGTTACATTTTTCATGATAATAGTTCATTAATTATTATAAATAGATTGTTTTTTTAAAAACTATTTCATTTACTTTTGAATGTGGTTACAACTAATAACATGTAGATTATATAATAATATAATAAGTGGTCTCTGGTAATTCACTCACAGGCTTGACTGGTCCGCAGACATCTGTGAGTTGGGAACCACTGATTTAGACTAAGTATATTAATTATAAATACAGTATATTGTTTAGTACCTTTTATTAAATGTGTACACTGTACAAAACCTATAAGTATAACGTATTCAATCTACAAATGCATTCACTGATTCATAAACGCAGAGCTCTATGTATAATTGAGACTATAAAATTTGAGCATATCTTCGCTTTGTAATGTAAGAGCTCACTATGAAAGTAAAAAAGTGCCCACTTTGTAAAGTGTTTAAATTTAAGAGCAAAAATTTTGACTCTACGGAGTGATTTAAAAACAAAAGGCAGAGACAAACTTTGTCAGCGACTTTGTTTCATAACTACACACTGTGAAAGAATATTTCTGCCAAATGCTTTCAGGGAAAGAAACCATCTTCCCTAAACAAACTTGTAATTTTGAGGATACATCTGTTTTATAACGTAAAAACACAATAAGAAAGTATTTAACATTTTGATTTTTAATGATAAAATATGATAAAACAACGCTTGGAGAAAACAAATATTTAAGGTTGTTCATATAGGCCTTATACAGTCGAACTTCTTTATAACAAACTTCCAAATAACGAAATCCTGTAAATAATGAATTTTTAAAGCGTCCCTTGACATTTTAGTAATTATTTTTATAATCTCAATAAAGAAAATTTCCTCCAACTGAAGAAAAAAATGTGCTGTATCCGTAGCTCACGTAGGTATTTCCAGGAAATAGTTTGTTTTCAGCAGGAAGTGCAGTGAAACTAAAAGGCTGTCAGGTAATAGGCAATAAGATTCATCTATCACCGGAAACTGTATTGTTTACTTCCTGCCCTTAGTAGACTAAACGTTAGTAAAAAACGCATTGTATAGCTAGCTACGTATTATTTCATTTTCCCACCATTGGGAAGGGACTTCTTCATCACAATAACCTTACTAGTGCAATTACTCCATTTTATTCGTGCCGTGAGTTTGTCGAGCTTTGAAAAAGAGTAAAAAAGTGTTTAATTTTTGAAAAAAATTTAAACTTTATAAAAGAGGTTGATGAAGGTGTTAAGAATTTAGATGTTTCAAAAACATTCAGTATTGGAACCTACCTCGGAGTTCACTATCGACTATTTACAAAAATCGGGATTAGGTTTTAAAACAAAATGATTTTATTTGAACGCAAACTGCAACACCAAATTACTCACTTTTTCAAGTAAAACTTGGAACACTAGAAACGAATGAAAACTTGCTTTTTATTAACTTGTGTTTAATTTAATGTTTTTTTCTGTTTTTACGACTTGTTTAGTCTCTAGCAGGCCCTACAGTGTGTGTTGAGTGAGTACTGTATATAAATCAATGAAGTAAGTTAATAAATTTATGTACTGAGTGTCCTTCAATTAAAATGTAGTATTGTAGGTTCCAGTTATGCTTCTTGGAAATGAATTACATTAGTAAGTACACTCATTTATACAATATTTATCCATATTTATACAATATGTTTGCATTTGCATTAAATTACTCATAATATACAGAGTACGGAACTTACTGTAGGCCTATTTCACAGGGATATCTAATACGGTGAAAAAAACTATTGATGGAGCATTTTTGGATTTTCAACTACATAAATCTTACACAATATCAAGAGCACAGTGATACAATATATTACAATGAAAATATTGGAAAGAACCCCAATACCACAAAAATAACAAATAAAACAAGTTACTTAAGATTAAACCCTTATGTACATTTCGATGACCATGTCATCATCATCAGAGGGTCTTATTACAAAATACAATCTAGCATACAAGAAGTAACAAACTAGAATGATACCAATCGTTCTAAGCAGTCGCTATATATAGGCGTGAGGTAAGCTCCGCCCCCTCTCCGCCCTCGACCGACAAATAACGATCGGTCATCTTGAACCAAATAGGTTAAGTCAAAAAGTACATTATAATAATACATATGTAATAAAACCTTTATATAGGCATGAGGTTAGCTCCGCCCCTCTCCACCCTCGACCGACAAATAACGATCGGCCATCTTGAACCAAATAGGTTAGGTCAAAAAGTACATTAAGTTTTATTACATATGTATTATTATAATATACTTTTTGACTTAACCTATTTGGTCCAAGATGGCCGATCATTATTTGTCGGTCGAGGGCGGAGAGGGGGCGGAGCTTACCTCACGCCTATATATAGCGACCGCGGAGAACGATTGGTATCATTCTAGTTTGTAACTTCTTGAGTGCTAGATTGTATTTTGTAATAAGACCCTCTGATGATGATGACATGGTCATCGAAATGTACATAATGGTTTAATCTTAAGTAACTTGTTTTATTTGTTATTTTATATTATTTTTGTGGTATTGGGGTTCTTTCCAATATTTTCATTGTTACATAAATCTTGAAACAATGAAAATTGAAACATTGTAAAACGTTCTCACATCTTAAACGTTGACCTATTATCTTACAAGTTCGTGCGATATTATACTGTGTTGTGTTTGTTCACCCCTTGCGATCTTATACTGCAGTAAGATAGGGCAGGAGTATTCTTGGCAAGACGACTTCTCATTAACGAATAACTCTATATAACGATTTTTTTAATCTGGATAATTGATTTCCGGCTGAGTTATCCAAGTAGTTGAATTATGTATATATATTCCACGCAGCTCGCAGTCTACTACAACCCCGCTCAGTATGCCCGATGATGATGACAAGGCCAGTCATTGAAAGTTAACTCGCATAAATACCATGTAAGATTCTTGTTTAAGTACATATAGTGAAAGTGATATATATATATATATATATATATATATATATATATATATATATATATATATATATACGTATATATATATTACATATGGTGGTACGTTTTCATGTATTATAATAAATTAATAAAAATATTTCAAATACAAGGATTGTTTTTAATTAATATATATCTCAAAGCTTTTCGCTAGTTAATGTATTAGCATCTTCAGCTTATTTTTATTCATAACATTTCATTATCAAGAATATTTACAAAAGTATGAGCTCCAGGCTTTCCATCAATGCACCATATTATTAACCTTAACAGCTTTAATTATCATCATTCACGATCGTTATTATTGAGAAAATTCGGAGAGACCTTAAAGGGGTAGAGAACGTAGCTTTTGCCTTTCTTTTCTCTTTCATCCCTACCATAGGATTCGCTCAGTGAATGCCTACCTTTTTGAACTAGTCAAGTAACGACTTTATGCTGAATCTCTTGATGCCCTATGGTAGACCAAACTCACTGAAAACAATCCTTTTGGTGGGCCCTGGGACAGGGCATTCACAGATTACATGGATTGTGATTTTCTCTGGATCCTCTTTATGCCTCTCGCACTCATGGGACCTGGATTTTTCTAGATTGAGACCCTTCAGATTCCCTTTGACCAGTTCCAAAAATAGGTCTGTGTTAATATATGCTTAAGGAAGGGTACTTGGTTGCCCTGCAAGTCTCCCGTACATCACCTAAATGCCTTGGTCTTGCCACAATCCAGGGGGGCATTCCATTATTCTCCGCATAGAATCCAAGTAGTCCTCGTCGTATAGTTTGATCGCGAACACCTTCGCCTATAAAGCTGAATTGTAGTCCTTCGGACGTAAACAGAATCTAACCTGGTCTCTCGGTCCACTATAGCCAGATGTTGTTTAATACCTTCTACTTGCCTCCCATACCCGACACAACTTAGTCGCTATGCAGTTCTCATTGTCTCCAGCCTAATGTGTAGAGCGGAGGGGAAGGTCAAACATAACCCTCATAGCTAGGGTGTTTAGCCTCTCGGGAAGAGCCCCTGCACCCACAAACTTTTTCGCTCTGTGTTATGCCCCACCAGACCATTTAGGCAAAGATTACCCTCCGCAAATTGTAACAGAATTCGCAAAAGAGTTCTGTTCTGTGATTTCTGACGCAATAAATAGCGGTTAATAATAAAACCCGTTTTCGTTTTCACGTAGACATATTTCGAGGTTATGTTTACATCATTTCCAAATACAGTTTACATATGTTTATGTATAGGCTATGATGAAAAATATTATACATTTGATGAAATAAATAACGTTTGATCTCATACAACAGCGGTTTTTTATAGTCATAGATTTTGTTACTGTAAGTTAGTATTAAGTTAAAATATATATCTAAGGAAAATATAGATATAAAATATATGTCTTATTACATTATTTCTTACATCGTTAGTGGAAATATAGTTTTCTTATATAGATCTACCGGCTTGTTAATTAAGTTGATTTGTTAGGGGTCATTTTTAAAATATATTTGGCGAATTGTAAAATTCAAAATTTTAAGTGATAAATATAGGCTACAAAGTTATAGCCTATATTAACATAAGGTTACACAGCTTAATATTTTATGAATTAATGCTTTTTTTATAGGACATAACAATATACCATAAATACTTAAGTAGAATTGAAATACTTTAGGCTTTATGTTGCGTTCTTATTCACTTGTTAATGAACAGAATGGATTTTATAATTAAAGAATAAAAATATGGTACAACTCACAAATATACAATTTTTTTATTTCAAACGCGTTTCAACGACTAATTTGTCGTCATCCTCAGTGAAGATACACAAATGAAATTAACTAAAATATATACATACATATATATATTTTTTAGTTAATTTCATTTGTGTATCTTCACTGAGGAAGACGACAAATTAGTCGTTGAAACGCGTTTGAAATAAAAAAATTGTATATTTGTGAGTTGTACCATATTTTTATTCTTTAATTATAACTTTCACTCACAAGCCAGCTGGAATATTATTTATAGAATGGATTTTGTTTTGTAAATGAACTTATTTGATGCGATCCTTCTGCAGGCAATCCCACTACTGCAAAGGTGGTTTTATAACATCTATATTATGTCAAATTATACCATGATAAAATTGATTAGACTAATTTCAATAAATTTTATGTAATTTTTAAAAATACCATGCTCTAATAGAATCTAAAAGAAGTTGCAATTGTTTGTTACACTTCCTAGTCGATGATTAGAGATTGGAGGGAAACGCATAGCTCTTTCCTGCTGCAAACGCGAGATCCTAACCGCTGGATTGCCAGCGAAGGGCCTACACGGTTGAAGCCTCTATATCTTACTACGCTATAAAATTTTGATTATTGAGAACCCCTTTTTTATTTTTTGTACCTGGTCATTAGACGGGTAAACTGATATCTTTCACATTTGCACTACTATTGTATGTTTATAGGCTTACATATAAATGTGTCGATAGAGAGCGGTATAGTAGGGAGTGTGAGTACTAAATGTTGTGTGTGTGTGTGTGTGTGTATGTGTGTGTGTGTGTGTGTATGTGTGTGTGTGTGTGTGTGTGTGTGTGTGTGTGTGTGTGTGTGTGTGTGTGTGTGTGTCTGTGTGTGTGTGTGTGTGTGTGGGTATGTGTGTGTGTGTGTGTGTGTGTGTGTGTGTGTGTGTGTGTGTGTGTGTGTGTGTGTGTGTGTGTGTGTGTGTGTGTGTGTGTGTGTGTGTGTGTGTGTGTGTGTGTTTGTGTGTGTGTGTGTGTGTGTGTGTGTGTGTGTGTGTGTGTGTGTGTGTGTGTGTGTGTGTGTGTATGGAGGTGGAGCAGAGTTCTACATCCTTATTTAAAATAACGTTGGGTCAGTTGGAGCGTAAAGTTTGTGTCTGTCGCCACAGGCCTTTGTTACAGTTTCGCCGCTTCCAAATAAATGTGCGAATTATTCTCCCCAGTTGTAACAACGCAGGGCTAATCCGTATGATCGCTATCAATGCTAATATATGTGTCCAATAGGGGTGGATCCGACCAATTACCCACCCTAGCAATAAACAGTGCATTTAGAGGTCTGTTAGTGGTCGAATGCGTGCGATATTGTTAAATGCCACTGTAACAAGCATTGGCCAGGAAATCAATCATTGACTCTGAAGTCCAGCTGCCGGACCCCGGCTAAGCCTGCAGTATAAATACGGTACTCCGTGATACTTTCAAAATAGCTTTCTCGCCATATCGACGATTTGCAATTTTACATTATCGCGTGTGTGATTCGGTCTATATTATCATTTTGCTCAAAATAATCTCGCAATATTTCTCTAACTTTGTTATTTATCGTTAACACTTGTCTTGATTAATGAGGCTATGGTTTGGTTTTGTTGAACAGTTATCTTAAAAGTTTTATGACATTTTAATAAAATAGATTTTTTTTAGAAGTAAGATATCAAGTTTTTATTTACTATGCCACTTATCCAGATCTTATCCGCGCGCGCGCATATGTGTGTGTGTGTGTGTGTGTGTGTGTGTGTGTGTGTGTGTGAGGTGTGTGTGTGTGTGTGTGTGTGTGTGTGTGTGTGTGTGTGTGTGTGTGTGTGTGTGTGTGTGTGTGTGTGTGTGTGTGGGTGTGTGTGTGTGTGCTTGTGTGTGAGAGGTGTGTGTGTGTGTGTGTGTGTGAGGTGTGTGTGTGTGTGTGTATGTGTGTGTGTGTGTGTGTGTGTGTGTGTGTGTGTGTGTGTGTGTGTGTGTGTGTGTGTGTGTGTGTGTGTGTGTGTGTGTGTGTGTGTGTGTGTGTGTGTGTGATTGTGTGTGTGTGTGTGTGTGTGTGTGTGTGTGTGTGTGTGTGTGTGTGAGGTGTGTGTGTGTGTGTGTGTGTGTGTGTGTGTGTGTGTGTGTGTGTGTGTGTGTGTGTGTGTGTGTGTGAGGTGTGTGCGTGTGTGTGTGTGATTGTGTGTGTGTGTGTGTGTGTGTGTGTGTGTGTGTGTGTGTGTGTGTGTGTGTGTGTGTGTATGTGTGTGTGTGTGTGTGTGTGTGTGTGTGTGTGTGAGGTGTGTGTGTGTGTGTGTCTGTCTGTGTGTGTGTGTGTGTGTGTGTGTGTGTGTGTGTGTGTGTGTGTATGTGTGTTGTGTGTGTGTGTGTGTGTGTGTGTGTGTGTGTGTGTGTGTGTGTGTGAGGTGTGTGTGTGTGTGTGTGTGTGTGTGTGTGTGTGTGTGTGTGTGTGTGTGTGTGTGTGTGTGTGTGTGTGTGTGTGTGTGTGTGTGTGTGATTGTGTGTGTGTGTGTGTGTGTGTGTGTGTGTGTGTGTGTGTGTGTGTGTGTGTGTGTGTGTGTGTGAGGTGTGTGTGTGTGTGTGTGTGTGTGTGTGTGTGTGTGTGTGTGTGTGTGTGTGTGTGTGTAAATTATAAAGACTTTAAACTTTGTATATTCGCCTAAATTAATTTCGAAGAACTCATAATACCTATAGCCATACCATTAAGTTGCTAAATAATTAAAGCAAGCATATTAAATTCAATAACGTCTTATTTATTCTAGCTTGACATTAGTGAGTTATAATTTATTCTTTTAAATATATTTATAAAGATTCAATGATAATATTTAATTTAATAATTAATACAAAATTCTAACAAAGTTGAACACTTAAGGTCTTTCGTTCTCTTGATACAAAATATTAAAATACAGTGTTATTTAGTCTTATATCTCACGGATCATTATTTGGAATCATTCTATAGTATATAGTGGTGTAATTTAGAAATCTTTATTAAAAGTTATGAAAAAAAGTTATAAGTAGTTGACTAAGTTATAATCTAATAAAGTTTGTTGTACTTATGTGTTTGAGAGACTCTTTGGAATCTACTGTTTGTGTGAAA
Organism: Prosapia bicincta; assembly: GCA_036971475.1. Lineage (NCBI taxonomy): Eukaryota > Metazoa > Arthropoda > Insecta > Hemiptera > Cercopidae > Prosapia > Prosapia bicincta. Next base: position 151,644,307 of record JBAIZL010000003.1, on the reverse strand, counting down.
CGGATTTACAACATTAAACTGAGATTACTTTAGTTATGCTCCCTTTTCCGGCTTTTAATATGCTTTCTTTGTCGGATTTTTCCTTACAATATCAAACTTATTATTTCCGAACATTGATTACATATTTTATAATATTCCTCATATCTTTATGTCATAATATATATACATACATATATATATATATATATATATATATATATATATATATATATGAAAATATAAGAGAAATACTATACAGTAATAATTTATTGAACCATACAATTCAAACGTTTTCGTTGGCAAACAGTGACAACATGATCAGGAATAGTAAAGAATATCAAGCATACAAGTGTTAGTTAGATCCAACAAACAGTTTTTTCAAATCTATTACGATACACTATTGCCAAATTTATTAATTTGCTGCGTTAAGATTACATACATTAATTATAATGTCAAATTTTGATTTGATTTGTATCTATTCATTTAGCAATTTGTTTTTAACAATATATTTATATGTTTCTAAATCTTTTTAGATATTCATTCTTATTCCTTTGTTAATTATTTTTATAGGTATCATACTATCTATATTAGGAACAATATGATTATTATTGATACAATGATTAGCAAAATTCGATTTATACATGTCTGATTTTTTATAAGCATTGAAATGTTCTTTATAACTATCTTTAAGTTTTTCCTATACATAAACCTATATATAAGCCATATATAAACTTTATTACAGAAACCGCATTCTAATTTATAAACACTGTTTTTTTTTCATTCATACTATTAATAATTTTAATACTACTATTCTTTATATTTATTAACGAATAAATTTGATAATATTGTAATAGATTTGGCAACACTGTTTGTTCTATCTAACACTTGTATGCTTGATATTCCTTATTATTCCTGATGATGTTGGTACTGTTTGCCAACGAAAAGCTTTGAATTGTATAATTCAATTACTTATTCTTCTATTTGTATTTCTTTTATTTTTTCATTAATACGCAAGCATTATTATTTTATTATATATTAAAAATATTCCTTTTTAGTTTTGTTTGTTTCTTTTTTGTGTCCCTAGCTGTTTAGCTTGCATTTAACGAAACTGCAAGACTTTGAGATATTTCCAAATCAACAAATTATTTCCCTTACTTTGTTTACAAAAAAAAAAATTAAATATCTGATAATCTATGAAAGTGTTTCTTTCATAAACAAAATTAAAAAGAGTTACTTCAGATGAACAATTCTTTAGAACAAGTGGGAAGTGAATGAATCAGCGCTAGAAACGAAAACAAGCTACAACTGAAACTAACAATCCCGTAAGAGTAATACAAACGTATTCAACTTTCGTTAAATACTTCAAATTAAAATTCTACTGATCATTTTAGCAACAATATTTAGTACCGTTACTTCGTGCACTGGTAACTATACGCTCTAACCAGAGCCAGATTATATAATATGAATGCACACTTGTCTCAATGTTTCCCTCTTGTCGTGCGTAGTACTAGTCAGATGTTGCCAAGCTGTTGTTTTTGAAAGCGTATCACTTTGTGAAACCTTCTATTTGCCTCGAATTTGTGACTTTGAATGTGTTTTTTTCGAACGCATACAGTTCGTTATTATATTGACAGTGTCTTAAAGATGTAGTTAGTTTTGGCCAAAACATGTAAAGAATTCGTGACTTCAGAAGTAAAAACATGAAAGCAAGAAAACGTATAGGACAATATTTTTGTAAACGTTTATATTTAATACATGCCAGATGTTTGTCTGTGGACAGTGAATTTCGTTCAGAAACTTATTTCTGACTTACTCGATAAGTTAGGAATTTGAAATTTGGAACGTAGGTATATTATCAACGACAAAACAATACTGAGAAAAAAATTAAGATTCTATCGTATAATTAAAGTGCTAAAAAATTTAAAATATAATATATGTTCGGAGATTAGTTTGCACAGGGTAAATCTTATGTTTTTGTCACTTGCCTAACCCTTTCTTCAACACACCTTTATAAACTTGACTATCTGTTTACATTATTACCTGCTTTCTTACTGTTTTTGGTTTCCACAAACGTATGAAACAAAATTTTGACTAATGTATTTCAATTCTTGTGTCATTTTTTTATCACTTTCCAATGTCAAATTGAGCTACAATTTTCCCATCTTCGGTGGTAATACGTAACTCATGTAAAAATAATACACTAAAAGAGTAGAACAAAATTAAAAACTGTGTTTACTCAGAAAAATCTAAAAAGAATAACCTAATGTTTTGCTAACATCTATGAACATTAAAACTTTGAAACACTAAGTCTAAAACCGTACAAGAACCAACAAAATATTTCATAACTACAAGATATAAGTGGCCCAACTTCACTGGCGACTTTAAACTTGACAAATTAAAAGAATGAACAATTTTTTATTTATAAATATCTCCTATCACATCATGCTTTTATTATTAGTCATAAAAAATTAAATGTTCTTGGGCAACAGGAAAACGTTATTTTATTACTAAAACACTTGAACATATATTGATATGTTACATTTTCCTATAGTAGCACTTACCTTTTTGGTTATTGAGGATGGCCGTTGCGGTAGATCTGCCCTATTGTCCATTCAGACCTAACTAACCTCTTGGTTATGTTAAGTTTGGGGTCAGGTAAGGGGCCTGAGTTGACAATGGGACACATCTCCCGAAACGACCATCATCAATAATAAAAAAAAGTAAGTGCTACTATAGGCAAGTGTAACAAATTCATAAATGTTCGTGTATTTTTATTAAAAAAAAGTGGTTGTTCAAGTGAATATGGTATCAAATAATAATATTTTAATCTTTTAAATCATTTCCAAATCAGGGTACACGTTTTTTTTTAATTTTTATTTTCGGTTTCAAGTTTTGATTGAAATTTCTGTTTGGTTGGAAATTACGATCTGAAACGACAATTGAGCGCTAAATATTTATTTTCATAAAACGTTTACTTAGAACGTTTCGCCATGTGCTGGCCCGTAATAGGATCACTGCATGGATGTTTCACCTGTCACTTCTCAACAAAGAGACAAGGAGACAACAAGGAGCCAAACGTACATTACGCTTTTATTTAATTCATTGAGAGACCGAAAATGCAAGCAATGTTGATAGATATTCACCAGATTTGCGTGAAGTTGAATCAGTGTTAACTACGTACATTATTTGTGTAAGAGTGTTTCCAAAATAGGAGATTATTATTGTTGTAATGCAAACAGTGATCCCTTGGTAGTTACATAAATATGAAATTACAGTATCTGTTATTTTTCATAATTAAAAGTTCTTATTCGAGTCTCATTATTAAGAAGATTATATAGTCGTAGAGACTGAATAATCCACTTCCTTGACTTTTTCCCTCACGAAACTCCAAAGAAGCCCTACTATTAGTGAAAGTGAAACCAAAGAAGTATAACAAAAGTAACCTAAACAAAATACCATGTCAGAAGTGAAGCAGCTATAACTTATAACGCCAAACAGAACGTCCAGAATATATTTTTGCGAAAAAGCTCATAGGTATTGTTATTCTGTAATAGCTGTAACATACAATATAGGCCTTTTGTTACTGTAAAACTTTAAAGCATTACTTTGTTGCTCTCACAAACATTGAACAAAAGCCTCATAACCGGGCAGTAAGTAGGTACCTATCTTGAGTGTATTTGCAGTACGTATATGCTATATCAGCCCTGTCGACAAGTAATTCTGTCCGATATCATAACCATTTCCTACTTCCAATATTAGGGTATCATTTTATCCTTTCCTTACTTCTGCCTTATACCCTTCCTTATCGTTTTTCTTACAGAGGGTGCTAGGGGGGCACCTCTTAAGGGCCCGTAGGGTACGTTTACGTCAGTGTAGCTGGTCGAAGATCGCAGATGTTTAAGCCGAGGGTAGTGTTGAACTGCACAGCCTACAAATCGTATTATACGGAAAAAATGTAGAGTAAAAGTTATAACTTACACTAAATATAAAAATATTTGAAAATAAAAGCGGTCCTTAATTGCACGAAGACCTTACCTTACTTACAAGTTTAGGTAAGGTTAGACTGGTTAAATGTTTTTAACGTAATAATGGATAGAGAGTTATTATAATTGTCGGCGATTTCCAAAGTAATTCTCATTGAAAGTGTAACATATATATATATATATATATATATATATATATATATATAATTTATGACTAGATTCCTGTTAGTCATAATAAATAGCTTAAACTATCGGTTAATAGTAAACTTGTGAGCTAATGTGTGAAAAATAATCATTACAGATCTTACCATTTACAATCTAATACTTTCGTCCTCAGAGTTGACCAAAGTAGGCTAATAGCTCAGAGCACTTAATATTAAGTGCTCTGTGGTTAGTAGGCCTACACTAAAAGATTCAATCAACCGTGTATAATTGTCCTAGGGTCTACTGCACAGCTCGACCATAATCCTGGTCCCAGAAATAATTCCTTAATTTCTTGACTTCATGCGCAGTTCCACCCTATCCTCTTACCTGAGGTTCGCGTCTTTACTCTCACGAAGCCATATATCTTCTGTTAGAGGCTTTACGTCGCTACTTACATCTACAGGCCTTTCTTACGATAATCATAAGGGCTAAAATAACGAAAACTCTACCATTTTCATAGTTACATTTCATAACTGAAATAATGTAGTAAAATGCAGTTCCAAGCTAGGGACTCAGCGCCTAAGGGCTTGAGCGCTTCCAATTTTTATCCGAAAGGGCTCCTCGTCCAATACTTCAATAAAAGAGATAATAAATTCTTGAAATATATAAAACAAACTTTACAACTAAAGCTGGAAGCGTCAACCTCAAGTTCGGTAACCTTACAGGTATGTAAAATGCGAGACATGACGCAATACTTCCGTTTATCATCGTTTCACTTGATTATTGTTAAGGCTAACTATTTACAGAAAATATTTGTTTTTTTATTGTTATATACCGTATTTGCCAAAGTAAACAGTACTGAAACTGAATCAGCTGTAGTAGAATAATTGATAAAGGCCATTCTTCGTCGTTTTATAGGATTGCAGCTCAGACCTGCCTTTTCGTGTACAATAGTTCCAGCAAGATGGCACAACCAGCTCCACTGCCTTAGACAAGATTGCTTTCCTTCAAGAAATTTTTAGCAACCACCTCATCTCCCTCAGAACAAACTATCCTTACCCAGTCCTATCTTACACCACCTAACCTACGTCTGGTGAATGATGAAGAAGATTTTCCGTGATGACCCACGAACCACTATCGTCCAACTACAGGAAAAATAACTATGTGTATAACGAGCATGAAATAACCCCTCCGTCAGAATGATGCAAAACCTCCAAGAACGGTAAGAGTGAACCCTTAATTGAACGGAGGTCATATGGAACATGTTGTTACCCGCGTCTAACCGATTTAACTTATTTTTAATTGTATGTGTTTTTTTTAAATATGTAATTAAAATAAAATGAAATAAATCAAAATTTTACAACTGTTTCAGTACTGTTTACTTTGGCACATGTGGTATTTTCATAAAAACACTATAATCACTCATTAAACATTTTTTAAAAAACCCTGTAAATCATAACCAAATTTTATCAAGCTACTGAATTGATGTTGCTATTTAACGTAAATAATAAAAACCTTTTCAAAATAATGCAATTATTGAAACGGGTGCATCTTTTAGATTAATTACAAAAGATGTTACTTATTAACGTTTATATAAAGTAACAGCTTTCACTTATCACTTTAATTAATCATTTCGTCATTTCAAAAAAAAATAAAAGATATTAACAATAATTATTCAAGTTTAAAAGATTTAGGCCTACTGTTGAGAACACTTTTAAGAGAATTATAGAACGAATCTTAAAGTAACGTATTTAAAATTTAATTATTTAATAGAAAATTAAAGCCTAATATATTTACTTCTAATAATTTTCTGGAATAAAACAATGTGGTTTTATTGTTTATCATTGAAAAACGTTTTTGCATCCCAGTGTCTTTCAAAAGTCAGGGCCTATGGGAGAGGAAGGATGGAGGAGTAATACCTTCAAGGATCACCTCTGTTTCTCTGGCATGGATGGTAACAATCTGTGATAGCCACTGGCAAGGGTTACGAGGGGAATCTAGGTCAACGGCCCAGACAGAGGTGACTGTATTTTCAGCAAAACCGGGAAACATACGGATGATCTGGCGGAGATACTGCGCCTTTTGTTCAAAGTTCCCTCTAAAGGCGGACGAACAAAATAATTGCAGAAGGCACTGGCCTCTGTGTCCAATGGATTTTCTCTGCAAAAATCATCAATGCGTTCAAGAGAAAATATTTCAAAGTAGGGCCTAAATGGCTCTGAAAATCAAGCTAATTAATTATTAAATTCTTAAATTTTGTAGTCCATTACTTTCGGTGAATCTTAATTAATCACATAAACAATAATTTATGACTATCCGAACTTTATATTTAGTAAATTTGTTAAAACTTACTGAACGTTTTCGATCACTATGTGGCGATCTTCATCAGTGTCTTCAGGAAGTGATTAATTAATAAATGTTATAAAAAATAGAAAACCTAGGATATCATGTATAATTAGTTGCAAATAATTATTACTAAGGCACACAGTTCGAGGAAATATAAAGGCAAAAAAAGGATTGGACGTAGAAAAAAATTAGGGTGTTGCACTGGGGGAAGTGCCGACAGAAGTGAAAACTTTTATAGCCACTTCTACAGAAATTTTGAATTGAGAGAAACATTTAGTCTTACGTGTTGAAAAAATACCTAAGCATTTGTTACGATATGAGAAACAATAATACAGAATTTTTAATACTCACACTAAAATATGAACTACAAATAACAAATTAGAGCTAATAGTTCTGAATAATTTTCAAAGAATAAAATGAAAATATAATACTATAAACATTAATTTTATAATAAACATTAATATAGTCTTTTACATTTACCACCAAAGTTTGAACTACAAATAACAAATTAGAGCTAATAGTTCTGAATAATTTTCAAAGAATAAAATGAAAATATAATACTATAAACATTAATTTTATAATAAACATTAATATAGTCTTTTACATTTACCACCATAGTTTGAACTATAAATAACAAGTTAGAGATAATAGTTTAAAAAAGATTTCAATGAAAGTCGTCGAAAATATGAATTTATACATTTTTTATTCAATATTTATATATTTATTTGAGGATGTATTTAACAAATACTAATATTTATTATAATTAATAATAAAATAGTGTAGGTAACAAAATATTTATTAGATGTTTACTGAACACAAATTATTTTAGCAAGTTCATTTAAAATCAGTTCTTAAACGCTAACGGACGCGCCTAGTAATGTTTTCATTTAAAAACTTGAATTAAAAATACATCTTATTATTACCGTTGTATTGAATTATTTGTATTGAGGTTTATCAAAATTTAAATAAATTAATACATTCATTAACTAATGGAAACTAATTCATAATAACTTTTTTCCTTAAGAATGTTCAATAAATAATGTAACATAGCCTACGTGTAAAACAGCTGTTTTACAACATAACCTAAAACACAAAATCAAATCATATGATATTATTTTAATTTTCTTTGACGTGACTCAGCGTAACCTGACGAAAATTATACTGTCGCAAAATTGTATGTTCATGTCCATCCAATAAGTTTTTCTAGGCGTCGCTATAGAAGTTTTCGCTTTACAATTTCCTGGCTGTGAAGTAAAAAAGGAGTTACATTAATATATAACTCAATTGAATTGTTCAGAGCTAAGGACAACAACGACGAATAGCTGTGATAGTCTCCAACGGGATGGAACTGAAACAAGAAGTAAAATGAGTAGGTAAGCAGGCTTAGGTAATCAGGCACTATTTGCAAATATAAGCCTTCATCACTGCATTAAATCAATATGACCTCTACATGATAAAGAACGCTGTTCCCTTCTTGTTTTGATTTGTTTTCTGTTTTCGAAAGGAAGCGACAGATTACAACACACTATAAAAACGAATTATCACGACCCTTCTGCTTTATTTACCCTTTCAGCAGATGCCACCCTCGTCATATTCCACCCTTCTGTTCATATTATACAATCTAATCCCAGTTCATAATAAAAATACATGAGTAGCACCATTGCTTATCGGGGTGACTTTACAATAGGCATAATTTTCTGTTTATCATTTTCACATATGTTAGTTATTTAGGGACAAGTGAGTCCTAGACGGAAGGGGGCGTCATTAAGTTAGAGTCACAGTAGTGGCTAATGATCGATGGGCTGTAAGCCGTTTTAAAACTGAGCTCAAATCAGTTATAGCCTCTAGAGATCCTTTGCGATTAAAATGAAACACAAGTAGAAGCTGTGTGTGTGTTTGTGCGGGCGCGTGTTTGCTTGCTTGCTAGGAACGTCAGTGACAATCATAGCTGGCAAGACAGGTATCTTTGGAGTTAATGTTTCTACCAGAGATATGAAGATAATATATATATATATAGCATCTTTGTCATTTCTTTAAAAACTATTAGGAATAAACGAATAAAATATAAAATATTGCAAATCAGCCCCTTAGGTAAAGTTCTCCAGAAATGGGAAAATTTCTACAAATGTTGTCGAGTTAAGTGATGACTTTGAACAACAACACAACTCTTCAAAGTTGCTTGTTGTAACCATCTTGAATTCACAGATTAAATTATAATTAAATAATACTTAACTAAGTGAATACGTAAACGCGTTTTGAAAATATCGTTCCTTTTACTGAGTAGAGGCTTTTCTTCGTAAAAGGAACGATAGTTTCGAAACGCATCGGCAAGAAATCCCTTATGCATTCACTTTGTTAAATATTATTTAATTCCAATTCATTAAAGATTTATCAAGGAGGTTTGCCAGAGTCGTAGCTAGTAATTGGGAAAAGAGTGAATTTTCTAAGAAAATTCGAGATAAAATATGCTTTAACAAGTTTATAAACAAAAACTGGTTTATACTCTTTATACATCTCCGTCCACTCGCTACTTTATTACTTGTATTTTCGAAATAATTTAAATGTTTACTTTCGAAGTAAAATTTCGGAGGGTTCTAAAGTAATTTCGGAGGGTTTGTCCTGCTAACGAATGGATGACTCGCGGCAAGTCTACTAGCTTGCTCGCTGAAACTACAGCGAGTGGTGAGTAAAGCGGCCCTCATTTCAGCATTTCCTTGCTAGTCGTGCTAGCGAACTAATGGATTCGAGCTAGTATACTCCCCGGAACGTAACTAGTAATCTCGACCCGTTTAATAGAGCCCAAAATAATAATTTCATTCAGTGAATATATTCAGTTAAATTAGAGAGTCTAAAAGAACCTAACAAACAAAGATTAATTTTGGTTTATTTGGGTTGGAGGAAATAAGGAGAGCCCTACAATGAGATACTACATAAATAATTTCGCTCGCCAAACCTCATTAGGCGGTTAAATTAAGATCGAGGCGGATCTGTGAGGTTTAAGACTTTTTACGACGGGTAGGCAGCTAACCTGTCCAATAACCCCTCCTCGGTGTCCCCAATCTAAGCAATTCACCCTTAGGAGGATTTGCAATAATTTCATTTAATTCATTTATAAATGCTGTATTATACAGCATATTATAATTTCCATGAATATATTGTACAATTGAACAGGCATCGATATTTTTGTATAGGCCTACATCGATCCTGTTCTTTATCTATTAGCCAGTATAAAGAATTTCAAGAATAAGTAGGATTGAATCTAGGACATTAAAAACAGTGAAATATAGGAAAAGATAGCTGATGTGTAGGCTATAGGGTAAAATAAGTTAGTTACTAGCTTAAAATTCAATCAAGGTCATTTGAGTAGAAACAGTTACTGACATGTGATTTATTCTTTATCATGCATATTATATGTGGAAGTCCACACCCCTCCTCGTTTACGAATAAATTAAAAACACTTTCTTAATTACCTTTTGTCAATGCACAGTGTTAAAATATACTTTGTATAGGTTTGGTGGAGCCCTGGAGCTGGAACTACCTGTGGACACCCCAAATATACCCTCCCCTAATAAACTTTCCGCCTAATGGTTATCTTACTAAGAAGATATATTGTTTTATAAGACATTATATGTTTATTTTCTTCAGTTATAAAAAAACGTTATACAAAATGATACCAAATTCGACTAACTTATATTAAGTAGAACTCTAATTATCCGAACCAACCGGAACCGGACTCTTTCGGATAATTGGATTTGATCAAAAGAAGAATCAGCTTCAATTAACTACTGTATGTTCCAAATGCAAGACAAAATTTATATTTTTTATAGTTCTATATTTCTTTCTACGCTTCTAAGCTAAGGCCGTAACTTTCTTACAAAGAATCGGACTCGAGATAAAGTTCCCATAGAACGTTATAGCAAAAACCACTTGAAAACGGCAACTTCATTTCCTTGTTTTTGCTGCCTTCGTTGATTTGGTTGAAGGACTTTAAAGTTCATTTTCCAGCACTCAAACGAAGTTTAAAAGTGTAGGTTTGCTCTTTCTATGGTCTGAAATCGCGGAAGTCCAACCGTACATTTCAGCAAACTGTTTACTCGCAATTCTTTCTCTGATTGATTTAGATTAGTTTATCCGTTAACGATAAGGCACCACGTTTTCTTTTAGAAGCCATGGCGAACGACGAACTGCACTCACAAACGAAGCTATGGACCGATGCGAAAGAGTTAGACACACTGACTGACTAGTCAAAACGAATAATGACAGTCGGGGTGGGCCGGCCACCTGTTGATTCGATTGACGAAAGTCAACTATACAGAACTACACTAAGATGGTAAGTGAGAATCCAAAATATGTTTGGGCTGAGCGGAGAAAAGGCCAATAGCATATGTAGACAAAATCAATATTTTGGAAATCACCGAATGTTTTCGTCTTATTTATTTATTTATTGCAAATCAGAAAGTAGTTCGGATAATCAGTGATTCGAAAAGTGGGGATTCGGATAGTTAGAGTTTAACTGTGTAAAATTAAAATTAACATTAACAACTTCTAATTAGGAAATGTGTTTTTATTTCCTTGCCTAATTAAATGATATGTAGCCTAAATGATATTAAATGTTTTGACAGTACAGTTAGGGTTATTAGGGGTGGTAACAAGTAGTCGAGGCTCCATGGCTCAAGCATATATACACAAACCATAGAGAACGTCTGCAAGGACTAGAATCGTCATGACAAACTGTTTTTTATTTTCTTTCAAAACGTCATTTCATTTCCATCTCAAAGTATCAACAGCTCGCTTTAGTAAAATATGCCGGAAGCTTTAAAAAACATTCAAAACCGTAGGATACAATGTGCCTTTCCTCAAAGTTCATAACTTCAGAAATTTAATTTGACCAATCTACTTGCTACTTTCAAATAATGTTAAACTGTGGTCCGGTGACACCCGTTCCTCTTGAGCCCCCTAAAAGCATACCCTTTACCCTTCGAAACTTACACGTGTTTTATTATATCATTTAAAGTTTTAGTTAATTTTTTATGTGACTAATTTTTAAAGGGAGTTATACTCGATTACAGTTTTTATCGTAGTAATTATTGTAAACTTGATCTTTATTGCAATTTTACAAACTGTATATAATTGTATCCTTTTTGTAATGTACACATTTAAAAAAAATGTTTTTTAATTTTTTAGAAATTGATAATCAAACAAGAGCCTAAATCGTCCTCTACGTTTCTATAGATAGGCAGAATTTGATTGAAGTACATACTTTAGAGCTTTTTGGAGGATAAATCCCCCCCCCCGTGAAATCTCGAAAATAATAAAAATTCTAGATTCCAAAAGAATCATTAAAATAAATTATTTCTAAATATTTATTAAAATATTGTCTTATTTAATTTAAAGTTAATTAAAACAAATGTAATTTAAAAATAAATATATTCTAGGATCTATTATTCAACAATACAAAATAACAATGAATTTATATTGCTTAGAATACGTTATCGAACTACAAGTAGCATAAATACTAAATGGGAAAAGTGAATCTATATAATTTTTAATTGATCAAAGGTTTTGAGAAGTAATGAAGGGCTACTGGGTAACGCTGGAGAAGTGACAAAACTGTACCCTTGAAAGAGTGACGAGATAAAGGCCTGATTCACCCTAAAGAGAATTCAATGACAAAGAGTAGCAATTATATGTTAAGCTCTGAACTTTCGGTTTAGATAAGACGCGAATACAGAATATACATGCATACCCACGATAATAAAACATTTATAGTGTAATACAATTCAATAAAGTCCTAACTAAAATTAGAAGTTTACTTTTGACGATAAAAATAGAGGAGAGTGAATTCGAAAATTTAATTTAAGCTTTAGTCAACAGAACCCGATTCCTCTGGAGATAGGTTTTACGTTGGACAGAGTTTTAAATGAGAAACTTTAAAACTATTTGGGAATCACATTTTTACAATTAACAATAACATATAAGTAATGCAATTTTTCATTGCATTTCAGAAAGACGAAGGATAAAGAAAATGGATGAAATTAGTGCAATGGAGCGCATTGAGAAAGAGATTGTGCTGTGAGAAGGAGATGGAATCAGACGGCAAGTAGAAGTAAGGAAACGTACAAAGCTTGGCCGTATTATAGGAGAGAAATTAATCATTACGAGTAATAGGCCTATGTCTCATGTAGAATATGGGCTCCCAAACTGGGTCAGGGAGGCGCGAGACCAGTTGGGAAATAGTAAGATAAATTCTCATTTAGATAAAATTTAAGTTCATAATTTATCAAAATTTAAAACTAAATTTACATCTCAGAATTTTCTTTTACATAAGTAATTTCATTGACCATGATGTTCAGAAAATTTAAATGAAATGTATGCATTTATAAAAGAAATATATGTAAAGGTTGTGAAAATTTTTTTAACTTGAAATTAAATCAAAATGACAGCTTGAAAAAAATAATACTACAAAATTGTCGCAAAAAGAATGTTTGCCGTTCAATGTTGCACTCCAAGCGCTAAAATGGACAAACTTTCATTTTTGATAAAATACTTGACAGTGTATCACAGACAGCTCTTCGATTATACTTGTCTTTTTCAAACGACTACTTGTGCGAAAAAACATTTTCCGCACTTATTGAAAAAAAAAACACAATATAGGAATAAACTTGATGTTGCTAATGACTTGCGTTGTGCCCTTACTAAAATACAACCTCAAATAGGCATGCTAGTATAAAAAATTACCACCCATCTCACTAACTAATTTTACATGTTTATATCATGTTTCTTGTGAACGTATGTATAAATAAATAAATAATTTTCAATATTTATAACTTATATATATATAATATTTATTTCTTTTTCATATGCCCATACCATTTATTTATAGTAAAGTAGAGGATTGTGTGGGAGGCTTTACCTTCATGAAGAGGGGGCGTGGTACCAAAATGTTTGGGAACAATTGGTCTAGTACCAACCAGGAGTGTGTCCCAATTTTCGTCCTACTCAAGTCATTGACAGTGGTTAAGACCTAGGACTATTTTAAAACTGGTTAAACATATTTGCAAGTAGCAACGTTTGCTAAGATTTGCATACAATTCCTCTCCTTCCGACTTATTGATTTTAATACATTTACAAAAAAGTATTTACGAAATCTATACATAGTTTGCATTCGTCCATTTGTCTGACCTATTCTTATAGAACAGTGGTTCCTAACTCACAGATGCTTGTGACTGAATTGCCGATGCGCTGGCCCATTACACTGGTCTACGTATGTGTTACTACCCAGTTCAAAAATAAATCAAATCATTTTTCAGACAATCTAATAATAATCATTAAGAAACTCTTATAACAATATAAAGTTCGTTATAAAAAAGTACAAGAATGCTCCTGTACATAAATTAGCAAAATAAATGAACAAAATAATCAGACAATCCATAAACTTAAATACAGAAACACACATAAAAAACAGAGCAAGCCTCATAAATAAAATAAAAGACATAAACTTACCACACAATTCAACACTATTATCACTCGACATAACAAATATGTACACAAACATACCCATACCCTAAACACTCAACATCCTAGAAACCCAATTAATACAGAACAATATACCTAAAACCCACGTTACCGAAATCATAAACATCCTCCAAAGCATCACCAAACAAAACTATTTCACCCACAACTCAAACCTCTATTCACAACCAGATGGCCTACCTATGGGAAGTCCTATCAGTAGTGTCTTAAGCGAAGTTTCCCTACAACACATAGAAAACACCAAGAAACTCACAAACAATACACACGCACACAAAATCATTTACTGGAACAGATACGTCGATGATGTCATAACACTATACAGAGGCAACTTCCGTCAATGCGAAAAACTCCTCACCTACACTAATAAAATACACCCAAAACACCACTTCACTTCAGAAATTGAAACTAAACGATCACTAAACTTCCTCGACCTAACCATAACAAAAAGCCACACACAAAAACACAGCTTCAACATTTACAGGAAACCCATAACGACAGACACACTTATCCACAACACCTCAAACCACCCCTATCCAACACAAATAGGCTGCCTTCAGATCCATGCTCCATAGACGTAAAGAAGTCCCAATGACCACAGAAAACATAAACAAAGAACTAGACACAATTAAATATTTAGCATACACAAATGGATACAACACCACAATAATAGACAAACTATGGTACAAAATACAAAAAACACTAAAATTAACACTACAGACAGGGAAAGCAAATACATCACATTACCATACATAAACAAAACAACAAACAAAATAGCCCGCAAATTTTAAAAAACAGGATACAAAATAGCATACAAAACTAATAACAAGTTACAATACAAAATACAACACAACACCAACAACAAAGATAAACTACAAGCACCAGGCGTATACAAACTAAACTGCGACGAATGTAACAAATTCTACATTGGACAAACAGGTCGCAGCTTTAAACAAAGAGTCGAGGAAGACAAACAGAACACCAACTCAACATTTTACAATCACATAAAAGAAACAGGACACAAATACATAGACATTTACCATAACCTAGAAATCCTACACATCAACAAAAAAGGAACATCTCAACACACTAGAACAATATGAAATTTACAGACAAACAAAACCCCAAAGTACAAATATAATAAACGAACAAACACAATACAAATCACACATACTCTTTGATACTATCGAAAACCTACCTTTAAAACCGTCACCGCTTGACCCGACGTCTCCAAGCAGAAGACACTGATGAAGATCGCCACATAGCGATCGAAAACGTTCTGTCTCAGTAAGTTTTAACAAATTTACAAAATTTAAAGTTCGGATAGTCATAAACTATTGTTTAAGTGATTAATAAGATTCACCGAACGTAATGGACTACAAAATTCAAGACTTAAATATTTGTTTTCTCCGAGCGTGGTTTTTTCGTATTTCATCCTAAAAATCAAAATGTTGTTAAATACTTTCTTATTGTGTTTTTACGTTATAAAACAGATGTATCCTCAAAATTTCAAGTTTGTTTAGGGAAGATGGTTTCTTTCCCTGAAAGCATTCGATTTTTGACCGAAATATTCTTTCACAGTGTGTAGTTATGAAACAAAGTCGCTGACAAAGTTTGTCTCTGTCTTTTGTATTTAAATCAGTCAGTAATTACATGCTTTTGGTCTTAAGTTTAAACACTTTACAAAGTGGGCACTTTTTTGGTGAGCTTCTACATTACAAAGCGAAGATATGTTCAAATTTTATAGTCTCAATTATACGTAGAGCTCTGCGTTTATGAATCAGTGAATGTATTTGTAGATTAAATTCGTTATACTTATAGGTTTTGTACAGTGTACACATTTAATAAAAGGTACTAAACAATATATTTATAATTAGTATACTTAGTCTAAGTCAGTGGTTCCCAACTCACAGATGTCTGAGGACCAGTCAGCCTGTGAGTGAATTAACACGGCCCACTTATTATATTATTATATAATCTACATGTTATTAGTTGTAACCACATTCAAAAGTAAATGAAATCACTTTGAAAAAATAATCTATTTATAATAATTAAGAAACTATTATAATGAACAATGTAAAATACATAGCCTATAAGTTGTAGTTGAACGTAGGCTGCATTGATATCACGAAAAGTAATAAATATTTTAACTGTAAATTGTCTTGTAATGAAATAAAGAACACAAAATTTACTTAATCGAAATAACGATAATAATTTACCTCATTCATTGACAAGGATTTATTAAGCAATCTGAGGGATTCTAGGATTTGGGACTTCTTAGGGAGTGTTCACATGTTATCTGTTATTGGAAGCTAGTTCTTCTCTACATGCTAAATTTATTATGATTGTGTTACGGTATAACCTAATAATTATTATGATCAAGATAATTCTATAAATATGTTATATCTATCAGGACGAATGCATTTTTTTATCTTGTTCAAAATCGTAGAAAAAAACAGGTTGGGAAACAGTGGCCTAAATAAAGGTGTTATTATTTGATTTCATCTTCAGTTGAGTTACTAGTTTTCATTAAATTACTTAAACATATATTAGTATGTTACACTTGTTTAAAGCAGCAAGTAGGTTTTTGACATATTGTGGATGGCCGTTTCGGGAGATGTGTCTTTTAATCAACTCAGACCGTAACTGACCTTCGTGGGGTGGACTAGGAAATATTTTTAAGCCATAATAGGCTGTAAAAGTACTCCTAATCTCCTATCCTACTCCACTTCTACCCTAACTTAAGACAACCAAGAGGGCAGTTACGGTATGAGTTGACAAAAGGACACATTTCCTGAAACGGCCGTCATCAATAATGAAGAAAGTACACTTATGGTGGTATGTACACCATACGTATACACCATAAAGTACACTTTATGGAAAGGGTATTATAGGCAAGTGTATCATTCTAACATATGTTCGTGTTTTTTTTATTATGATTGCGTTACGGTGCCATTTAATAATTATAATATTCAAGATAATTCAATAAATATCTGGTATCTATCAGGACGACGAAAATATTTATTTTACCTTGTTCAAATAAAATCGTAATTTTGATTTAAGCACGGAAAAATATTTATAAATATTTGCATTTTTGCAAGTAGTCACCGGACCCTCGGTTGGAAAACAATGTTATAGAGAAAGCAACACAATCTCTATGCTACAAACCAAGCTAGGAGAACCCAAGGGTTCAGGTCTTGGCGTCAGACTTATGACTTATGACTTATGACTAATAATGCACCAGGTCTTTGCAATAAACAGGCCTTAATGAAAAGCTCCAATCGCATACGGTCAAACAAACATAAACATAAGCATGCAAGCAAATTCACCACCAAGTTAGCTAAACCGTCCATTCGCAATTTGCGTACCTTAATAAAATATTGTCCAGGAAGCCTTACAATCTCAAACAATTATTTGATTTTGTTGTTTTTTTAAATTTTGTAGTCAAATCATTTCTATCGAATGAAATGGGTTTCTTTTATTTAAGTTGATTTGATTAAATAATGGTTACCTAATGTTAAAGAATATTGATAGTTATAATTATATCTATGCACGAACATAGTTTAGGGAAATCGACTATTCCATCCCGAAAATAGTAATTTTGATTTTATCGTAGGAAATTATTTATAAATACTTAATTTATTTTTTTATAAGTAGTCACCTTACCTTCCTCTCACGAACCCCTTTTGGGTCACGGAACTCCGGTTGGGAAAGAATGTGTTAAGTAAAGGTGCAAACTTATTTCAAACCTTTATTGTACTCTAGCGTAATTAGATTGTATAGATACAGCTTATTCATAATTTTATTTACGTACAAAAACTAAAACTAAAATTGTAATGAAGCAATAAATTACAAAATAATATTACAATATTTCGCCTAAGAGCCTGACCTGTAAATCTAGCGTTTTAAGCGAAGGGACGGTGATACATCCGGGAAGTGGCCTAAGCTGCCGCCTCTTACTTGGCATTTCGAATATTATGTTTATAAAAGTGAAGATAACCCCACGATGGTACAAAGTAAGGTTTCTGGCAAACCAGACTTCGTGGGGGTTTTCGACTTTATCCTCTCCTTCGAGTACGTTTGCCAACTCCTCAGCAGTCGGACATATACTGTTTGCACTTCCTACAGCTTCAAGCACCACATTCCAAGATGTTTCTCGCAATTACACCACTGGACAAACTCAACTATTGCTTTGTAGAGCCTTTGTAGTATGGTTTTTATCTTGATCCCAGTAAAAACCTGCGGCATAGTTTTTTGACCCCTATCTCACATCAGATTTAACAAAACAAAATCTGGACCAAGCGTCACATATAGACCAGTGGATTTTTCTACAGCTTTAAACACCTCATTCTAAGATGTTTCTCCTAATTAAACCACTGTACAAATTCAACTATTGCTTCGTAGAGCATCTGCATTTCACTAAATATGGTTTTATCTTGACACTAGGAACAACATGCTGCCTAATTTTATGCCTCTACCTGTTATTCCAGACTTATTTTATTTATATACGGAGATCTGATTCATTAAAGAATATAAGTCGCAGCTCATGTAAGGAATATTGATAATTACCTAGTTATCAATATACAAACATAATTTAGGTAAATATGTTCAAACCAACGCATAAGTAAAATGACAAAGCCTGAAAACTGCATAAAACCTGTAGGTGTCTTTTTTAGCTCCACTCCTTAAACATTTACAAGAATAACATTAGCTGTAACACACCACTCCTATGCTTAGATTAGGTTTTGTCCTCTTTTACTAGAGCAAATCGACATTCGGACTTCCATAAACGATAACAATACTTCCTCAAATCACTAATCCGACTAGATCTTAATTCACTCAGTACGACAATGCACTTTGTCAATGTTTATAGCCGCCCAGTAGATCCCCCTGCTGATAGCGCCTTGCCAATACTGCAGAGCGATGTTCCACCCTATTATATCATAACTTAAACGTCTCATGATAACCAAATGTCTTTTCTCCGCCTATTTTCATAATAATTAGATTTATGTTTATCAATTTATTGCAGCGGTGCTTTAATTCAACAAACGCTTTATTGCGCTATAACCATCTGGAGCTTCTTTGATTGATGGGCGTTTTTTAAAAACTAATTAATGATAATTTTGTGTTTTGTTAAAATTGTGGCAAAGTATCAACTCATTATATTTACTTAGTTGTCAAATTTTCTGCTTAAAACTCAACAAATTGATTATTTTTACAAATTATTACTCGTCGATAATGTTTATTTCCACGACTTTTAAAATACTTCAAGACGCCTTTGAATGAACAAATAGAATTTAGAATGTGAATACTAATTTATATAATTAAATAAAGGTAGTTATTTTTATGATAAAAAAAATAAATTTAACACAGGACGATTTATGAATGTGAAACAGTACTATCAAAATCAGGATTTACAGCACAAAAATTAGAAAAAAAACAGCTTGCAATTTTTGTGTTGTACATCTTGAGACGTTTTTTTAAAATATATAATTAATGATGCCACTTGGCAAAAGCCACTACTAATATTATTCAGCAGACGCGTTTCGTACTAGATCAGCGCATTGTTCAGTGCTGTGAGGGACGAGCTCAATAGCTCAATAGTGTTTTTTTCCAAGTGATATCAATAAGAATATATAAGAAAAGGCTACTATAGAGGGTTCGGAATGCTATTCGGTAAAAAGTTTCAGCTTGTGAGAAATTTAGGCATATATATAGTAAAACATATGAATGAGGTTATTTACAATTAAAAAAAATATCAACGGTTTGCAATATTTTCATGTGTTTCATTTATTAACAGTTTGTATTTATTTCCCCGTCCCTTAAATAATATCAGTTTTCTCAGAAATAAATTTTCTATGATTAGGTCTAAATAAAAAATAAATAAAAATACCACAATAAAGCACTTGACACAGTAATTTTAAGTTGAACCTAAAAAATTGTAATTAAAAAAAAGATTTCAGTCCCTACTATTACTTTACACTCGCCCTATAGCATACATTTATATATTTTGTTCAAATTTACAATCAATAATAAAATAATTTTTATTCATTTATTTAAGCACAAATACATTTTTTAAACCTGTAGTGGATGACACTTGGTGTTATTACAGTTTTTCCAAATATTAATTCAATATTTAAATTTTATAAATTATTATTAATAATTACCTATAGGACCTTCGTCGTTCATGGATTTCGCTAAAAACAGTAAATCATTAAACGTGAATGATTGTGCCAGCATAGTCCAATTATTCAAGCTTAAGACACTTAAATAAACTTTCAACTCTTATTTCACCATACTACATTCTATTTTCCTTCGAATACAACCCAGACTAGCAAGTAGACACACATATTCACTCCGGTTGAGGATGTCTACTTTGGGTAAGCAACGCTGTCATAAACACGGATCCTTAAACGTATTTGTTAGCAATAAATAAATGCACTCGCCAAGGAATATCCATTTTCATATAAAGGGATGGTCATGGGTAGACAAATCTTTCTGCCGCCGATATTCTATACCCTACGTCACAGATAGAGAACATGTCTATTCAAGTACGTGCCACCGCACATATGATATCATGACCCTTATATCAAATGTCACCGATAGATAACATGTATATGCAGGTATGTGTCACCGCAAACATTATATCATGATCCTTACATCTTATTACACGTATAGAGGACACAACTACTTCAATTATGTGCCACCGCACACATGATATCATGATGTCTATATCGTATGTCACCAATAGAAAACAATACTACTTCAGGTATAAGCACCCGTACACAGCATATCATGACCCCTATATCCTATGACGCCGATAAAGAATCGGACTACTTCAGGTTTGTGCCCCCGCACACATGATGTCATGACCACTATATCCTATGACGCCGATAGAGAACCTGACTACTTCAGGTTTGTGCCCCTGCATACATGATATCATGATCCTTACATCCAATGTAGCCGATTGCGAACAATACTACTACAGGTGTACATTCCCGCACATATAATATCATGACCCCTATATCCTATGACGCCGATAAAGAATCGGACTACTTCAGGTTTGTGCCCCCGCACACATGATGTCATGACCACTATATCCTATGACGCCGATAGAGAACCTGACTACTTCAGGTTTGTGCCCCTGCATACATGATATCATGATCCTTACATCCAATGTAGCCGATTGCGAACAATACTACTACAGGTGTACATTCCCGCACATATAATATCATGACCCCTATATCCTATGACGCCGATAAAGAACCGGACTATTTCAGGTTTGTGCCCCCATACACATGATATCATAACCCCTATATCGTATGACGCCGATATAGAGCATGACTACTTCAGGAATATGCCCACTCACACATATTATGACCCCTATATCATATGTCGTCTTTAGACAACATAACAACTTCAGGTATGAGCACCCGCACACATGGTATAATGTCCCCTATATCCTATGTCGCAGACAGAGAATATAACCACTTCAGGTATGTGCCCCAGTACACATGATATCATGTCCCCTATATCCTATGTCGCAGACAGAGAACATAACAACTTCAGGTATGAGCACCCGCACACATGATATCATGTCCCCTATATCCTATGTCGCAGACAGAGAACATAACCACTTAAGGTATGTGCCCCAGTACACATGATATCATGTCCCCTATATCCTATGTCGCAGACAGAGAACATAACCACTTCAGGTATGTGCCCCAGTACACATGATATCATGTCCCCTATATCCTATGTCGCAGACAGAGAACATAACCACTTCAGGTATGTGCCCCCGTAAACATGATATCATAACAACTATATCGTATGATGCCGATATAGAACAGGTAGAGAAGAGCAACTCCTAACTGATCTTCAACAGAATGATAGCTTCTGTGTACCATGTATTCTCCAGGAAGCTTCTGTAAAGTAAATCGTTCATTTTACATAATCTACATAAACTTTTTAAAAGATTCACTATGGTCTTTATTTTATATCTACAAATCTGCCACTCAACAAATAACTCTATAATTGTATTTTCGTTTGGTAGAATATCTGAATATCGGGGAATTCAAATCAATCTATCGAATTTACCTGTTATTCACCATTTCCATTGTTCAACAATTCTGCAAATTCTCTTTATCCTGAGTACATGTTCATATTTTGTAATATTTAATAAAACTTGAGACGTTGCTAAAGACTGCTTCTTTTTATTAAGAGATCAACCAATTTACTTTTATTTAATCGAAATGGAAATAATGAGGAAATCCCAGCCAAATATAATGAATGTCCTTTTCGCCAAATGGTAGGCTAAGACAACCAAAGACCTACCGCTCTCTATTGTAGTATTAGGAAGGTGACCTGCACAATATACATCCGTTGTATGGATATAGTTGTGGAATCTAGCTTCTCTTTGATTGGAAAGAGAATCATTATTCTCACAAATAGAGTCTCTAACGGAGTTTTAGAGAATTGGCGTGCACAGTACACATCCGTTGTATGGATCTAGCTGTGGAATGTAGGTCCATTTTGATTGGAATGGGGGATCATTGTTCGCAAGACTAGAGTCGAAGTCCTAAGGTCTACCACTCTCTAATGGTGTTTTAGCGACCTGATATGAACAGTACAAATCCGTTCTATGGATGTAGCTGTGAAATGTAGCTCCTCTTTGGTTGTTCTCACAAGTAGAGTGGAATTCCTAGGATCTACCACTCTCTAATGGTTTTTAGCGAACTTACGTGAACAATACATATCAGTTGTATGGATGTAGTGGAATGTAGCTCCTCTTTGATTATGCTCACAAGTAGAGTCGAATATCTAAGTTCTACCACTCTCTAATGGTGTTTTAGAGAACTAATGTGAACAGGTCAGATCCGTTGTATGGATGTAGCTGTGAAATGTAGCTCCTCTTTGATTGGAATGGGAATAATTGTTCTCACAAGTAGAGTGGAATTCCTAAGACCTACCACTCTCTAATGGGGTCTTTAAGAATTGATGTGCACAGTACACATCCGTTGTATGGATAAAGCTGTGGAATATAGCACCTTTTTGATTGTAATGGGGATAATTGTTCTCACAAGTTGAGTCGAATTCCTAAGATCTACCACTCTCTAATAGGGTTTTAGAGAACTGACGTGAACAGTACAGATACGTTGTATGGATAAAGCTGTGGAATATAATTCCTGTTTGATTGGAATGGGGATTATTGTTCTCACAAGTAGAGTCAAATTTTTAAGATCTACCACTCTCTAATGGCGTTTAAGAGAACTGACGTGAACAGTGCAAATCCGTTGTATGGATAAAGCTGTGGAATGTACCTTCTCTTTGATTGGAATGGGGATTATTGTTCTAACAATTAGATTCGAATTCGTAAATCTACCACTCTCTAACGGGGTCTTTCAGAATTGACTTGCACAGTACACATCCGTTGTATGGATGTAGCTGTGGAATGTAGCTAGTCTTTGATTGTGCTCACAAGTCCTAAGGTCTACAACTCTCTATTGTAGTATTATTGACCTGCTACATATGCATCAGTTGTATGGATAAAGCTGTGGATTGTAGGTTAGCATATTAAGCTGTGATAGAACTGAGAGTGAATGAGTCCAAGCCTGGTAAAGGTTGTGTTTTTCAAATTTATACAACCTAGTAATTATAATTTTTTTATATACCACTGCTCTGTGGGCGGAAATATAAAGTTTCATATTATTTTGCTAGTAAAATATTACTAATGGGTGTTTCAAGTTTTTCCATATTTTGGTTTATAAACATCTTTTAATTAGTCGACACATTTTCAGTCCGCGACGTTTGTTCACATCACACTAATCCCTGTTACAGGTAGCCTATATCCTACATTCCTATCTTTTGACAACACAAGGTCTGAATTAGTAATTCTATCAGTGGGATGGGGTGGAAGTCATTAACTAGGGGGTGTGAAATTGATACATGCATAATCCTATTACAAAGAGCCAGAGGGGATGAAATTGCCCAGCTTATCTCAGATAGTAGAAAGACATCTGTATTGTCACCATTAAACAATTTGCCACGGCAGGTTTGGGGATGAACAGTTGGGGTCGCCGAGGGAGGTAGTGAGGGATAATATTTAGATTGCTCCTGCGCACACTCCATATGCGCCCCAATGCTATTTTAATTTCATTTCGATTATACAGTCTTTAACATGGTAATTATACCCAACATTAAATACTTATTGTTTAAACGCCGAAGATTTTCAAGTTGAAGTAGTTGAACAGTTTTTTCATATGCAAGAGTGTTTAATTTTTCAATCAATCTACTGCGACAATAGAATTAGGTAATTTTAAGTTAAATTCCATTAATATTAAATAATTATTTAACTAACGCAAGATCATAATAAATACGTGTATTACAACAAACTCGTTTCACTTGAAAAGTCATCATCATCAATAATTTTAACTACAATTCACAATTACAATACAATTTACTTTGTACAAATAGCTATACTCTACTTGTAAAATGTGGTATAGTTACTGATGACGACTTGGTGAATGAAACGAGTTTTATCTAATAAAGGATTTCTTATTCTATGTATTTCTAAATATTACTTACTATTTGTAAGTAAATTAAATCATGTTTACTCTGAAAACTAGACTACTGTATTACTAAGGTTTCTAGGATTTAAATAATTACCTTACATTCGTCTGCCATATAAAGGGTAATAGTATTTACTATACTCCTCGATGTATGTTCCAACCTGTAATTTAGTTAAATACTTTGTTATTATGCAGCATATTTTAATACGAATATCCAAGTATGCTCCTAGCTATTCAAACTGTTAATGCAATATAAGATGTAAATGAGAAATAGTCTTACAAGATTTCACCACAAAACGTTTTAATAGTCATTCGAATCTCGACATAAATGTTGTCATCATTAGTGACTATCATATAACATAGATGAATATATAATGTTTTGGGATTTCAATTTGTACATAACGCTTTATAGTATAGACTACAGTTTTTTCCATGTTGTTTTCATTTTTCTTCTAGGGCTATCCCTCAAGCTTTGATGTTTCTCAAAGATTGTCCTTTTCCAGATGACATCTTCTAATTCGCATCTGTTCGTGTAAAAAATGTTTGTGACTGAGATGTTCCCCCCCCCCTCTTTTTGAATCTACCATAACTCTTTTTTAGATTTTCCTTTTCTGGTTTTTAGTTTGCTCATCAAGATGTCTTGAACTTGCGGCATTGTGTGGATGCAGAA
>JBAIZL010000003.1:151494087-151614087 GCA_036971475.1 Prosapia bicincta | reverse complement strand
CTTACTTATAGGTATTATTATAGGCTTACTTATAGGTAATATTATAGGCTTTCTTATAGGTATTATTATACGCTTACTTATAGGTATTATTATACGCTTACTTATAGATATTATTATACGCTTACTTATAGGTATTATTATAGGCTTACTTATAGGTATTATTATACGCTTACTTATAGATATTATTATACGCTTACTTATAGGTATTATTATAGGCTTACTTATAGGTATTATTATAGGCTTACTTATAGGTATTATTATAGGCTTACTTATAGGTATTATTATAGGCTTACTTATAGGTATTATTATAGGCTTACTTATAGGTATTATTATACGCTTACTTAAAGGTATTATTATAGGCTTACTTATAGGTATTATTATAGGCTTACTTATAGGTATTATTATAGGCTTTCTTATAGGTATTATTATACGCTTACTTATAGGTATTATTATAGGCTTACTTATAGGTATTATTATACGCTTACTTATAGGTATTATTATACGCTTACTTAAAGGTATTATTATAGGCTTACTTATAGGTATTATTATAGGCTTACTTATAGGTAATATTATAGGCTTTCTTATAGGTATTATTATACGCTTACTTATAGGTATTATTATACGCTTACTTATAGATATTATTATACGCTTACTTATAGGTATTATTATAGGCTTACTTATAGGTATTATTATACGCTTACTTATAGATATTATTATACGCTTACTTATAGGTATTATTATAGGCTTACTTATACTTACTATTATAGGCTTACTTATAGGTATTATTATAGGCTTACTTATAGGTATTATTATAGGCTTACTTACAGGTATTTTTTTTTTTTTTTTTTTTTTTTTTTTTTTTTTTTTTTTTTTTTTTTACGACGAGAATGCTTTATGCACAGAGTGTGGGACTCCTCTCGATACTGCACTAGGCTCTACATCTGAAAGTTTACCCACTAAACTCGTCACCCTCCAGGCAGATTTCCACCCCGGAACCGCCGAAGCATTACTTCAGGGTGGTGCCTCTTATACTTCCTCCATTATCTTACGGATCCAGCCATCCTTCTTCTTTTTTACACCGTAGAATAGATTCGATGTATTTCGATGCCATATTCCAGTTGGCTTCCGATGCAAGCATCGTCCGCACGAAGCTCTCTGGGGAGAGACCCGTGGCATGTGTCATCAATCGACTCCTCTGGTCTACGAATCTGGCGCACTCAAAGAAGGTGTGCCTCGAGTCATCCAGTTTGTCGCTACATATCCGGCAGTTCTGGGACAGAACTTTTCCCATCTTAAACAGGTATGCCCTAAAGTACCCGTGGCCTGTCAGGAACTGTGTGATATAGAAGTTCACTTCCCCGTGCCTGCGTTCTGTCCATTCCTTTAAGCTTCTTATCAGATGGAACGTCCACCTACCTGACCGTTCATGATTCCATCGTTGCTGCCACTGGTTCATGGTTTGTGCTCTGGCTCGCTTGACCGCCTCTATTTTGCCTATCTCTTTACTGTTATTATATACAAATTTCCTCTCGTGAGCCAATAGGTCGATTGGCACAACACCTGCCACAACCAGCACAGCTGCCGACGAAACAGTACGGTAGGCGCTCGCTATTCTTAGCGCTCCCATTCGTTGAATCGTATCGAGTCTGGTACGGTACTTCTGTACCTTCAAAGTGTCGGCCCAGATTTCAGCACCGTAGAGCATGATGGATTGCACCGTAGACCATAGGAGTCGTCTCCTGCTTGCCCTTGGGCCACCGACGTTAGCCATCAATCTTGCGAGTGACGAGGTCACAGCCGCAGCCTTATCACAGGTCATGCGAAGATGTTCCCCGTACGTCAGCTTGTTGTCCAGCTTGACTCCTAAGTACTTCACCGCTCTCTTAGTGAAGAGCGTCTCCTGTCTCACAACCATTGGTACCACCATCGGCATCCTCCTTCCAGATAATAAAACTATCTCAGTCTTGGAAACGGCCAGCTGTAGACCGTGTTCTGTCATCCATAGGTTAATCCTACGCATGACCTGATTCAGCCGTACCTGCGCCAACTCAGTGCTGCGAGCTGTAATGACAGCAGCAACATCATCGGCGTAGCCCACCAGATATGCATCTTCTGGCATTTCTAATCTCAGAAGACCATCATATGCCACATTCCACAGGTCTGGTCCCAGTACCGATCCTTGGGCTGCTCCAGCTGTGATTTCCTTTGTCCACTGTCTTCCGTCAGCAGTCCAGATCAGCCGCCGATCCCTCAGGTAGTCTCTGATCACGGCCAACAGATACCTTGGAACAAAGAATTTCCGTTCCAGCGCTTCCATTATGGTCGACCATCGCACAGAGTTAAAAGCGTTCTTCACATCTAACGTTACCAGCATAACAATCGGTCTGGCACCATGACACACAAGATCTCCCAATTTCCTGGCCTCTATCACCTGTTGGATCGCCGTTACTGTGGAATGCCCTTCCCTAAATCCATGCTGGTTCTTGGTAAGGTCTCCTGCCGCCTGTATTGC
This sequence comes from Prosapia bicincta, assembly GCA_036971475.1. Taxonomy (NCBI): domain Eukaryota; kingdom Metazoa; phylum Arthropoda; class Insecta; order Hemiptera; family Cercopidae; genus Prosapia; species Prosapia bicincta. The sequence continues at coordinate 151,611,575 of JBAIZL010000003.1, read as the reverse complement.
CTTTTGTAGCCTCGGTCTTATTAATTTTTCCATTACCTTTCCCAATGTGTCCAGCATGCACAACGGTCTGTAAGATGATGGATCGTCAGAGGAGCCCTTCCCTTTATTTATGAGCACAAGCCGCGCTACCTTCCACTGTGATGCGAATATGCCTGACTTCAGACAGGCATTGTACATGTCCAGTAGAGGGCTTGGTTGTGCTCGAACCACCACCTTCAATACCTCTGGTGGGATTCCGTCTGGTCCTGGGGCTTTCCCATTTTTTAATGACATCACGGCCGTGATCAGTTCTGATTCAGTGAACAAAGGAATATCCCCGCTCCCACGTGGTTCTTCAGGAGAGATCAGACGCTGGTGATCGGGAAATAGTGCTTCCACAATTCGTCTTGTTGCGCTGGCGCTCAATGCCTGGTCAGAGGATCCGCCGCTCAGCTTTCGTGTAACTATTTTATAGCCCATACCCCAGGGGTCTTCATTAATTTCTTCGCAAAGGGATCTCCAGCAACAATCCTTGCTCTGCCGGATTGCCAAAACAAGAGCCTTTTTTGCCTCCTTGTGCTCTAAGGCTAGAGCCGCTGCATTAACTTCGCCGCGAGATCGCTGTGCCTTCCGTCTAAGTTGAAGACATCTTCTTCTGAGATCGGCTATATCGTCGGTCCACCAATAGGCTTGCTGTCTTGCTTTGCGGATGCTCTTACGAGGCATTGACATTTGGCAGGCTTGTCGTATGACGTAGGTCACCTGTTTAACGGCACTTTCTATATCCCCTACATTGGATGAATCTGGATAGGAGGCCGGATTACATTGCCACATGAAACAAAGTGCTTCCATCAACATTGCTCCATCCATCTTTCCTACACTCCACCTTGGCTGGCATCGGATCCCGGAACGAGATGTTATATACTCCTCTTCAATATCAAAAGATATATAATCATGATCACTCCCCGAGTAGTCCGGGAGCACTCGCCAGTTCCTACATCTCCGCCCCAGGTTTTCCGATACCAGCGTCACATCTGGAATGGAGTATCCGTAACCAGGCCGATGATATGTCGGGGTACTACCAGTGTTTTGGATATGAAGTCCCAGTCTGGCTGCCATTTCCAACAGAAGATTTCCTCTTCTATTTGTGCGCGGCATTCCCCATTCTACCGCTCTGGCGTTGAAATCTCCGGCCATTATGATTTTTCCACCCACCTCTCTCACTGAATCCTCCATATTATTCAATTTTTCCTGGTAAATGTTGATACTATCGTTTGGAGAGAAGTAGCAGCTGACGAATGTCAAGTCTCCACTTGTAATCCAAACATAGCCACTTCCAGAGCCAGTCTTACTTATCGGAAACTTCCTCAGGTCCGTAATCCAGATTACTGCCATTCCAGATTCATCCTTTTGCCATGCTGATTTCCATTTATGTCGGTACGGCTCGCTGATGATCGCTACGTCGATTCCTGTTTCCAGTACCAACTGATCGATCAATCCATCAGCAGCCCGACATCTGTTGAGGTTACCTTGCAGCACCTTCATCAGCCTTTGTACTTATCCTTTGTCGAAGCTAAAGCTTCCCGAAAAACTTTACAATAGCCTGACCCCAGCACATGGTTTACAGATATATCCTTATACCCTCCATCCGTACAAAGGATACACCGTGCTTCTGCCTTACACGTAACCGCCTTGTGATCTCTGTGTCCACATTTCCAGCACAGATCACTTCTATCAGGGCCCTTACACTCGCTCCTTACATGGCCGTATTCAAGACACCTGAAACAGCGTCGGACCTCAATCCTTCGTCTGAGCCTGGCAAAGATCCACCCTACCTTTATTCTGCCTTTCCTTATCAGTTTAACTCCCTGCGCCTCTTCTACTTCTATTATCGCCATACATTGTTCCCTAACATTAGGGCCAAGAATGGATATCTTCACCTCCCCTTCTACCATGTCCCGGATAAGAGCCTCCTTAACTTCTTCTTCGGTCGTGTAGGAGTCAAGATCCAGAATCTCCAATCTCATCTTGGGGATTAAGCTTCGAACCTCTCCGCTCTCTCCAATTGCCGTTTTAATTGCAGTTTGGAGTGCCGCTTGGTCTTTGCAGCTGTTGAGTTCCAATAGCACTCCGCCTTCCCTAGTTTTCCTGATCCCGCGGATCACCGTCCCACTGTCTTCTGGCCGCACGTCTTTCCTTATTGCTCCTAGAATCTCGGCGTAGCTCTTTCCAGAGGCGGCTTTAATAACTACAGCGCTTCTTCTAGGTCTTGCTTCTTTTGTTGGCTTCTTCTTTTGACTAGCTTGTTGTTGCTTTGGCGCCAACACTTGCTGCTGCGGTGTCTCTAGTACTGGCTTCTTCTTATTCTTTTTTTTACCGGCCACTACATTCCATGCCTCGGCCTTTGCTGGTTCCTGGCTCTTGGTGTCCGCTGCATCCTGACTCGCAGTAGACTCCCTCGGGCGCTTTCGTGGAGGTAGGTATGGGATACCCGGACTACCTCCTACAGACACAGATGCTCTTTCCGCTAGTGTACTTACAGGTATTATTATAGGCTTACTTATAGGTATTATTATAGGCTTACTTATAGGTATTATTATAGGCTTACTTATAGGTATTATTATAGGTATATTATATTAGGCCTACTATAAAAATATTACTAGTAACTACAATATTTACTATCACTATTAAAAATGTAATACATACACATTATTTATGTTTACCTTTTATGCAAGTAATATAACGAAAACATTTTAAAGTAAATTTCTACTAAGGTCGACAACGAGAAATTTTATTTTAGTTACTTTTTATTAAGTAATTACATTACATACGAGAGAATCGTAATATTAAGTGTCAAAATAGAAAGCGAAATTAATTAATTAAATGTAGTTAATGTATTATTATTTTAAAAAAATAGCATTACATCAATGAATTGTCATGCACTACAAGTTTAAAAAAATGTATTTAAACATGATTGAATGAATAAAAAAAAATTTTACTAACGATTAAAAATCTGAACAAGATATATAAATATATGTAGAGAGAGTGTGAATCAATAGTAAAATTTAGAAAGATAATTTTAAACGAATTTTAAAAAAACAATTAATCATAAAATTATAGCTAGAATTCGAATAATCTATCTAATTTTATTAAAACAGTATAACATAAAAATTAAATAAATAATTTTACTTGGTTCAATAGTTTGAATAACATTAAAAACATAAATAAATCATTTAAACTGTGAATAATCAGTTTAAATTTTAAATATAACATATAATAAAAATGTTTGAAACTAGTATAGCCGTTTGATTTAGTGGTCTTTTTGCCATTGTTAAGAACTAACGGGTTACTGAATTTATATTTAGTTAAATAATGTATCTAGTTAATTAGAGCTTAGCTAGTACGAACTATTCACAACGGTAAAAAACATAGTAGTTAACTCAAAATCTCACCAAAAATTAGTTTTTAATAAACACACTAGTTTGGCTACTACTCAACCTAGCACTGAGTAAGGTGACATCGTCGCCGAAACTAGTCTGTGTTATGAACTTGTGTTTGTTTTATTGAAAACTAATTTTGGTAAGATTTTAAGTTGACCATTCTGTTTTTTACGCTTGTGTTGTAATCAAATAATAATGTGTTATAAATTTAAATACACTTTTAGGACTCTCATAATTCTGCCTCAAACAAAACACAACTTGCTAGAATTATAGTTGTTATTTGGAATACAATATCGTTTTTATTACGTGACTACTGTGACCGGTTGAGTAACAATTTCGTAAATAAATAACAATAACCCTTTCTACAAATATTTAAACACCCTTGATGTACATTTCGCCTACACAGTTAGCATCATCAGAAGGTTACAAACATACTAAGACTAAAAAGAAACAGTACACCTAAAATCGCGATGGGCTACTCCCACTCCTCCGCCCAGCAACCAGTTTGTTGACCTGTACCAGCGCTGCACGTTGAGCAAGACCACACCCACCACTGACTTGTGACAATTTTAAATTAAAACTAATTACAAACTAATGTAAACTAAAATTATAAAAGAAACATAATCAATAATAAACTATCATGTCAACTTGAACTAAACTATAAATACAGCTAAAAATCATGTACTTGGTCGTAACAAAGAGAATAAACTAGAACCAGGTATTGGACCTTTATCAATGTTCATCAACAAATCGTCCCTTGTTTTAGCAATGAATATACTTTCATAACTATTCAGCAACCTGTTAGAGAACACCGTTTTACCCACTTTAACACTATTTACATCCAATTCATGGCCATTATTAAGGATATGTTCAGCCACGCTGGACTTATCCTGTCTCCCATATTTAATATGGGCTTCTATGGGCTTAATATGTTCTTTAAATCTAGTTATAGTCTTTCTCCTTGTCTGACCAACAATTTCGTAAAAAAAATTTTGATGAAAAGTGCTGAAATATCGGCAATAACATTGAAATGTTTATAACCGGCAATAACAAAATATGTTTTAAACTTGTTAAAAACATATTTATATTTCGGATTGGTCTAGAAAGAATAACATTTTTCTGTTACCCAAGAAAATTGAAATTTGTTGACTAAAAGTACAAGCGTGAAACATTTCAAGATATTTCAATTTTAAATAAGGTTGTTTTTTTTAATTAATCAAGGGGTTTTTTTTTATTTTGTCCATCCATGACATTCAGCAGTGGTGATTTACCCCTTACTTTGTCGACGGATGATAATAACCATAAGTAGGCCTAATCTTCAGTTTAAACTAAAGAGAGCGAAAGAGGTTTGTGAAACAAAGAGAGGTAGAAACAGAGAGCTATGAAAACTACAAAGAGATAAAAAGAATATGATGGACAAAAGTCCACACAAAAAAGAAAGGGAAAGGAGCGATAGGAATCTGAGGGAAGAGAGTTAAATATACAAAAAGAAACAGAAAATTTAGAGGGAGGAAAAGAAGGGAAAGAGAGAGAAAGGGTGAGAGACTGTGAGAAAGAAAGTGAGATAGAAAAGACAAAATGAGGAGAAGGAGATAGGAATAAGAGTAGAAGAGAATTTGATAGACAAGGAGAATAGATAGAAAAGGCAGAGCGAGCAGAAGGAGATAGGGGTAAAGAGAATGTGATAGGCAATGAGAATAGGCAGAAAAGTCAGAGCGAGCAGAAGGAGATAGGGGAAAGAGAGGAAGAGAACGTGATAGACAAAGAGAATACATTATGAAATTCAGAGCGATTAGAAGAAAGGAAAAAAGAAATTATTATAGAGCATGTGTTTGTCGGTGTAGGGGAACATACCTTTAGAGTTTAGAGAGTCTTCAGGATTCCTACTTTGCAAGCACGGGCATTTCACGTCTGTTAAGCTTCATCAATCTGTCTTTAACGTAAAATCTTTCTCCCTAGATGAAATACTTTTATGTTGTGTCGTGGACTTTTCTGAGTTTACGGAGCACAATTCGTGCCTTTTATCTCTAGGTTTTATGTCGCGTCAGATGCATTGCATAGACGCTTCCAGCCTGAAGTAAAAATCTGTCGCGAGAATTGTGATCCTTACTGTGGAATCCTGTCTGGTCGACTTAGCATTTATTCATTCCTCGCATAGGATATCTAAACATAAAAGTAGACTAGGCTTGTGATATATTATAGACGTCAAGGCTAGAGTAACTGAGAAACTTTTATATAATTAGAATTCTGCATATTTTGTTTGAGTTGAGTTGGATGAGCAATATCTTGTCTTTCTTAAAATAAACGTTCGTACTTTAATACACTATCCTTTACAATTTTTTATTACAAAATAAAATTTAAAGACTACTTTACATTATTAATGGGAATAAACGTTTTATGGAAGTTTATTCCAAAAACATAACATTTTATTATTTTATTTTAATGAGCCAATCATTTTTAGCCAAATACTGGACAAAGCACTTTGTCAAAACGTATATAGGTCAGTTACCTTTATATTTCACTTGAATATATGATAAACACTGGTTCGCACTACACAATACATAGATTTGAATTATGCAATATTCAGAGCCGCATACAGGCGTGTATTATACTTTACATACAGTTGCATTGTGCAATATACAGGTTCATATTACACATTATGCAGAGATGCATTTTACACTATACACAGTTGCATTCTTCAATACACATGGTTGTACTATGCATTACACAGGGTTGTATTCTACAATACACAGGTTCGTGTTACACTATACGGGGACGCATTTTACATTACACGGAGTTGGATTCCGCAATACACAAGAGTATACACAAGGCATTACACAGGGTTGTACTATGAATTACACAAGGTAGCATTATTTATTACACATTGTTACATTATGCAATACACAGATTAGCATTATGCATCATGCAAAGATGTATTTTACTTTACATTACACTGGGTCGAATTCTGCATTACTCAGGGTTGTATTATGTAATACACAGGGTAGAATTTTGCAGAATACAGGGTTGTGCAAAGCATTACACAGGGTTGCATTATGGATAATACAGGTTGCATCCATTACTCAGGTTTGTATTATACAATACACAGGTAGGCCTACGCATTATTCATTGATGCATTTTACATTAAACAAAGTTACATGTCCTATATACAGGATTGTACTACGAATTCTGCATTACACAAGGTTTCATTGTGTAATGCACGGGTTTCACGCGTTACCCCGGGTTGTAACATGCAATATGTAGAGATCCATTTTACATTGAACAGACCTGTATTATGCGATACACAGGGTTGTAATATGCATTACATGGGGCCGCATTTTGTATTTCACCGGGTAGCATTATGGAATACACGGTATATTCTGTAATACACCTGTTCGCATTGTGCATTGTACATTCCACAGGATTGCATTGTGCAATACTTAGGGTTGCATTCTGTGACGGTATTTCACTATAGTTATTATTACTATAAATTGAATGTAAATGGATTTGGGAGAGTTATAATTTAATAGGTTTATACCAATTTACATATATAACTGATATATATATATATATATATATATATATATATACATATATGAAGTTAATATATTACTATGTAAGTAATTTAATCCACCATTAAGTGCAATATATTGCACTTAATGGTGGATTAAATTACTTACATAGTAATATATTAACTTCATAAAGTCAGTGCAACGGAAAAACAATGGATAACGTTAAATATCAAGAATATATATATATTACTTGTGTGTGTATATATATTTATATATATATATATATATATATATATATATATATATATATATATATATATATATAAGTAGGGATGGGCCGATTCCGATTCTCGATTCCAGGAATCGTCGATTCTAGGTGGTATCGAGGAATCGTCGATACTCGATTCTTCATCATAAAAGTGTCGATTCCGATTCCTATTTTGTTAACTATTAAAATATGTGTGTGGAGTAATTTATTAGAAAAATAATTAATTACCAACTATATCTTATTTATGTATTGGTTGATATCAATGAATTAAATGATTAAAGTAAACGAAAATATAACGAAAATATTATTATTTATGAAGCAACAGCAATCAAGATCGTAACCATTTCTGGTCGTTTGACATCGGTCCTCTCTCTCTCTCTTTCTCTCTCTCTCTCTCTCACTAGAGCGGGTTCGATACTCTCTCTCTCTCTCCCCCACGTGTCTTACTGCCACTGATTTATAGATGTCAGAACAAAACACAAAAAAAGTACAGTAAAAACTCGATTAACCGTGGCCATGATGGTTGAGCGAATAGACGGATAACAGAAACACCGTATTATTCCTCCGAAACTTAACCTCAATAAATTATATTATAGACGGTATTCGGTTCAGGCTACTGGCCGTCGCGTCAATTCGATGACAGTTAACAGAAACTGACAGTGGAAAACCACATAATATATCAAATATGAAAAAGCAATTAAACAACATTCATTTTGCCCAAATTTATCAACAAAAAAGATCTATACTTGAAGAAACTTTATCCTCAGACACAGGACCTATAAGTGATAGTCGGTTAAAAATCAACTGGGATTGAGGAATAAATACAAAATAGGCCTGAATCAGTGGCACTTGTTCCAGACACCTGCAGAAAAAAGGTCCCACCAGATGTGGAGAAGGTATGCTCCACTAATCCAGAATGTTGAGGAAGAAGGTACCCCAGGGGAATTGACAGTAGAAGAAGAAGTAAACAATTATCTGGGGGAACCATTAGCCAGTCCAGATTGTGATGTTGGAAAGTATTTGGCAGTACAAAGTGCCAAATACCCTCATTTAAATGCTATGGCAATAAAATACCTGTCTGTCCACTCGCGACAGTGTTTTCTGAAAAACCTTTCTCAACTTCAGGAGCTATATGTGACTAGCGATGAAACTAGCTTGACCCACAACGTGTTCAAATGCTTGTGTTTTTGAACAGAAATGTACATTACCTGCCAGACTTTTAAATATTAAGAACTATCCTATTTGTATTAATTTTTTACTTTTTATGTTGTTCGTTTGTTTTTAATTTTTGTTTTGTTTGGGAGACAATGTAAATAGGCTTAGGTATTTTTTCAAACATCATAAATTAAGTAAAGTTCACATTGTTAACTTTAAAATAAGTCATTACTTTTATCTGATATGTTTTTATGCTTTTAAAAATTCCTATTGATAAATTAAGGTTGAAGGTTTTGTGTAGCCTATTACATTAAAACAGAACTTTTAAAAGGTTTTGCCATATGACCAAGATGTTAACTAAATTAATTATTAGAGAACTAGAATGTAAGCTAATATAACTTGAAAGAATCGAGAATCGAGTAAAGAATCGAGAATTGAATGGAAAATTTTAGAATCGGAATCGGAATCGGAATCGGAATCGAAAATTTTAGGAATCGGCCCATCCCTATATATAAGTTATAGATAATAATAACATTATTAATAGTATGAATGAAAAAGAAGTGTTTATGAATTATAACGCGGTTTCTGTAGTAAAATTTATATATGGCAAGCTAAGGAAAAACTTAAAGATAGTAATAAAGAAGATTTCAATGCTTATAAAAAACGAATTTTGATAATCATTGTATCAATAATAATCATATATTTCCTAATATAGATAGTATGATACCTATAAAAGAAACTAACAAAGGAATAAGAATGAGTATCTACAAAGCTTAAGAAACATATAAATATAATATTATTAAGAAAATTGATAACTTTGACACTATATTCAATGTATGTAATGTTAAGGCAGCAAATTAATAAATTTGACAATATTGTAATATATTTGGCAACACTGTTTGTTGGATGTAGCAAACACTTGTTTGTTTGATATTCTTTATTATTCCTGACGATGTTGGTACTGTTTGCCAACGAAAAGCTTTGATTGTGTAATTCAATAAATCATTCTTGTATTCGTATCCCTCATGCATTGGACTAAAAGGAGAACGCATTCTTCATTAATTTTTTGATCCTCTTCATTTTCAGTGGCATTTTCTTCTAACAACCTATTCCCCGATTCTGCAATCGTCGACGCATTCACACCAGCACAAGAATCCAATAAAAACATCCTTAAAGTGGACGGCTTTCAAATTAGCTATCACATCAGACTATCCATCATCAGCTTGTTCTAACAATTTTGATAGTAGCTTCCCCCGATAACTCTTTTAAACTGTTTCCAAGACACTCTCGTCTATTGTCTTGCATGCTCTTTCGTAGTGGTACGCTCTGTGATGACGAGCAGAGCATTTTATCTCGGATTAAACGAAGGTCGGATAAGCGAGACTCTATGGTAATATTGCACGGTCTATTGTAATATAGCTGTATAGTATTGCAGTATAATAAGGTGCTCTATATAGGGCTACTTAACAAACTTTGATACTATACAATTCCGAGTGTGTAGATAAATATGTGTAACTAAATCTGATCTGTGATAAGTAAACTTTTTTCTTGTTTAAAGTGTATTTTGAAGAAACATATGTAGAATGAACAAATCTATGTTGATGTCACCTACTTCCAATAGTGTAATGAAAGTGTAATATTATTTTGTAATCCCACTTTTATGAATAATGTCCATAATTATTATTGTTTACAAATCGGATATTCTAGCTTGTAACAGGGAACATCCGATACAAAGGCTAGAGGTGGAGTGTAATTTATTTTTGCCTCCACTGACCAAAAGGAATAAATTAGTTAATATTAATCCATTTACTGATGGCAACGCATTAATATCTTATCCTGATACTCATGTCACGTGATGACGGTTGTGTATGAAATTGTAATATTCATACAATTTTATTTAAAGTGGCGATTTACATAATCAGTTTATATAGTTTATGTAAATTTACAATTTAAATGTTGTACCTATTCACATTATATTAAATTATATTATTATTGTTTTATAATCACACTTTTACACCAATGTCCATAATTATTAACGCTTATAAATCGGAACATGTTCTTGCAGAACATTGTTGATTTAAATTTACAATTTAAATGTTGTACCTATTCACATTATATTAAATTATATTATTATTGTTTTATAATCACACTTTTACACCAATGTCCATAATTATTAACGCTTATAAATCGGAACATGTTCTTGCAGAACAATGTTGATTTAAATTTACAATTTCCTGTAAAAGTTTTTAGTGGATAATTAGGATATTTTTGGAATTTTATTTTCATTAATTTACATTTTATTATTGTCTTGTAAGTGAATAAAAGCGTTTCCACCTATGCATGAGTTTGTCTTATATTCACATTGCAATTTTGTTGTACCTAATTTCGTTATTATAAATAATTATATTATAATAATTTTATAATACTTCTTTTATCACTAATATCCATAATTATTAATACTAAGAAATCGAATATTTCACCATTATTACTATAGGCTTAATGTATATCAGACATTTAGTGAATAATTTCGAAATTTTATTTTTAATAATTTACATTTGTTTACTGTAATAGGCCTACTAATGCAAATTAGTACTGCAGGGTCTTTAAATAGAAAAATATGTCACGTATTTATATTTTAATTCTGTTTGGACAATACTCATTATAATTGTATTAATATAAAAAAAAACAATATAATCATTTTATAATCCCAATTTTATCACTAATATCCATAATTATTATTACTAAGCAATATGATGCTCAAGTAAAATTACTACAATGTAAATCGGATGTTAAGTGAAAAATTACAAAAATATTGTTTAAATTTATATTTAAATTAATTTACCTTTGATTGTTGTATTATTAGTGAACTATATATATATATATATATATATATATATATATATATATATATATATATATATATATATATATATATACATATATATATACACACACACACACACACACACACACACACACACACACACACACACACACACACACACACACACACACACACACACACACACACACACACACACACTGACACACACACACACACACACACACACACACACACACACATATATATATATATATATATAAATATGGCAGTATGTTTTCTTGTGTATTAATAAAGAACAAAAGTCTAAATATAAATACAAGAATTATAATTGAATTTACAATTCAAAGCTTTTCGTTGGCTAACAGTACCAACATCATCAGGAAAATTAAACAATTAAAATTAACATATGTGCAAATTAGATCAAATAAATAGTAAATTACAATGTTGTTAAAATTTTTTTATTTTGCTGCCCTAACATTACAAACACTGAATATATTATCAAATTTAGATTTTACTTGTATTTGTTCATTTATCAACTCATTATTAGTAATATAATATAATAATATGTAATATAATATTATAAATACTAATAATGAGTTGATAAATGAACAAATACAAGTAAAATCTAAATTTGATAATATATTCAGTGTTTGTAATGTTAGGGCAGCAAAATAAAAAAATTTTAACAACATTGTAATTGATTTGGCATAACTATTTATTTGATCTAATTTGCACATATATTAATTTTAATTGTTTAATATTCCTGATGATGTTGGTGCTGTTAGCCAACGAAAAGCTTTGAATTGTAAATTCAATTATAATTCTTGTATTTGTATTTAGACTTTTGTTCTTATATATATATATATATATATATATATATATATATATATATATATATGTCTATATATATATTAAATATGGTGATATGTTTTCTTGTAATAGGCCTATAGTTAATAAATTAAAAATATTTCAAAAACAAGAATACTTTTAATGAATATATTTATTCAAAGCTTTTCGCCGATAAAATAGTACCAGCATCTTCAGGAAAATAATTATCTAATAAAATATTTGTACAATATACTTTTATATATCTAAAAGTCTTTCACATTAAAATTTGACCGAAATAAATAATTGCAAAATTATTATTTTAGTACAGTTATCTTATATGTTATAAATACAATGTTTGCTAAAGTTGTATTTCAGACGACTGCTTACACAGAAAGACAAACAAACGTCATGCTAAATTACGAGCGTATAAATTAAACTGATTCAGGTGTTCATTAAATGAGTACGATGTTTGTACATTTATAATGGCACGAGTTTAGGCCCGTAGATCACCCCCAGAGTATATACACAAAAGATAATAAATACACATTTGAAAATGGTTGAGAATGTTGGATAGGAAAGGGATGAGGGAAGAGGGAGGAGGGTGACGCGATGCTATCAATGAGGACGGAGGAATGGAGGGAGGGAACCGGGTAAATTGAGTCGGCTTAGATTTATGTGAGCAATTCATTTCATAACGTTTATTTAATGGTCGGCCATAGCGATGCGGGTAATACCCTTGCGAACACTGCTAATGGGTTGGAGAAGAGAGGCTAGAGGGGTCCCGCTGCTCGAAACACTTCCTCCTTGAAAACACGTTCGTTTAATCACATCCCCGTCATGGTAAAAATAGAGGCCCGGTTTTAGTTTTGTTCGAATCGGAAATCTTTTTTATAGACTCATTCTGGCCGAAGTGCTTAAGCTGTTTTAAGCGAGACTATTAGGATAATCATGTTTACCACTCATATTCGTGTTGTATGTGGAACATGTTCAGGTAATAATCGTCTAAAAATATGGAGCCAAATCATATTTAGCTTTGAGTAACCCATAGTTTGTGAAGCTAAGACGAAGCCGATCTGATGAAAAATGAAAAGAAATCAAGACTAGTTGAAGTTAGAGAGCTAGTTATGGCACTTTTGGGTTTGCTGCGCTTGTACCTTCAAAGCAGAAATTCATACGGAGTTTAATAAAAGTAGCGATGTAATTATTTTATTATATTTAATATCTAGGACTGTTTTCTATTACTAAATACATTATTAACGAAATAAAAAGCTCAATTACAATCCTCGTGACTCCGACTATAGGAATTGCTAATTATCCGAATCTATTTCAGATTTTCGAGATAAGAAATTAAGACAGAAACGTACTGAGATTTCCAATATAATAGTTATGTCTACGTGTGCTATTGAACCTTTCTTCGCAAAGTTAGTGTAGGCGCAGCGCAAGTCGCTGACAGCACTGTAGGGCCTATATAGGTGTCCGGCCCAACAGATCTGCCACTACTGTATTCGTTTTTATTAGTCAGTCAGTGTGTCTTTGATCGTGTGTCTTGATTTGTTTGTGATAAAATGAGCTGTTTTATCGTTAGCGGATAAACTAACTATAAAGATAAAGGAGTCATGGGTAAACAGTTGGCCGAGATGTACAGTGTTGGACGATCAACTATCTGATACATTAAAAATAGTAAACCTATACTTTTAAACTGTTGTCAGTGTTTGAAAATGAAGATGCAACCTCTTCAATACAATCAATTAAGGCAGTAAAAACCAAAGAATATAAGATTTCATTTTCTTACGGTTTTTGCAACAACGTTTCATGGGAAACCCAAATTTGGGTGTGATTCTCTGTTAAAAAGCTAAGATCTTAGCTCAAAAGCTTAAAAAAATATGAAGTTAAAAAATATATAGTGTTTTTCTCCCACTTACAACATACATTAATTAGTTTTTTTTTTAAATCAAACCGAATTTTTTTGTCTATCCGAATGGGGTTCGTTTCCAGTTGTTCGGACAATCGGAGTTCTGCTGTGTTTTACTCACTTTTGTTTGCTTACACCTTATATATACCAAGTAAGATTCTTGTTTAGGTACACTAAAGTGTAGGCCTAAGTGGTGAGTGAATAAAAGAAACGAGTGTTGCAAAGTTAAATATATATATAGGCTATATATATATATATATATATATATATAGACTGCATATGTGCGTGTGTGTCTATGTGTGTGTGTGTGTGTGTGTATGTGTGTGTGTGTGTGTGTGTGTGTCTATGTGTGTGTGTGTGTGTGTGTGTGTGTGTGTGTGTGTGTGTGTGTGTGTGTGTGTGTGTGTATGTGTGTGTGTGTGTGTGTGTGTGTGTGTGTGTGTGTGTCTATGTGTGTGTGTGTGTGTGTGTGTGTGTGTGTGAGAGAGAGAGTGTGTATTAGTGTGTGAGTGTGAATAGCCTTTACTATATAATTGTATTATATGTAGGCCTATTACAAGTGGTGATCCTTCTTAGTAGTAAATAGATTAGATTTGTAAATTCAACAAGGAATAGGCCTATAGATAAAAGTTAAATATTACTACTGTATTTTGGTTATATCGTAATCAGTTTTTATTACATTTTTCTGATGTGTTAGCAAAGTCGATATTCTGTATGGCTATCTTGACTATTTCCAAAGTAAAGTATTTAATTATATATCACTATCATGAAGTAATGAAAGATTATTTGTTTAAATTAATGTTGGGACTGATTGAATTCCCATAAGGAACAACATCTCTGTGGATATTTTGTTATTTTGTCTACTCGCTAAAATAAATAGATTATACGTTGAGGAAAGGCGGAATATTTAGGAATTATTTTACAGTAAAAGATCTAACATTCGCCAATGTGTTTTGTGGATAAGTTGAAAGAAAGATGGTGGCAAAGAAAAATAGTGACTCCGAGTACCTGTCTTCCGGCAGCTTCTTCTTAAAAAACACAAAGATAGGTGCAAAATGCAGAGAATTTATAGTCCAACATGAGTAATCCCCCACCTCAACTCGTGAACCCCGACCAAGTAACTATCGTCAGGACCGTGGTAATAGTCTGTAATAGGTCTGAACTGGTGACAGGTCCTCACATACCACTCCAACCAGACACTGCTGTTTCAACCTCAATTCCCATCTTATTTGTTAAGTCTAGGTAGTGCCGTCGGAGTTTTCCCCCCTCGGTTGGCTTTACCTAAGCGCAGGTCCCTCGGACTAGGTCCTGGGCGGGCATAAACCCATCCCGTTAGACCTTGAGAGCACTTGAAGAACTAACAGAAAATTATGATCTAATGAGTAAATCCAAATACGTAGTAAACAGTGAAAACTTAATAAGAAGCGTTCATATATTGCGCTACCCCGGTACTGCGCTGTATTTCGCTGCTCCCAGAAAGTGTCCAATAGAAGGGCTTTAGTAAATAGCCTACAATTTTTTATTGCACTCAAAATTCTCCATAAAACATTCTTATTGTAAATTCACGTTCATTACAAAGAGAGATTTTGGGCCATAAGAAGGCCACTCTATGAGTACTCGTTGAATTTAGTGTTTAAGGGGAGAGGGGACGTTTTTCTGTTTACTGTTCTTTTTAATCTCATTTCACAGGGTGAGGTCCATTCGTGGGAATAATTACCGAAAGCCAACAAATAGTGATATGAAAGCCTCCCGCTCTTTGTTGGAAAGTTTTTCTCAGTATAATTACGTGAAAACTCGTAAAGGTAGGTTTCTGAAATGATAAGAGTTTAGAACATGAATATTGCACTATCTGTCGACAGTAACATTGTCAACACTACAGCTGTATTTAACTCTGTGTGTTTTTGAAGTAGTTTTCGGAAGTTCGTGTATTTTCTTTATCCGTGATGTTTTGCATCCCTTAAACCTTTCTCCCGGCCAAGAACCCTCTCTCTATAGTAGATGTATTCTCTCCTAGCGTACCATTTTAGAAATATCCAGATGACTCTTTATTGTATTTCTAAATAACCGATATACCCATGTCAATACCTCATTGTATAATGGTTTATGCCTCATTACACATACAAAACAACGGAAAACCTGTTTAGATCATTGTTTTATGGTAATTGCTTCATTTTCATTAGGGGGCTCTTGCTACGTCTACCCTTATTCTTATTGCTTGTATTTATTGTTCTCGTCTATAACTGTAGCCAGATGTGCTAGTAGTTAATTTGATACACAATTACAGGGGGCTGCTAGTGCGCTATACGACTCTAGTAGGTTAATGCGATACACAATGTCAGTGGGTTAGTCCTGTACACAATGCTAGTGGGTTAGTGCAATATATAATTCCAGTGGTTTAGTTTGTTATACACCTCTATAGCGTTATTGCGATACACAATGCCAGTGGGTTAGTCCTGTACACAATGCTAGTGCGTTAGCGCGATATACAATTCCAGTGGTTTAGTTCGTTATACACCTCTATAGCGTTATTGCGATACACAATGCCAGTGGGTTAGTCCTTTACACAATGCTAGTGGGTTAGTGCAATATATAATTCCAGTGGTTTAGTTTGTTATACATCTCTATAGGGTTATTGCGATACACAATGCCAGTGGGTTAGTCCTATATACAATGCTAGTGGGTTAGCGCGATATACAATTCCAGTGGTTTAGTTCGTTATACACCTCGCTAGGGTTATTGCGATACACAATGTCAGTGGGTTAGTCCTATATACAATGCTAGTGGGTTAGCGCGATACACAATTCCAGTGGTTTAGTTCGTTATACACCTCGCTAGGGCTATTGCGATACACGATGCCAGTGGGTTAGTGCTACACACAATGCTAGTGTGTTAGCACGATATATAATTCCAGTGGTTTAGTTCGTTATACACCTCTATAGGGTTATTGCGATACACAATGCCAGTGGGTTAGTCCTATATACAATGCTAGTGGGTTAGCGCGATACACAATTCCAGTGGTTTAGTTCGTTATACACCTTGCTAGGGTTATTGCGATACACAATGCCAGTGGGTTAGCCCTATATACAATGCTAGTGGGTTAGCGCGATACACAATTCCAGTGGTTTAGTTCGTTATACACCTCTATAGGGTTATTGCGATACACAATGCCAGTGGGTTAGTCCTATATACAATGCTAGTGGGTTAGCGCGATACACAATTCCAGTGGTTTAGTTCGTTATACACCCTATAGGGTTATTGCGATACACAATGTCAGTGGGTTAGTCCTATATACAATGCTAGTGGGTTAGCACGATATACAATTCCAGTGGTTTAGTTCGTTATACACCTCTATAGGGTTATTACGATACACAATGCCAGTGGGTTAGTCCTATATACAATGCTAGTGGGTTAGCACGATATACAATTCCAGTAGTTTAGTTCGTTATACACCTCTATAGGGTTATTGCGATACACAATGCCAGTGGGTTAGTCCTATATACAATGCTAGTGGGTTAGCGCGATATACAATTCCAGTGGTTTAGTTCGTTATACACCTCGCTAGGGTTATTGCGATACACAATGTCAGTGGGTTAGTGCTATATACAATGCTAGTGGGTTAGCGCGATACACAATTCCAGTGGTTTAGTTCGTTATACACCTCTATAGGGTTATTGCGATACACAATGCCAGTGGGTTAGTCCTATATACAATGCTAGTGGGTTAGCGCGATACACAATTCCAGTGGTTTAGTTCGTTATACACCTTGCTAGGGTTATTGCGATACACAATGCCAGTGGGTTAGTCCTATATACAATGCTAGTGGGTTAGCGCGATACACAATTCCAGTGGTTTAGTTCGTTATACACCTCTATAGGGTTATTGCGATACACAATGCCAGTGGGTTAGTCCTATATACAATGCTAGTGGGTTAGCGCGATACACAATTCCAGTGGTTTAGTTCGTTATACACATCTATAGGGTTATTGCGATACACAATGCCAGTGGGTTAGTCCTATATACAATGCTAGTGGGTTAGCGCGATACACAATTCCAGTGGTTTAGTTCGTTATACACCTCTATAGGGTTATTACGATACACAATGCCAGTGGGTTAGTCCTATATACAATGCTAGTGGGTTAGCGCGATACACAATTCCAGTGGTTTAGTTCGTTATACACCTCTATAGGGTTATTACGATACACAATGCCAGTGGGTTAGTCCTATACACAATGCTAGTGGGTTAGCGCGATACACAATTCCAGTGGTTTACTTCGTTATACACCTCGCTAGGGTTATTGCGATACACAATGCCAGTGGGTTAGTCCTATATACAATGCTAGTGGGTTAGCGCGATACACAATTCCAGTGGTTTAGTTCGTTATACACCTCGCTAGGGTTATTGCGATACACGATGCCAGTGGGTTAGTGCTACACACAATGCTAGTGGGTTAGCACGATATATAATTCCAGTGGTTTAGTTCGTTATACACCTCTATAGGGTTATTACGATACACAATGCCAGTGGGTTAGTCCTATATTCAATGCTAGTGGGTTAGCACGATATACAATTCCAGTGGTTTAGTTCGTTATACACCTTGCTAGGGTTATTGCGATACACAATACCAGTGGGTTAGTCCTATACACAATGCTAGTGGGTTAGCGCGATTTATAATTCCAGTGGCTTAGTTCGTTATACACCTCTATAGGGTTAATGCAATACACAATGCCAGTGGGTTAGTCCTATACACAATGCTAGTGGGTTAGCACGATATATAATTCCAGTGGTTTAGTTCGTTATACATCTCTATAGGGTTATTACGATACACAATGCCAGTGGGTTAGTCCTATACACAATTCTAGTGGGTTAGCACGATATATAATTCCAGTGGTTTAGTTCGTTATACATCTCTATAGGGTTATTACGATACACAATGCCAGTGGGTTAGTCCTATACACAATGCCAGTGGGTTAGTCCTATACACAATGCTAGTGGGTTAGCACGATATATAATTCCAGTGGTTTAGTTCGTTATACATCTCTATAGGGTTATTACGATACACAATGCCAGTGGGTTAGTCCTATACACAATGCTAGTGGGTTAGCGCGATTTATAATTCCAGTTTTTTAGTTCGTTATACATCTCTATAGGGTTATTGCGATACACAATGCCAGTGGGTTAGTCCTTTACACAGTGCTAGTGGGTTAGTGCAATATATAATTCCAGTGGTTTAGTTCGTTATACATCTCTATAGGGTTATTACGATACACAATGCCAGTGGGTTAGTCCTATACACAATGCCAGTGGGTTAGTCCTATACACAATGCAAGTGGGTTAGTGCAATATATAATTCCAGTGGTTTAGTTCGTTATACATCTCTATAGGGTTATTACGATACACAATGCCAGTGGGTTAGTCCTATATACAATGCAAGTGGGTTAGTGCGTCATACGACTCTAATGGGTTATTGCGATACACAATGCCAAAGGGTTATTGCAATACAAAATGCAACTGGGTTAGTGCGATACCCAATTCCAGTGGGTTAGTGCGTTATACGACTCTAGTGGGTTATTACGAAACACAATGTTAGTGGGTTAGAGCGTTACACAATGCTAATGGATTGTGTAATACATTTTGCTATTGAACAATGCAACACAATGCAAGTGGGTTAATACAAATTCTGGCATATAAAAATCTTTTATCTGTAGCTTTTATTTTAACTTCCAAGGTAATTGAGTAAATCTACCTTAATCCTCCCTATTACTCACACCATTGTCACATCCACGTGAAAGTTTTCCATGCTGTTTGGTCAGAACAATTTCTGGTAGCACTGTCAAATAGCTGACGATTAGAGCAGCTGAATGCTGGGCATTTCTACTCAATCAACGCATCGACTGTGTTCGTACACACTTTAGGCATGCGCCTCTATCTTTACAGTTATGTCAACAATATTTCGAAGGCAGTCTTGGCTGAAACAGAAAGCCAAGGATGTCACATGTAGTAGCAGCTTCTCTAATTATATCACAGGACGATTGCAAATTCTAGTTCAGTGTAGTCATTTCTAAGAATAAGAGAAAATATAGTTTTTCCATTATTAGTTATAATCTATTCCCACCCGTGACTTTGCAGTTCATAACATGGCGTAATCTAAACGACTTCTATGAGTTTAAAATTAAAATAATTCTTAAAACCACTTGGAGCAATTGTGGAGGCATATTTTATTACAAATTATATTATAGCTACTATTGTAATCATTGTGTTTGATGATGATTGCTTTGCAATCGAAATTTACATAAGAATTTAAATAAAAAGTTTTTGTTTATTTGAAATAAAAAGTTAACAGAGTGATCCCATTACAATAGAGAACGTAATGTCTCAGTAAGCTCTTGCATGTCGTGGGTTAATTTTGAATAATACATAGACCTACAGACTATGTATATGGGCATATATATATATATATATATATATATATATCACTTTCGCTATATGTACTTAATAAAGAATCTTACTTGGTATTTATTCGAGTTAACTTTTAAAGATTGAAAGTATCTCCATTGTCGAACGCACTCCTGACCGGGGGTTGTAGTAGACTCAAAGTTATATATATATATATATATATATATATATATATATATATATATATATATATATATATATATATATTTAGCAAGTAAGATTCTTGTTTAAGTACTTAAGTGAAAGTGATATATATATATATATATATATATATATATATATATATATATATATATATATATATCACTTTCACTATATGAACTTAAACAAGAATCTTACTTGGTATTTATGCGAGTTAACTTTCAAAGATTGTTAGTATTTCCATTGTCGAGCATCCCTGACCGGGGGTTGTAGTAGACTCAAATATATATATATATATATATATATATATATATATATATATATATATATATATATATATATATATAAAGAACTAAGTTAAAATACAAATACAAGAATTATAATTGAATTTACAATTCAAAGCTTTTCGTTGGCTAACAGTACCAACATTATCAGGAATATTCCTGCCATCGAAAAGCTTTGAATTGTAAATTCAATTATAATTCTTGTATTTGTATTTTGACTTAGTTCTTTATTAATACACAAGAATACATATTGCGATATATATATATATATATATATATATATATATATATATATATCACTTTCCCTACATGTACATAAATAAGAATCTTACTTAGTATTTATGCGAGTTAACTTTCAAAGATGGATAGTATCTCCATTGTCGAGCATCCCTCTATATATCACTTTCACTATAAGTACTTAAACAAGAATCTTACTTGGTATTTATGCGAGTTAACCTTCAAAGATTGATAGTATCTCCATTGTCGAGCATCCCTGACCGGGGGTTGTAGTAGACTGCTAGGCAGTACGATTAGGCTTTATAATTGCTGCGATTTTCTAGAAATGTAAAGATTGTAAGGTAACATTCATTATAACATTTCTCTACATGTTGTTCCAGTAGTGAAATAATGCTTACTTCTTGAATTTCCCTAACAAGTAGCCTATAGGCTTCATGCTGTTAACGAAAGAAGTACAAGACTTCGTAAAGTTCTTGCAAGAGGAGATGAGACACTTTTATACTACAAATTCATTTTAGGTTCATGTTATTGTCGCTAAAATTTAGCTTTTAGAAACTTGGAATAGTTAAGAATGATTGCACTAATTGTGGTTCGCAAACCATAAATACTTGTTGAAACATAATTTTATAATGGCTATACGACGATTACACACTCCTTTATCAGGTCATTTTTGTCACGAAATACCGCACCGTGCCGTTCCTCTATCAGTATCCGGTATTAAGTATCCGTTCAGGAAACGATGAGTTATAAAGAAAGAATATAGTAATGTTAGGTAAAAATGTGAATTTTAGGATTACAATAAAATATAACACACATTTTTTGGGGTCGATTCATTACCAAATTAAACATTAATAATATCTGTAGTAGCTGAAATCCGTATGAGAATTCATATTTTTAAAGCGGTCCAAAACATATTTTGTTGAATCACTTAGCATAGTTATCCAATCGACCCTCCCTAATTTTCTATCTCACAGTCTTCCGATAGTCTTACTCCGGATTTTAATCGACCCGTAAAATTTAGCTTGTTGCAGCCTTCCGATAGTCTTACTCCGGATTCCAATCGACCCTCTCTAATTTTCCATCTCACAGTCTTCCGATAGTCCTACTTCGGATTTTAATCGACCCGTAAAATTTAGCTTGTTGCACCCTTCCGATAGTCTTACTCCGGATTACAATCGACCCCGTAAGTAACAAATGAGTATGCTATAAGTGGTAAAATAAAGATAATTTAATAGCGATGAACTTTTGAGTATTTCATTAAATTATTAATAACTATCTGGTCTTCAAGAATAAATTAGGTTATAACTGACGCACTCTAAGTTCCGCTCTGGCCTTCAATTAGTAAAATCGAATTTTAGTAAAATAAAAGATTTTTATATTGTGGTTAGTTGGTTTTTATTTATTTATTTAAGAAAGTTATCGTCATAATGAAGCTGTCCGATTGCAGAATTCAACGACAGCATTATCAAAATTAAATAATTTATAATCAGTAACGCTCTGAAACGAAGGAAAAACTTTGTTGTTGTTTTATTAAAATTATTGTCATAATGAAGCTGACCGATTGCAGCATTCGTTAGCATTAACAAATTTAACTATTTTATAATCTGTAATCTCTAGAACGAAAAAAAAACTTTGTTGTTACTTTATTAAAATTATTGTCACAATGAAGCTGACCGATTGCAGCATTCGTTAGCATTAACCAATTTATCTATTTTATAATCAGTAACACTCTAAAATAGTTTGCAGTTTTTGCTGGCTTAGTGCTAATTACTGAAGAGAAAAACTTTACCCCTCTTCATTAAAATGATACAAAACTTTCAAGAACGATACGACTGTTACCTCAAATTGAGTAGAAGTCATACAGAACATGTTTATGCCCGAGTGTAAACGATTTAACTTATCTTTACTTGTATGCGTTTGTAAAACTATGTAAATAAAATAAAATAAAAACTTACAACTTTTTCCGTAGGCCTATTCTTTATTTTGGTGCGTACGGTACTTTGTTGTAAAATCGTTGTCCTTGCATTCTATTACACAGCTTTTCAGTGTTTAATAATAAATTCAGTGATAACAATAATAACCCTATGTTTCGCCTTTACCACACTTCATCTCGATCTGTTTCGAAGCTCAATTTATTTAGAATAAATGTATACAGTTTGTGTATCGTATAATAGGATTGTATTAATATTTTAATAGTAGGCTAATTTTGAAAGTTTTATTTTGACAAATATTTAAAAGATATACGAGTAAAGTGTTGCAAATTTTTGTAATGATATCAATAGCAATTAAATCATAAAATGTTCTATTTTAATTAAAGAATAGATGAAATCAATATGTTGTTTGTTTAAATTTTAAAACAATCACGACAAAAAAAATACAATAAGTAAAGATTAAAGAGAAATAAATAACAATAAGTATTATTCCAAACAGCATTAAGAATTTTTTAACATCGTCGGCTCCAGAGTTTGGGGAGTCACTTTTTTGAAATTCAAGGAAAATATGTTCTCAACATTTATTAAAGTCGAAATTAAAAGTAGAATTAAAAGCGACACATAAAAATGGTCAGAGGATTCTAACCTCCTGGCGCCTCCTAGATAGCGTCCTGCCCCCCACGGGCGATAGTAGAGCCTTCCTTTAGGAGGCTTGTTTTTACCATCTTTTTTTTTACTTCACAAATCTTGTAATCCATAAAACTTCAATGTGATATAAATAAGTGACTTTGTTGGTCACTTAAAAATGTTATAATACAAACATAATTAGCGTGTAAACTACAAAATAAATAATAGCATTCTGTTATCGTATGGTAAATAAAAAGTATTTTTTGACAAACAGCTGTAGAAATTCTTGAAAATCACTACAGTTACAATAAATTTACGAAAGAAAGGCTTGAAATAAAAGGCAAAGTGAATCTTGTGTTAAAAGCTTCAAGATATAAAACTACCTAGCGAAACCTGGGAGAGTCCCTCTATTCAGGCCGGGTGGAAGCAGGTCAACTTAGGCTAAGCGACCCTTTCCTTGAAGTGCAATATTTTCCTTTTTTCAGGTACTAAATATCGTTATGTATTTCCCTTAGTCAATCCAATTGCGAACAGATTTACTCATAGTAAGCGATCCTCCTTACACGATTCTATAATTTTCATTTGAAAAGAGAACATGCTTTCCTTAGTCCTACCTAACTTCATCAACTATTCCCTTTAAGGAGTTTTACTGTCAGTCATATCTTCTCCCTGATTGCAGTTTTACTCATAGTAAGCGATCTTGCTTACACGATTCAATCATTTTCATTTGAAAAGAGAACTTGCTTTCCTTAGTCCTACTTAACTTCGTCCACTATTAGCTTTAAGGAGTTTAACTGTCAGTCATCTCTTCACCCTAGTCGCGAACAGGTTTACTCATAGTAAGCGATCCTCCTGACACGATTCTATAATTTTCCCTTGGAATATTAACGTGCTTCCCTTATTTCTAGCTAATTCCATCTATATATGCTTAGTCTTTTCTTTACAAGGGATTTAATGGGTAAAATCTTTAAGAATTCCTGTAGGAAATTGAGGTCTTCCAGCTTACGCTATACAAGAAATGACACGGTGATACTCTAACATTTTTTCTATATCCTATAACAGGTGTTTTTACGCCCCTACCTTTATTTACAATTATTCCTATCCTTCCTAGCCATATTAGTCAAACCTGGCCATTTTAAAGCCGGAAAAACTATTGAACTGCAAGCCAGCTCCTTTATTATATTTCCGGCGATTTCATCCATGTAAAATTTGAGTAAAAAAACATAAACCAAGTTCTATGAGTAACTGAGAGACCATAGTGTTACTTTATTTCCTAAAGTTCAAATTTATTCTAATGTTGTTGCTTAAGATCATTTTACCCTAACATGAACGACTTTTTAATACCCCTTGATTGTTATTTATAGCACAAATAAATAGCCTCGTACAAATACATTAGTGAGTACAGATATCCATGTTAATGATATAAAATTAAGTTATTACTATTAAAACTTGCTGAAACTGTAAATAACTTAGCGAAAATGGTTATAATTGCAAAGATTTTAAACAATGAATGCTAGTATGAGAGAATCGCATGGATAGGGTCGCTTACATGAGGTACACCTATTCTCTATTTGGGATATAAATCTATACTTTACATATCCTCGCATTAAAAAGGGGGAGAGGTAGATGTAATACTCATTACTAAAGTCCTTTTCCTTAGAATAGACAATACTCTACTCTTACTGATATTAGAATATTAAGGAGATCATAGAATCGCATGGATAGGGCCGGTTATTCGGGGCCATAAATCTACCCTTTATATATATATATATATGAATGTGGGCTATAGAAGGTAGATAGATGTATTCCTTGGCACTAAGTAGAAGACAATAACCTCCTACTACCTATGTAATGTGATATCATGAAATCTCGTAGATAGAGTTGTTCACGTAAAGTACACATGCTCTCTTTTGGGGCCATATATCTACCCTTTATACATCCATGTATGAATGTGGGCTACGAAAGTTAGATGTATTACTTCGGACTAAGTAGAAGACAATAATCTCCTATTACTGATATTATGTGAGATCATGAAATCGTGTAGATAGAGCCGTTCTCCTGAAGTAGGGCTTAAATCTACCCTTTACCTACCCTTGTAACAAGAAAGGCTAATAGAATTCGATGTAATCCTTAGGACTAAGGAGAAGACAATAAATTCCTTGACTGATATCAGTGAAGGTCGTGTAATTGAGTGGACAGTGTAGCTTATTTGAAGTAGATAAGTACTATCTAGTGAGGCCTTAAATCTACCCTTTACCTACTCTTGTAACAAGAAAGGCTAATAGAATTCGATGTATATTATAATATTAGGGGGAAACAGAATCGCGTGGACAGTGTAGCTTATTTGAAGTAGATGTAAATGTAGCGTATATATGTAGTCGGGTAGATCCGTCTCTCTATTGGGGCAATAAATCTACCCTTTATATATCCTTGCAAGAAAAACACCTAGAATAATTACAGACAATCATCAGGACTTAGGAGAAGACAATAATCTCTTTCTCTTGATATTTGGTGAGATCGTGGAATCGCGAGGACAGTGTAGCTTATCTGACGTAGATCTAAGTGTAGCTTATCTGACGTAGATCTAAGTGTAGCTTATCTAAGTATTCGGGTATACCTGACTCTCTATAGGGGAAATAAATGTACCTTTTTACATATCCTTGAAAGATAAAAGGCTAGAAGAAGAATATGTAAACATCAGGACTTAGGAGAAGACAATAATCTCTTTAAGATTATCGCCATCTTGCTATTTGGTGAGATCGTGGATTTGCGTGGACACTGTAACCTATCTGAAGTAGATCTAAGTGTAACCTATCTGAATTAGATCTAAGTGTAGCCTATCTGAAGTAGATCTAAGTGTAGCTTATCTGAAGTAGATCTAAGTGTAGCCTATCTGAAGTAGATCTTAGTGTAGCTTATCTGAAGTAGATCTAAGTGTAGCTTATCTGAAGTAGATCTAAGTGTAGCCTATCTGAAGCAGATCTTAGTGTAGCTTATCTGAAGTAGATCTTAGTTTAGCTTATCTGAAGTAGATCTAAGTGTAGCTTATCTGAAGTAGATCTAAGTGTAGTTTATCTGAAGTAGATCTAAGTGTAGCTTATCTGAAGTAGATCTTAGTGTAGCTTATCTGAAGTAGATCTAAGTGTAGTTTATCTGAAGTAGATCTAAGTGTAGCTTATCTAAAGTAGATCTAAGTGTAGCTTATCTGAAGTAGATCTAAGTGCAGCTTATCTGAAGTAGATCTAAGTGTAGCTTATCTGAAGTAGATCTAAGTGTAGCTTATCTGAAGTAGATCTTAGTGTAGCTTATCTGAAGTATATCTAAGTGTAGCTTATCTGAAGTAGATCTAAGTGTAGCTTATCTGAAGTAGATCTAAGTGCAGCCTATCTGAAGAAGGTCTTAGTGTAGCTTATCTGAAGTAGATCTAAGTGTAGCCTATCTGAAGTAGATCTAAGTGTAGATTATCTGAAGTAGATCTAAGTGTAGCCTATCTGAAGTAGATCTAAGTGTAGCTTATCTGGAGTAGATCTAAGTGTAGCCTATCTGAAGTAGATCTAAGTGTAGCCTATCTGAAGTAGATCTAAGTGTAGCCTATCTGGAGTAGATCTAAGTGTAGCTTATCTGAAGTAGATCTAAGTGTAACCTATCTGAAGTAGATCTAGGTGTAGCTTATCTGAAGTAGATCTAAGTGTAACCTATCTGAAGTAGATCTAGGTGTAGCTTATCTGAAATAGATCTAAGTGTAGCTTATCTGAAGTAGATCTAAGTGTAGCCTATCTGAAGTAGATCTAAGTGTAGCTTATCTGAAGTAGATCTAAGTGCAGCCTATCTGAAGAAGGTCTTAGTGTAGCTTATCTGGAGTAGATCTAAGTGTAGCCTATCTGAAGTAGATCTAAGTGTAGCTTATCTGGAGTAGATCTAAGTGTAGCCTATCTGAAGTAGATTTAAGTGTAGCCTATCTGAAGTAGATCTAAGTGTAGCCTATCTGGAGTAGATCTAAGTGTAGCTTATCTGAAGTAGATCTAAGTGTAGCCTATCTGAAGTAGATCTAAGTGTAGCTTATCTGAAGTAGATCTAAGTGTAGTTTATCTGAAGTAGATCTAAGTGTAGCTTATCTGAAGTAGATCTTAGTGTAGCTTATCTGAAGTATATCTAAGTGTAGCTTATCTGAAGTAGATCTAAGTGTAGCTTATCTAAGTAGTCGGGTATACCTGACTCTCTATAGGGGAAATAAATCCACCCTTTACATATCCTTGCAAGATGAAAGGCTAGAAGAAGTAGTTGTAATCATCAGGACTAAGGAGAAGACAAGTAAGTACTCTATATCGTGTATATCTATTACATACACGGGAGAGGTACGTAAGGAATATTATGCTACGAGTGTATGAGCAAGATAACTGTGAATGAAACAATGAACTGAGGGAACGAGGAAACATTGAAATAGAACACTTCTGTCTGAAATATAGTATGTATATTTTACACTTCAGTACTTCGCTCAATAAATCAAAATAAACGAATCGAATTCAGTTTAAAGGAATGTACACATTATGTTCATGAATTATTGATACAAGTGAAGTAAAAACTACGTCAGTAAAATGTTAGTCCAAATAAACTAGTCTATTGATTTAAGAATATGTTTTCATATCAAATCAATCAGTTATGATTTTCACTGTCATTATTGAAACATACTGTTAATTTAGAAAAACATATATTTGTAAAACTTTTATAAACACTCAAAGTTCTGGCATATAATAGAGAACTTTAACATGTATTTGTATAAAGTAACTTAAATAAAATATTGAATGTTTTAAATTATCGTAAATAATTTTACAAAAATTAAAATTCTCATTGTGTTATTAGCTTAACAAAAAATAATAAAACTTTATTGCTATAAAGTAAGAAATATAAAATGAGGCTTGTTTGTCTTAGGCATTAACCTGTAGGCAGTCGCGCCCGTGGCAACTTAATCGTCGGAAATTCTGATGTTTCTACCTTAGAGTCTTATCGACCCCTATTACTGGCCACAATAGTCATCAGTTTCTAATAATATAATCTTATTTTGCTTGAATAAATTGTGTCAATATGAAACTGTCTACAAATTAAAGAAAAAGACATTGTTCGGTGAAACTGTATTTCTTTGCCACCTTCTTATCGACTATATATTTAAAATTTCTTAAACAATGTTTTTAGAAATATTTCTTATTTATTCAACACAAACATATTTTTATTATTTTATAGAATTATTAAATAAACTTTTAATTTTTACAAGTATTTCAGTAGGCCTAAATAGTAACAATTCTTCGGTTATTAAAAAATTATTTTATAATTATTATTATTCAATATAATAAATATGTTTATCTATAATTTTAACTTCACAAAAATATATTTTGTATTAGACTATTTATAAAACAAACTTTAAATAATAATAAATATTTATCTTCTTTTAAAAAAAAAAATTAAATATTTTTCAATAATAATTTTTTTTCTCTAATCTCTTTTTTCTAATACAACCCAGCACGAAATAAAAATATCTTGTCTGAATTTGGCATAACAAGTAAAGATTTCGCGACACGTACATAGGAGTCTTAGATTGGCGCAACTGCCAGAGGTTAATGTAACAAAATGTCCCTTGTAACCATAAGTTGAATTGTCTGTAATAACTTAAAAACTAATACAATAAGAGCTTTGTACTTTCTGTTAAGTACAAACAGTATTTTAAACAATCAACATCGTTAAACAAAATAATATTAGTGGAATTGTCCTGCCTACTTGGCCAACATAAAGGTCCTCAGGCGTAAGCAACCTAATCGTAATTCGTTTATAACCAACATAACAAAACAAACTCATCCTACAAACTACAAGTGCATTGGAAACCGATAACGAAAATTTTAGTCATTCTGAAAAACCGATTCAGTCAGTGAAGAATTTCATAGGAGAAACTTGATGCTATGTATATTTTTATAAAATCTTTGCAATTCATTCAGAAAGTATTGTAGACCCTAGAACAAATTCTAAAAAAGAAATTACCGTTGTAAAAATGGAAAATTTCGAAACGGGGTAGTTTGTATGAAGAATAAGCATGTGAAAGACAGGCTATTATATAATATATCCTACCAGAAACTTTGTTTCAGAAACTATAACTTGTTTAGTAGAATCCTCATAATAATACGTTAATGGTTAATGTACAAATATTACCTATCATCGTCTGTTAAAAAAAAGAATTCGATAATAGATGTCCGTTGATTTTATACGAGAAAAGACCTCATAGTAGGAAGACGCTATAATCACATTAATTGATTATTAATAAGAACAAATTATGAATAATTGTAATAAATTCGTGAATATCCAAAATACATTGGAACCTCGATTTTTCGGGCATCTTTATTCGTGCTCTTCACATAATCCCGATTTTTATGGTATTTTTTAATTTTTTAAAAATCGTTTTCTACAATAAAGTTATTATTATTAACGTTAAAATAATAATTCTGGACATAATACTGTATGTTTATAAGCCTCACAGTACACTACATACCGTAAAAGTGGCCTACTTGTCTTTTTATATTGTAATCTTGGCTAGCCACTATTCCCAGCATAGTGCGTGAATGCGACCGTAAAATGCAATGCAGTGCAGTATCGAAATGTGTGCATTGATGCGATGGCCACCTGTCTACTCGCAAACCAAAACGTGTGTGTATATATATATATATATATATATATATATATATATATATATATATATATATATATATATATATATATATATATATTAAAACAACATAGGTTATTCAAATATAAGAATATTTATTAATATTATATATATATATATATATATATATATATATATATATATATATACACACACACACACACACAAAATATGTTTTCTTGTTTAATAATCAAAAATAACTCAGGTTATTCAAATACGACAATTATTTATTGAATTATATTCAAAGCTTTTCGTTGTTTAACAGTACCAACATCATCAGGAATGAATAATACAATAATGCAAAATATTAAACATGCAAATGATATGTTTTATATCTTGCATTATTGTATTATTCATTCCTTATGATGTTGGTACTGTTAATCAACGAAAAGCTTTGAATATAATTTAATAAATAATTCTCGTATTTGAATAACCTGAGTTATTGTTGATATATATATATATATATATATATATATATATATATATATATATATATATCCTTGTGGATATATAGTAAATTTGTGGAAAACACTTAAAAGGTTTATTGGCAATCAATTACATGTTCGTTGAGACGTCGATGAAGATAGCTTAGTGCTCTCGAAAACTTTGTCTTAGTTTATTCAATCGTAAGGTTCATATTACTTGCTTTTAAAGAATTTTCTGTCAAACATTAGAAATAAACAAACGATACAGTTTATAAATTTAGTTATGCAACGAGCATGGCCACGTCTTTACCTCAGCTCCTTTACTCAATAGGTTGTATGTTGTAAGAAAATGTGACATTTGCTGAGAGCTATCGTCCTATTTTTCAAAGTTGGTGAATTTTGGAGTCCTTCGAAATTTAATATTTTAAAATTAATGGTAATTAAAATAAATTTGCATTTTTTGGCTCGAAAATTCACGCTTTCTATTATTTATTTTGTACTTCACTCCAATTTATAATTCTAAAAATTTCTACCAACAGTTTTTCATAAATTCCACATTTTTGTTTAGAACATTCGTTTTTTTAAATGTATATTCATGTAGACCTTAAATTCTTAAGCAGAATGACGTGGTAGGTCTTAAATGTTTTTATTTCATTTTTTTAAAGAAAATATTAGCTTGTTTTTTATTCTTATAATAATAACATATTCGATCTCGGATTTTCGACCTTGTATTAGTTATCCAAACAATTGTTAGTCCTTCTGAATCATATGCAACTATACTAGAGTTAAGCTTCTCCTATGATATCAAGTCTTTTAGTCTTCATTGACTACACTATATAAAATAACTAAGAAATTAACTCACGACAAACATAAACCTTGTAGTTCTTAAATGTACACTAGAACCGTTTTCTTTGGTTTCATGTCTTGTTTTCTTTTGATTTCTTTAAGCCGATTCCGATAAATCCGTCTTATAAGGTTGAAACAGTTTTTTAGGTTGTTCCGATTTGATGGCACCGTTTTTTCCGGCGGTGGCTACAAGAAGAGGTAAAGCAGCGGGGGTGGAGTATAAGGAAGAGAACGGGGGCAATGACTGAGGTGGTCGGTGCATCGCCGCACTTGTCACGCAGTTGATGATCCCGCATCGGCAGCTGGACGACCCGTCACAGTTCTCCGGCGAGTTGGCCAACCTTTCTGGGCTTAGCGTGGCTATGCTAGTCTCCGAATGTGTAGGACTTGGATGACAGAGCTGCGATGGAGACGCTCCCTGCGAGAAGGAAGACAATGACGGCGGTTCCATCTCTCCTGGTGTGAAACCATGTCCCGGGATCGGGTAAGGCGTGTATCTCGGAATGTTCGGGTGTTGGTAGTAAGGTGCGGGTAGCTGTGCGTACGGGTAGGCGGCAGCTGCCACTGCAGCGATGCCAGGTAGTGCCCCTGCCGAGCTAGCTGCTGCAGCTTGAAGGATGCTTGCGGCGAACGCTGGGTCAGTGTATACGGCGTAAGGCCAAGCCATAGCCATTCGCTGTCTTTTGTCCTTCATCCTTCTGTTTTGGAACCACACCTGCGCACAAAAATTGTACATATAAGCTTCTAAATCAATTAAAATGTATAATATAACTAAACGGATATACTACAGTGTGTTCATAAAGTAAAGTGACTTTATATTTCGTGGTTAACGGACATTCGATTTTCGATTGTTTTTGTTTTGTTGTATTGGTACACATTTTCAGAACATATGGTCCCAGTTTCAACAATATGCCTAGCTATATAGTAATTACTAGCTATGTAGTAAAGCCTAGCTATATAGTAATTACTAGCTATGTAGTAAAGCCTAGCTATGTAGTAATGACTAGCTATTTAGTAATGCCTAGCTATATAGTAATGCCTACCTTTACATTACTGACTAACTATATAGTAATGCTTAGGTATATAGTAATTCCTAGCTATATAGTAATTCCTGGCTTTACATTACTGACTAGCTATGTAGTAATGCCTAGCTTTAGAATACTGATTAACTATATAGTAATGCCTAGCTTTACATTACTGACTAGCTATATAGTAATGCCTAGATATGTAGTAATGACTAGCTATGTAGTAATGCCTAGCTATATAGTAATGCCTACCTTTACATTACTGACTAACTATATAGTAATGCCTAGGTATATAGTAATTCCTAGCTATATAGTAATTCCTGGCTTTACATTACTGACTAGCTATATAGTAATGCCTAGATATGTAGTATTGCCTAGCTATGTAGTAATGCCTAGCTTTACATTACTGACTAGCTATATAGTAATGCCTAGCTATGTAGTAATGCCTAGCTATATAGTAATGCCTAGCTTTACATTACTGACTAGCTATATAGTAATGACTAGCTACTTAGTAATGCCCAGCTATATAGTAATGCCTAGCTTTGCATTACTGACTAGCTATATAATAATGCCTAACTATAGGCCCTATAATAATGCCTAGCTTTACTTACTGACTAGCTATATAGTAATGCCTAGCTATGTAGTAATGCCTAGCTATATAGTAATTCCTAGCTATGTAGTAATGCCTAGCTTTACAGTACTGATTAACTGTATAGTAATGCCTAGCTTTACTTACTGACTAACTATATAGTAATGCCTAGCTATGTAGTAATGCCTAGCTATATAGTAATGCCTAGTTTTACATTACTGACTAGCTATATAGTAATGCCTAGCTTTACATTACTGACTAGCTATATAGTAATGCCTAGCTATGTAGTAATACCTAGCTTTACATTACTGACTAGCTATATAGTAATGCCTAGCTATGTAGTAATACCTAGCTTTACATTACTGACTAGCTATATAGTAATGCCTAGATTAAAGGCTAGCTATAGAATATAGTAATGCCTAGCTTTACAAGGAAAGGTCGTAGTTTTCAGTTTAAAAAAGATTTTATTTTTCTACGTAATCTCCCTTGACTTCAACACACTTGTCCTGCCTCTGCAACATCAGTATTCCTTCCCGGAAATCAGAGCCTAGAAGGCTGTTGAAATATTCATTGACAGCCCTCTCAACTTCTTCATTAGGCGCCACGCGCTTTCCAGAAACAAATTTCTTCAATTTTGAGAAGAGGTGAAAGTCCGAGTTTGTCAAATCAGGAGAGTAAATTTTACCTCAATTCTTGCAATTTTCCCATTGCCAACTCACTTTTGTGAGCAGGTCTTAATGAAAGGTGACTTTTTCCTTCTTGAAGCCAGACCTCTTCTCGTGTCTTTTGACATCCAGCTAATCAAGAAGGCTGGGGTAATATTCAGCAAGGTAATTGTCCTGCTTTTTCCAAGGTAATAAATTAACAAGATCCCTTTTGGCATGCCAAAACACACGGCCGGTTTTCTTTGGCGCTGAACCACCAGCTTCCGCACACTGTTTCGACTGTAGTTTCGTTTCGGGCTTGTAATGTTGGACCCATGGATCATCCATGGTGACAAATCGCCGCACAAAATTAGTCGGATCCTTCTTGAATCGGTCTAAATATTGTTGAGAATGTCGTTTGCGAATTTGCTTTTGATCCACATTCAGCAATCGGCACCTACCTTGCACAGAGCTTTCGCATCTCTAATTCTTCGTTCAAGATATTTCGCACCCTTTCCTCTGTATCCCCACAGCCTCAGTTATCTCACGCACCTTTACTCTCCTATCGTCCAACACGATATCGTGCACCTTTTCGATAGTTTCCGGTGTGGTTGCAGTTTTTGGCCGTCCTTCAAGTGGGTCATCTTCTAGCGACGTGCGATCACTTTTAATTCATCTACCCACTTTCTATCTGTTGACATTGAAGGGGAGAGTTTCCGTAACTTTTGTTAAAATCCATCCAAAATAAAAAAATTTATCACCGCACTATATTTAAGTCTATCTATTTTAAAGAAAAATACGCAAGACGTCTACTACAAAACATTCCTGTACACAAACTACTTGCTCGAACAAGTTAAAGCTTATACGAACTAATGACATGTCCGCGCTGGCAGGAAAGATACATTTTCACTGATTGGAATGCCATCTCTGTGTGAGGCCGAGAACTTTTCACCCTACCTAGGTACATAAGAAAATATACTAGATTTTATTATAAAACCATGTGCATCACATTATATTAGAAGCTAAATAAACTAGTCACCTATGAAAGACGAACAATTCGCTCGAATTAATCAAGTACATTCTTGCAACTACACAGGATAGTTAAATACCACTACTGTATTTATTTCTTTGCACATTGTAATGCCTATATTTCCTGTTTACTGCGTGGCTGAACACACGCAGAGTAGGACAACAATTGCAACGAAACCCTTCAACTGAGTAGGTAACCGATGTTAACGCAGATGAATGTATTCAGTTTAACCGAAAGTTCAACATTTTTAATGAGAAAGCATTGTTTTTAAACACAACTAATTACTTCAAAACATTTATCACGGTAAAATGTATTTCTACTATAAAACTTTGTCAGTAATGCAAATAGAAATTCTGGATGAGTAGACGAGAGGGATTTGAACATTAAGAGCAGTGTTCCCCAACTTGCGGATGTTTGCTGATCCCTGTCTGAAAGTGCTACGGACCTCATATTACATTATTATATAGGCTATAACTTATCGGTTGTAACCAAATTCAAAAGTAAATAAAATAATTTTAAAAAACGAAGTATATTTAATAATTAAGAACCCATATAATTAAAATGAATAATATATACCGGAAACAGGTGCGACAGGAGCTGCCTACTACAGTCGCCATTTTGAGGGATACCTACCATTGGGAACTCCCCAAACCAACTACGATGGAGAAATAGCAGCAGTAGGTACTAGCAGCAGCAGATGAACTAAACAAAATAGCCCCTACATACGCAGTTTTCGTCGTCGATTCACAAGCGTCTATCTGAAACCTATCGCGCAATACGGATACAGACTGCAAAAGAACAACGGAAACAAAAAAAGCCCTGGAACACCTGGCAAATAAAGGTTGCCATATAACTTTACAATGGATCCCAAGCCGTGTTAGCATCTATGGAAATGAGAGGGCAGACTTTCTGTTAAAAAAAGGCACACCCAGTGCACAACCCATTTGTATGCCCTCGTTGCAAAGCACGAAAGCCCTCATCAATGCGACGATCGACCGGGCCATCAAACTGCACCTCACACAGCAATCAGCAGGAAGAAAATAGGAAAACCTTGTCCTATTTTCCTATTGTCCATGAACCACAGACTTCCACTAGCTGTAGGCGTTGCCAAGTTCAGAATGCAAACTGGCCACTACTACCTGGCCGCCCATCTACATCGCATGGGTGTGCTCCCAGCACCGGAATGCCCTCTCTGTGGACACGATACGATGGATGCGGATCATCTGACGAAATGCAATGCACTCGACCATTCCGGAGATGATGATGACCCACTTGTTCGTCTATACTGGCTAGCGTGTCACCAAATGGCTTAACAGCCAAGTGTAGGCGTTGGCTAGTAAGTAAGTAAGTATAATTAATAATACAACACATATAAAAATTGTAGATTTTAGAACGTGTGCTACATTGTATACACAATATGCATTAATTTGTGTGTGCTTCACAAAAATAATAGATATTTATATTATAAATGACCTTTTAATGAAATACAAAATTTACTTAGTCGTAAATAACGATGAAAACTTACCTCGTTTTTTCAAGATATCTTTTGTGCACTAATTTATTTGACAAGCTGAGGGTTTCTAGGACGTGGGACTTCTTAGGGAGTGTTCAAATGTTATAATGTTATTGGACGTTAGTTTTCTGCATGTCAAAATTATTGATTGAGTTACGATATAACCTAATAATTATTAACTTCAAGATAACTCAACAATTGCCTGATATCCATCAGCACGAATGTATTTTCTCCTTTTTCAACGAAAATCGTAATTTTGATTTAGTCGCAAGAAAATATTTATAGATATAAGTAGTCACATTTTTATAAGTAGGCTAGTCAAAGATCTCTCCCACGGACCAGCGAAGAGGCTCTCACGGACCGCCGCGCCGTTGGGAAATACTAACTTAGAGCTAATCTATAGCTGCAATGCAAAATTTTAAATATTGTTCCATTTTATGCCACTATTAACTATAAAACTAAACACAATTTAATAAAATAAGTTAATTAAATTTGTTCCTAATATAAATACAAGTAGAAAGTATTTATTTAGAATTTAGAACATCACATTGACAGCAATAAATAACAAGGCTTTAAATCAAACCTCAAAATTGGCATGTTCTGAAATTCAGAAAGAAAGATATAATTTTGGAGTTGTCTTTCAAAGATCGTTAACAACCTAATCATTGGTATCAACTACTTTCTCATGCGTTCTCGCCTTTGAAAGGTTTGTTTCTGAAATATCAAGTCTATAATATTCCACATTACGCACATTAAAGTATTTTACGTGCATTGTACGCCCATATTTACCAACAGTTTCAATTTGTCGTTAGTCTCAGAGGAAAACAATTTTAAAGTTATGTCTGAGTT
This sequence comes from Prosapia bicincta, assembly GCA_036971475.1. Taxonomy (NCBI): domain Eukaryota; kingdom Metazoa; phylum Arthropoda; class Insecta; order Hemiptera; family Cercopidae; genus Prosapia; species Prosapia bicincta. The sequence continues at coordinate 151,574,338 of JBAIZL010000003.1, read as the reverse complement.
TCTCTTTGAGGGTCAGTTTTTTATATAAAACTTGTTACAAAACTGGTAAATTTAAAGCGATTTTCAATTATTAATTGGTTAGCAAGTAATATTTTTAAAACATTTTAAAGTAAAGGTATTTATTTACCGTACCCACGTGTACGATTTCAGCGAAAACAATTATACGAGCCGACGTAGAAAGTTATCAGGGATACGAAAAAAATTATTACAACTCTCGCTACCGCCCCAAAAATTAATAATTTTGGAAAGTTTTAATTCCCCCATATGTGGTGCTAATAGTGCTGGTAAAAATGCACATTGCCCACCCTCATTACAATGCTTATAAAACGATTCAAAAACATGTTCTGAAGCTATATTGGTAATTATTGTTTGTTATTACTACGGAAGGTTAATGTTATAGGGCCTATACCTATGAAGTATCCAGTCAGGATAGATTTGATTATAATTTTATACGTTCAACCAAATGTACACATGTAAGGCTAGAATAGAGATCACGTAACGTCACCTGACAAAAAGTATTACTCCGCGGAAGTAGACATCTAATTAGGTAATGTAATGTTTAAAATTACTACCAAATCTATCCTGACTGGACATTTTATAGGTATATTTTAACATAGGTATATAGTAATTTATAAAATTACAACCAAATCTATCCTAACTGGAGACTTTATAGCTATATTTAAATATACGTATACATAGCACGGCGCGCTGTTGATACGCGAACGTAGTACTTCCAACTACTCCTCACTGAATTTTTTACTAAACCTTAATTTGAGAGAATGGTATTTATTTCCTTGAGTGAGAGTTTTCGTTATTTTTTTTCGTATCCCTGATAACTTTCTGCGTCGGCCGGTATAATTTTTTTCGCTAAAATCGTACACGTGGGCACGGGAAATAAAGAACAAAGTCAATCCTTACTTGAGTAAAAAAATATTTTTAGTTACTTTTTATTATATAGTTACAATTAAAATAAATATGTAGCCTATATACACATGGCAGAATCATAATATTTACTGGTAAAATAGAAAGCGAAATTCTTTATTAAAATTAAATAATTAAATTTAATTAATGAATTACTATTTGATAAAACCGTATTACCATCAACTGTTATCCACTAAAAGTTTTTTAAAAAGTGTATTTGAACTTGAGCAGAAGTATTTTATTAACGATTGAAAATTAGAACGAGTTATAAATTGGTCTATGTAGGCCTATAGGGAGAGTGTGAACTAATAGGAGTTGGAAAAAACCCTATACGAGTACTAACCCCTCAAAATCCCCTGACGCTACACGCTGAATAGTGCTTATAAAATTTGTTAAAAATTTTAAAAGAACAGTAAAAGCACAAATCGCGGTTCCATCCGGAGAAGATTGCGTTCTGAACGCACCGAAACTAAAGTCTGGAATCTGCGGGAGCGAGGCGGGACCGGAGGGGTTGCCATGACAACGCCCTCGTCAAATTATACGGGAATATTAAATACATAATCGGGCCCATTATCTTAGAATATCTGCTCCGCCCTTCACCGCCTAACGCAGTGTGGATTGTAATATTAGGTCTACATTTTACTTCATTTTGCTTTAACAACTTGTACCAATTACAACATACCATTCCAGGAGCACACGACGTTAAAGCACGTTACGGAAATATCTATAGATAAATTAAACGTACATATCAGTCTCCCGTAAACGTTTTCCCGTGATTCATCGTTAAAACAAAAATCTTAACTCCCCTATCTGGTTTTGTACAGTATGGCTGTAGTTTTGAATGTGATGGATGATAGATCTACGATATCATATATGTTCTAAATAAATTACAATAGTTTTTTTACAAATACATTAAACTATTTTAATAGTTTCACAATAGTAATAGTTACAAGATAATTAATTGTGTTTTTGAGGAGAGCTGTAATTTTGCATTTGAAGTTTTACAATAGTAATAGTTACAAGATAATTAATTGTGTTTTTGAGGAGAGGTGTAATTTTGCATTTGAAGTTTTACAATAGTGGGCCTAATAGTTACAAGATAATTAATTGTGTTTTTGAGGAGAGGTGTAATTTTGCATTTGAAGTTTTACAATAGTAGGCCTAATAGTTACAAGATAATTAATTGTGTTTTTGAGGAGAGGTGTAATTTTGCATTTGAGGTTTTACAATAGTAATAGTTACAAGATAATTAATTGTGTTTTTGAGGAGAGGTGTAATTTTGCATTTGAAGTTTTACAATAGTAATAGTTACAAGATAATTAATTGTGTTTTTGAGGAGAGGTGTAATTTTGCATTTGAAGTTTTACAATAGTAGGCCTAATAGTTACAAGATAATTAATTGTGTTTTGAGGAGAGGTGTAATTTTCCATTTGAAGTTTTAAAATAGTAGGCCTAATAGTTACAAGATAATTAATTGTGTTTTTGAGGAGAGGTGTAATTTTGCATTTTAATTTTTACAATAGTAATAGTTACAAGATAATTAATTGTGTTTTTGAGGAGAGGTGTAATTTTGCATTTGAAGTTTTACAATAGTAATAGTTACAAGATAATTAATTGTGTTTTTGAGGAGAGGTGTAATTTTGCATTTGAAGTTTTACAATAGCAATAGTTACAAGATAAATAATTGTGTTTTTGAGAAGAGGTGTAATTTTTCATTTGAGCTCAAACATTTTTCAAAGTTATTAAACTAAAAAGAAAAAAACTATAGTGTTCAAAATATTAAGGAAACACAAAAAAACTGACAATTAAGACGCAACAAGATAAGTAAAGCAAAAGTAAAATAATAAAAATATAGTCCAAAAACATTGAAAAGACATTAACGTATTAACCAAAATAGATTAAATGTTTCAATAAATATTTTTGCAAGTCGTAAATTTCGGTTTAAAATTTATTTCATAAAATAATTTTATACAGGCCTACAGGAATACAGTATTACAAACTTGTTCAGACAATGTATTTCGGTATAATTATTGGTAGTTGTTATTGAACTATGCCAATGTATACCAGAATGTACTTCTAAAAAACTATCTTAAAACTAAAAAAACACATGGAAAAATTAATTTATAAAAATTGTTTTGGTCGATAAATAATATGATCGATAACAATTGATTAAATTTTGTTGTTAGATTTTTACTAGCCGGTCTACGGCTATACTTGTATTAAGAGATTTATTCTTTGGATAGTTAGGTTTGATATTACGAGGCTACGGGACTTCTAACATTTTTATAACCCTGCTAAAATAATCGTGTTTGTCCGAGATTTCAATTGTATAACTTTTATATGCTTTTAAATAGGAGTTATAAAACATTCGGAGCCTGACTGGAGAGGAATAATTAGTATCGCATTCTGCTTTCCTTTCTTTATATTAGGCTACTGTTAGATTTAGTATTAAGTTACCTCTGATTATGAAAGCTTGACTGTTGAAACGAGCATCGAATACATCATTTAAATCTATACTGTAATAGTAAATATAATTCTACATATTGGTATGCGTAGACAATTATTAGGCATGCACAGACATACTTTCGATAATTTGATCTCTCTGTATTTTCCTTAAACTATTTCGAAACGAAAAGAATCAAGCATTTAATAATTTATTTCAAAGAATTATTTTCGAACAAAATATCCGATGTATTTTTAAGAACCAGGTTGAAGAGCAGAGCCTAACAGCAGGGGCCAGCGAATGCCTGTAACTGCTACTTCTTGTCATAAATGTGTCAAAAGTCCCAACGTTTTATTTCTTTATGAGTTAAGAATTAATTTGGGTCGGGCTGATAAAACAACATACGCTGAGTGACTTATGAAATGTTGTCGAGCTTGAAAGGGAGCCGACACCAGTTTATGATATGGCCATAATGCCATAAGTGCGCGGTAGCAGTGGGCCTATTAGCGTCTTACATTCCGACTTAATATTCTCTCTTAACATTTACGATAGGGGGGGATTCGCTGTTTTTGTAATTGATTTCCTGCCGCCTTCCAGCCTCCTCCCCCGCCTTGGTCATCTCGTTCTGTGTTTGATTTAAATAAGAATAAAAGTCTTACAAATAATGCTTGAAAATATGTGTATTCAGTTTGTCCTATCTGATAGTTGCTAAAATGTATTTAAACAAGAATAACTGTCTTACAAATAATATTTGAAATATGTGTATATTCGGTTTGTTCTATCTGATAGTTGCTCAAATATGTTCAAACAAGAATAACTGTGTTACAAATAATATTTGAAAATATATGTGTATTCAGTTTGTTCTATCTGATAGTTGCTAACATGTATTTAAACAATGATAACGGTCTTACAAATATTATTTGAAAATATGTGTGTATTCAGTTTGTTCTATCTTACAGTTGCTAAAATGTATTTAAACAATGATAACTGTCTTACAAATATTATTTGAAAATATGTGTGTATTCAGTTTGTTCTATCCGACAGTTGCTAAAATGTATTTAAACAATGATAACTATCTTACAAATATTATTTGAAAATATGTGTGTATTCAGTTTGTTCTATCCGACAGTTGCTAAAATGTATTTAAACAATGATAACTGTTTTACAAATATTATTTGAAAATATGTGTGTATTCAGTTTGTTCTATCTTACAGTTGCTAAAATGTATTTAAACAATGATAACTGTCTTACAAATATTATTTGAAAATATGTGTGTATTCAGTTTGTTCTATCCGACAGTTGCTAAAATGTATTTAAACAATGATAACTGTCTTACAAATATTATTTGAAAATATGTGTGTATTGAGTTTGTTCTATCTGATAGTTGCTAAAATGTATTTAAACAATGATAACTGTCTTACAAATATTATTTGAAAATATGTGTGTATTCAGTTTGTTCTATCTGACAGTTGCTAAAATGTATTTAAACAATGATAACTGTTTTACAAATAATATTTGAAAATATGTGTGTATTCAGTTTGTTCTATCTGACAGTTGTTAAAGTGTATTTAAACAATGATAACTGTCTTACAAATATTATTTGAAAATATGCGGGTATTCAGTTTGTTCTATCTGACAGTTGTTAAAATGTATTTAAACAATGATAACTGTCTTACAAATATTATTTGAAAATATGTGTGTATTCAGTTTGTTCTATCTGACAGTTGCTAAAATGTATTTAAACAATGATAACTGTCTTACAAATATTATTTGAAAATATGTGTGTATTCAGTTTGTTCTATCTGACAGTTGCTAAAATGTATTGAAAGAAGAATAACTGTCTTACAAATTATATTTGAAAATATGTGTGCATTCAGTTTGTTCTATGTGATAGTTGCTAAAATGTATTTAAACATGAATACATGTCTTACAAATAATGGTAGAAAATATGTGTGTATTCAGTTTGTTCTATCTGATAGTTGCTAAAATGTATTTTAACAAGAATAATTGTCTTACAAATAATATTTGAAAATATGTGTATATTTGGTATGTTTTATCTGATAGTTCCTAAAATGTATTGAAACAAGAATAAATATCTTATTAATAATGGTATAAAATATATGTGTGTTCAGTTTGTTATTTTTGATAGTTGCTAAAATGTATTTAAACAAGAATAACGGTCTTACAAATATTATTTGAAAATATGTGTATATTTGGTATGTTTTATCTGATAGTTCCTAAAATGTATTGAAACAAGAATAAATATCTTACTAATAATGGTTGAAAATATGTGTGTATTCAGTTTGTTCTATCCGATAATTGCTAAAATTTATTTAGACAAGAATAACTGTCTTACAAATAATATTTGAAAATATGTGTGTATTCAGTTTGTTCTATCTGATATATGCTAAATCGTATTTAAATAAGAATAAATAATATTGAAATACACGTCTTACAAATAATATTTAAAAATAAGTGTGCATTCGGTTTGTTCTATCTGATAGTTGCTAAAATGTATTTAAACAAGAATAACTGTCTTACAAATAATATTTGAAAATATGTGTATATTTGGTATGTTTTATCTGATAGTTCCTAAAATGTATTGAAACAAGAATAAATATCTTACTAATAATGGTTGAAAATATGTGTGTATTCAGTTTGTTCTATCTGATATATGCTAAATCGTATTTAAATAAGAATAAATAATATTGAAATACACGTCTTACAAATAATATTTAAAAATAAGTGTGCATTCGGTTTGTTCTATCTGATAGTTGCTAAAATGTATTTAAACAAGAATAACTGTCTTACAAATAATATTTGAAAATATGTGTATATTTGGTATGTTTTATCTGATAGTTCCTAAAATGTATTGAAACAAGAATAAATATCTTACTAATAATGGTTGAAAATATGTGTGTATTCAGTTTGTTCTATCTGATATATGCTAAATCGTATTTAAATAAGAATAAATAATATTGAAATACACGTCTTACAAATAATATTTAAAAATAAGTGTGCATTCGGTTTGTTCTATCTGATAGTTGCTAAAATGTATTTAAACAAGAATAACTGTCTTACAAATAATATTTGAAAATATGTGTATATTTGGTATGTTTTATCTGATAGTTCCTAAAATGTATTGAAACAAGAATAAATATCTTACTAATAATGGTTGAAAATATGTGTGTATTCAGTTTGTTCTATCCGATAATTGCTAAAATTTATTTAGACAAGAATAACTGTCTTACAAATAATATTTGAAAATATGTGTGTATTCAGTTTGTTCTATCTGATATATGCTAAATCGTATTTAAATAAGAATAAATAATATTGAAATACACGTCTTACAAATAATATTTAAAAATAAGTGTGCATTCGGTTTGTTCTATCTGATAGTTGCTAAAATGTATTTAAACAAGAATAACTGTCTTACAAATAATATTTGAAAATATGTGTATATTTGGTATGTTTTATCTGATAGTTCCTAAAATGTATTGAAACAAGAATAAATATCTTACTAATAATGGTTGAAAATATGTGTGTATTCAGTTTGTTCTATCTGATATATGCTAAATCGTATTTAAATAAGAATAAATAATATTGAAATACACGTCTTACAAATAATATTTAAAAATAAGTGTGCATTCGGTTTGTTCTATCTGATAGTTGCTAAAATGTATTTAAACAAGAATAACTGTCTTACAAATAATATTTGAAAATATGTGTATATTTGGTATGTTTTATCTGATAGTTCCTAAAATGTATTGAAACAAGAATAAATATCTTATTAATAATGGTATAAAATATATGGGTGTTCAGTTTGTTATTTTTGATAGTTGCTAAAATGTATTTAAACAAGAATAACGGTCTTACAAATATTATTTGAAAATATGTGTATATTTGGTATGTTTTATCTGATAGTTCCTAAAATGTATTGAAACAAGAATAAATATCTTACTAATAATGGTTGAAAATATGTGTGTATTCAGTTTGTTCTATCCGATAATTGCTAAAATTTATTTAGACAAGAATAACTGTCTTACAAATATTATTTGAAAATATGTATGTATTCTGTTTGTTCTATCTGATATATGCTAAATCGTATTTAAATAAGAATAAATAATATTGAAATACACGTCTTACAAATAATATTTAAAAATAAGTGTGCATTCGGTTTGTTCTATCTGATAGTTGCTAAAATGTATTTAAACAAGAATAACTGTCTTACAAATAATATTTGAAAATATGTGTATATTTAGTATGTTTTATCTGATAGTTCCTAAAATGTATTGAAACAAGAATAAATATCTTATTAATAATGGTATAAAATATATGGGTGTTCAGTTTGTTATTTTTGATAGTTGCTAAAATGTATTTAAACAAGAATAACGGTCTTACAAATATTATTTGAAAATATGTGTATATTTGGTATGTTTTATCTGATAGTTCCTAAAATGTATTGAAACAAGAATAAATATCTTACTAAGAATGGTTGAAAATATGTGTGTATTCAGTTTGTTCTATCCGATAATTGCTAAAATTTATTTAGACAAGAATAACTGTCTTACAAATATTATTTGAAAATATGTGTGTATTCTGTTTGTTCTATCTGATATATGCTAAATCGTATTTAAATAAGAATAAATAATATTGAAATACACGTCTTACAAATAATATTTAAAAATAAGTGTGCATTCGGTTTGTTCTATCTGATAGTTGCTAAAATGTATTTAAACAAGAATAACTGTCTTACAAATAATATTTGAAAATATGTGTATATTTGGTATGTTTTATATGATAGTTCCTAAAATGTATTGAAACAAGAATAAATATCTTATTAATAATGGTATAAAATATATGTGTGTTCAGTTTGTTATTTTTGATAGTTGCTAAAATGTATTTAAACAAGAATAACGGTCTTACAAATATTATTTGAAAATATGTGTATATTTGGTATGTTTTATCTGATAGTTCCTAAAATGTATTGAAACAAGAATAAATATCTTACTAATAATGGTTGAAAATATGTGTGTATTCAGTTTGTTCTATCCGATAATTGCTAAAATTTATTTAGACAAGAATAACTGTCTTTCAAATAATATTTGAAAATATGTGTGTATTCAGTTTGTTCTATCTGATATATGCTAAATCGTATTTAAATAAGAATAAATAATATTGAAATACACGTCTTACAAATAATATTTAAAAATAAGTGTGCATTCGGTTTGTTCTATCTGATAGTTGCTAAAATGTATTTAAACAAGAATAACTGTCTTACAAATAATATTTGAAAATATGTGTATATTTGGTATGTTTTATCTGATAGTTCCTAAAATGTATTGAAACAAGAATAAATATCTTATTAATAATGGTATAAAATATATGTGTGTTCAGTTTGTTATTTTTGATAGTTGCTAAAATGTATTTAAACAAGAATAACGGTCTTACAAATATTATTTGAAAATATGTGTATATTTGGTATGTTTTATCTGATAGTTCCTAAAATGTATTGAAACAAGAATAAATATCTTACTAATAATGGTTGAAAATATGTGTGTATTCAGTTTGTTCTATCCGATAATTGCTAAAATTTATTTAGACAAGAATAACTGTCTTACAAATATTATTTGAAAATATGTGTGTATTCGGTTTGTTCTATCTGATAGTTGCACAAATGTGTTTAAACAAGAATAACTGTCTTACAAATATTATTTGAAAATATGTGTGTATTTGGTATGTTTTATCTGATAGTTGCTAAAATGTATTGAAACAAGAATAAATATCTTATTAATAATGGTATAAAATATATGTGTGTTCAGTTTGTTATATCTGATAGTTGCTAAAATGTATTGAAACAAGAATAAATATCTTATTAATAATGGTATAAAATATATGTGTGTTCAGTTTGTTATATCTGATAGTTGCTAAAATGTATTGAAAGAAGAATAACTGTCTTACAAATAATATTTGAAAATATGTATATATTCGGCTTGTTCTATCTGATAGTTGCACAAATGTGTTTAAACAAGAATAATTGTCTTACAAATAATATTTGAAAATATGTGTGTATTCAGTTTGATCTATCTGATATATGCTAAATCGTATTTAAATAAGAATAAATAATATTGAAATACACGTCTTACAAATAATATTTAAAAATAAGTGTGCATTCGGTTTGTTCTATCTGATAGTTGCACAAATGTGTTTAAACAAGAATAACTGTCTTACAAATATTATTTGAAAATATGTGTGTATTTGGTATGTTTTATCTGATAGTTGCTAAAATGTATTGAAACAAGAATAAATATCTTATTAATAATGGTATAAAATATATGTGTGTTCAGTTTGTTATATCTGATAGTTGCTAAAATGTATTGAAACAAGAATAAATATCTTATTAATAATGGTATAAAATATATGTGTGTTCAGTTTGTTATATCTGATAGTTGCTAAAATGTATTGAAAGAAGAATAACTGTCTTACAAATAATATTTGAAAATATGTATATATTCGGCTTGTTCTATCTGATAGTTGCACAAATGTGTTTAAACAAGAATAATTGTCTTTCAAATAATATTTGAAAATATGTGTGTATTCAGTTTGATCTATCTGATATATGCTAAATCGTATTTAAATAAGAATAAATAATATTGAAATACACGTCTTACAAATAATATTTAAAAATAAGTGTGCATTCGGTTTGTTCTATCTGATAGTTGCTAAAATGTATTTAAACAAGAATAACTGTCTTACAAATAATATTTGAAAATATGTGTATATTTGGTATGTTTTATCTGATAGTTCCTAAAATGTATTGAAACAAGAATAAATATCTTATTAATAATGGTATAAAATATATGTGTGTTCAGTTTGTTATTTTTGATAGTTGCTAAAATGTATTTAAACAAGAATAAATATCTTACTAATAATGGTATAAAATATATGTGTGTTCAGTTTGTTATATCTGATAGTTGCTAAAATGTATTGAAACAAGAATAAATATCTTATTAATAATGGTATAAAATATATGTGTGTTCAGTTTGTTATATCTGATAGTTGCTAAAATGTATTGAAAGAAGAATAACTGTCTTACAAATAATATTTGAAAATATGTATATATTCGGCTTGTTCTATCTGATAGTTGCACAAATGTGTTTAAACAAGAATAATTGTCTTACAAATAATGGTTGAAAATATGTGTGTATTCAGTTTGTTGTATCTGATAGTTGCTAAAATGTAATTAATCAAGAATAAATGTCTCTTAAATAGTATTAGGAAATATGTGCATTCAGTTTGTTCTATCTGATAGTTGCTAAAATATATTTAAACAATGCATTAAAACTATTACGTACAATTAAATTCAGAACTCACCGTGATATGAGGTGGCAGATAAAACATCTATCTTCCCCCAGGTCAATTTCAGGAAGCGGCCCTGCCCTCGCGATACCATAATTTCGCCGTATTCTCAGCACTAGGGGGATTATTTTCCCCTTAGCCGAAGGGAATTAAGGATACCGGCCACCCATGGGGGTCTTATAATCGTTCCAAACATAGGGAGGATGTGTGATTACGCGCCTGTGTATACGCCGCTCTTTCTACTCATGGATATTTGATGCGTCACGAGGATCTGCTATCATGGCAGCTCTGTGGGCAAGCATGCCACAGAACCAGGCATATACTGATCGAATGTGGTCGTTTGTCTGAAATTCATGAACGTTTTTATTTAGAAGTTAGTTTAAAGGTGGTGCTGAGGAACAAATCAGCGGTCATTGACCGTGTCATCGCTTTCTTGGGCCACTAAAATATATTATTTATTATGTTTAATTCTTACATTTAAATATTATTTCCATATTTATTAATAATAATATAGCCATATATCTATGTATGTTTGAATAAATATTTATTGTTAAATGCCTATTTTTATTCATTTATTATTATTTATTTCTGTTATTTACTAAGCGTTGAACTTTATTATTATAGATTTATTATTATTTATTGTATATTGTTATACATGTACTGTTGTACTGTATTTACTTTGAATTATTTATTGGTGTTTGTTATAATATATTTCTCTATTATTTATTTTAATAATTTATTTTCCCACATCGTAGTTTTTAGGCACTACTTTTGATTGGCGATGTTAACCAAAATTGGTTTTTCGACAGGAAAAAATATTTTCTTTTCTTTCGTTCTACATAATTCCATCTATTCTTACACATCTTTATTCTTTGAAGCGGATGTAACGAGTAGACAGCTCTACTTCTACTCTAAAGAGTAGACTATTTCTACTTCCAGTAGGCCTACTCATGATGCAATAGCCCCCTCTATCAGGGGGTTAATGTCCCCTACTTATAATCACAACCCATTCCTACTATTTTTAGGCAATAGTTATACTGTCTGATTCCCTTCAAAGTACAAAACTCATAGTTTGCCTCAACACACAGGCAATAAAAAAGAAGTTTTATATATTATTTTTTAATTAAATTTTCAAAAACATGTCTAGTTTAATGAAATAAATTTTATCGCCTTAGTGCGATGTTACGAACCCTTCAAATACGAATTCCTTTAGTTCTCGTTTGGGAAATAAGTAATAAATTTATGTTACAACGTTAATAGTGCTACATGCTTTTTGGGCGGGAGAAACCCTTGAATTAAGTGTATTTGGAACGTACAGGTCTATTTGTAACTTTCCGTTTGATCACCCCGATTCTTAACTTGCCTTTGTCAAAATATCTGCTCTTCTGAAACCTACCAGAGTCATTTTATTCGTCTACATAGATCGGTTTGTACCCACACGTATTAATTGACTTTACTAGCGTGTTATTTAACTAACTTTACCTAACCACAATTAATTTTCCTCCTGAAATCGCTCGACTTATTAGTGCAAGTCTCGAAAACACTAAGATAATAGACTGGATGTCAAAACCCTCATTTTCCAATTACTAGAGATTCACTTTTTTCTCTCCTATTTTGATATTGATTTTTTCCGTATGAGGATAGTTTTCAGATCTCTGTTTTCAATCACTTCTAATTTTATTTAAAATTACTCCATATTACCGAACACAGTTTCAGGTCCCCATACAATTACATAGGCCTACATCACATACAATTATTTTGCCTGAACAGAGTGCATCCTTGAAAACTTTTATTTAAATAATCGACAATTTTACAGAAAGACAGCTTTTTTCATGAATTCCAAGAAAACCAATGTTTGTAGAACAGCATTGATTCTTACCCGCATACCACCATCTGCCGCTGGAAGGTCAGAGCGGAACTTATTGTGCGCCAGTTATATCTTAATTTATTCTTGGGAAACCAGGTAGTTATTAATAATTTTATCAAAACACTCTAACGTTCTTCGTTATTAAATTATCTTTGTTTTAACACTTATACTAGACATAATTGTCACTTAAAAACTTTTCTTTTTACACGCAGTTTAAACACAGTATTCTAAAATACTTTTGCTTAATCATTCGACAATATAATAGAAATACAGTTTTTATTAGCTACAGATGCGATTTTACAGATGTGTGTTTTGGGAAACTGGTAGATTTTCCCTTAACTAAATACACACAACAAAGTTATTAGATTATCTTTATTTTTACGCTTATATACCAGACTCGATAAGGCTGTTACTTAAAACTTATTTCTCTTCACACGCAGTTACTGTACTTTCTTTCCTCTTATTCGACTCTTACTGGAGCAATTTTGAGATAAAAAGAACCGGATTGGAACCCCGCCTGTTCTTAAGCCTTTGTTTGAATATTAATCAATTTTATAGGAAGAGAGCTGTTGCAAGCTTAGTGCTGGTCCTTGTGCGGTTCTACAGACGTATCCCCTTGTCCGGGAACAGTTAGGATATTTCCTTAATTTAATTCCCACGACAAAACTATCAAATTATCTTTATTTTTACACTAATAGGCTAGACACATTACTGTCTCTTTGAAACTATTTCTGTTTACAAGCCGTTACTTTCACTCCTGTAACTAGCTTGACTAGAAACTGTGTGTAAATTAATTGCATTAGAGACAGTTTGCGGAAGAGAGAAAACTGTGGGTTCGGTCGTGATTCGGAGTAAACCTATCGGAGGGCTAATGGAAGGGAAATTTGGGGGGTTCGATTGGAATCCGGAGTAAGTCTATCGTAAGGTTGCGAGAAGGGAAATTTGGGGTTCGATTGTAATATGGAGTAAGATTGAAACTAAACAAACAGGAACTATAGCTTTGTTGCGGTATTGCCAATAAAATATTCGCTGACGAAATTATGAGGGAATCAGGAGTAAGACAATCAGAAACCTGCGAGACGAAAAATTTGGGGGTTCGATTGGAATCCGGATTAAGTCTATCGTAGGGCTGTGAGAAAAGAAATTTGGGGTTCGATTGGAATATGGAGTAAGACTGAAACTAGGAGGCTTGTTACGGTATTGTCATTAAAATATTCGCTGATGTAATTGTGAAGAATCGAGTAAGACAATCGTAAAGCTGAGAAAAGAGAAAACTGTTGGGATCCAGAGTAATACTATCAGAAAGCTAATGGGAGGGAAATTTGGGGGTTCGATTGGAATCTAGAGTAAGACTATCGTAAGGCTGCGAGAAGGCAAATTTGGGGTTTGATTGGATTAGGGAAGACTGAAATTAAACAAAAAGGATGCCAAGAAGAGAAATTGGGGGTTCGGTTGGGATACGGAGTAAGACTAACGGAAGGCTAATGGGAGCGTAATATTGTTGCCATATTGTCAAAAATAGGACGATTGGTTTTTGGGTAACTGTCCTCGCCAGTCGTGATATTCCGTATTTCTCCCTAATCATACATGGGTAATATCCCTATTTAAATCAGGCCTTTATTCCCCTAAACTTATTTTGTGAAATTATCCCTTTGCTTTTTTCTTAAACTACAAGAAGGAATGAAGGCGAACATTGGAAATGCATCTTGTTCAGGTAATATAGTTTTTAATAAATAAATAACAATTCCCTTGCTAAAATATTTAAACACCCTTGATCTACATTTCGCCAAAACAGTTAGCATCATCAGAAGGTTACAAACTTAAAATGTTTGTAACCTTCTGATGATGCTAACTGTGTTGGCGAAATAACATCAAGGTTGTTTAAATATTTGTAGCAAGGGTATTGTTATTTATTTATCATAATTACGCTACTGTGCTCTGTATAAAATGTAATATAGTTTTTGTTTAATATTGGTTTTTAAATATAAGAATACGCTGCTGAGTGTGGTCCATGTATAAGCAAATTTGCAACGTCTATCGAAGCACAAAACGTATGTTTCCGGCGGTCCTTAATGGCCACATTGCGGCGTGTAGCGTGGGAAGGTACTATGCTACAGTGAATCAGTCAAAATTATTACAAATATACCGTGAACTATTGAACCAACCACCAATAAACTTTCCAAATATAACTGTAAAGGATTAACAGTTGAAAAACATTTTTATTCTATGAGTATTACAAATGCCAAATTTAAAGGTATCAATAATAGAAGTTAAGTATTGTCTAGTGTTTTCTTTAAAAGCTTTGCAATTATTTGAAAGTGTGATGGGCATAAGTAATTTGTCTAGGTTTTTATAGTGCATTACTCAAGTGCAATCTCAAGCTAATTCACTACGATTCCAGGAAACTAGCAACATTCAGAATAATTAGAAACTACAATAATCAATTAGGGCTACTAGTATGTGAAACTAATATGACATACTTTTGTGCGGGAGTAATTTGACAGAAGCAGAGTCGTGTAGCAAGGACTAGCTGTCCCGTGCTTTAAGAAGAAGAAATCGATAAGTTGCAGGCAAACTCTCCTACTCCAATGTCCGACATTATCGTAATGTTTGGAAGTGTATTTTAGTGGCGAAATTTCTTCTTGGAGACACTTCGGAAATTTGTTCAGATACGTAGACTTGAAAATGAATGTTTACTGCATTTTGTAATTTGCCAAGATAGTAAAGATAAAGTAAAGGCAAGGAAATAAGGTTCCGGCACACGCAGACCATTTTAGAGATCCTTAGGGTCGGTTGTTTTTAACTGTCACGACTAAGGAGTATTCGAATAGATTAATAGAGTCGTATTTTTCTAATAGTGTCACACGCAAGGGGATTTTTGAATATTTTATATAGAGGGTGTTTCTAACGATTTTACACGTAGGAGGAATTTATGAATCATTTATAAAGTATATGTTTCTAAAAATTTTCACACGTTTTATTTTTAAATCGTTAATAGAGTAGGTTTTTATAACAATGTAACACATTGGGTTATTTTTTAGTCGTTTTTAGAAGTGATTTTTTTTAATATCACACATAGGGTTATTTTTTAATCGTTTACGGAGTAGTTTTTTAATAACACTCTCACACGTAATCCTATTTTTGAATCTTTTATAGATGTAGGTTTTGATAACAATGTACCATGTAGGGATATTTTTAATCGTTTATGGAGTTCATTTTTATAACAATGTCACATGTAGGGATATTTTTTAGTTGTTTATGGAGTTGGTTCTTATAACATTGCCGCATTTAGGGATATTTTTTAATCGTTTATGGAGTTGGTTTTTATAACAATGTCACATGTAGGGATATTTTTTAATCTCTTGAATTTTGTAATCCATTACGTTCGGTGGAATTTATTAATCAATTTTACATTTATGGTAACACATTAATGTAAAAGTGAATAATTTTCTAATCGTTTACGGAGTTAGTTATTATAACAATGACACATGTAGGGATAGTTTTAATCGTTGATGGAGTTTGTTATTATAACAATGACACATGTAGGGATATTTTTATATCGCTTATGGAGTTGGTTTTCATAACCATATCATACGTATTGTTACTTTTGAATCATTTATGGAGTAGTTTTTTACAACAATGTCAAAAGTGGGGTTATTTTTTAGCTGTTTATGAAGTTTTTATAATTTGGGGACAAAGTAGAGATGTGGTCATCACAATAACAATGCTAAACGTAGGGTTTTCGAGTCGTTTATAGGATAGCTTTAAAGGATAGACTTATAGGCTTACAGGCGCATTGTGGATAGTGCGGAAGCAGCATCATGCAAAATGAGGGACGAACTTGAAGGAAATTTGTGACAACCATCTTTTGTTACCCATTTATTGCTATTGTGAAAGAACAAACAACCTGAAATCTTTTTACGTATGATTTGTTTATTTAAGTCTATGTAAAAATTTTGAAGAATTTAAATTGTAGTAAATTTTAAAAGGCCTCTTTAAAGTTAAGATTACTATTCCACGATAGTATAAGACATAATAGTTTTGTTATTATAATGTTTTTTCTAGGAAGATATTATAGTCTTGTAATTGTAATCTATATCGGGTGGTCATAATTTCATCATCATTCAATGTCAGCTCACATTGGCTTAGACCTACCTTTAGCTAACATTCGCTACCGTTTCATGGTTCCACAATTCTTGCCTACACTGTACTGTGTTGTCCGTTTAAGTCTGCAGTGTATATATACGTGTTTGATCACGGTTAACACTATGATTGTTTATAAATAAAGTTCTTACTTAGATTACTTATAGCTAATATGTTTAAAACATAGAATATGTTTTGTACATGACACGTTTTATACATGCACATGCATTTCATAAACAAGAATATTGATAAAACTATTTAAACAAAGCTTTCAATCAATTTAACATATTGGTGTTATCAAGCTACATATCAACAGCTAAAACAACAATACACGATTATAAAAGTTTTGATAATATCAATTTGTTAAATCAGTGGTCCCCAAACTGTAGTATGCGTATCCCCAAGGGTAAGTAGAGACATTTGGGGTGGTACGCAAAAATAATACCAGTAATGCCGGATGTCAATCTTTCACTCTTTAGATTTGAAACAAATACGAGACTACACTAGTAGTTGACAAGATAGTTGACGTGTTGTTGATTGGAAATTGCATGGAGCTTGTATGTTTGTGTGCGACTGAAAGCACAGAATAGAATAGCGGTGGGAAACAGTACAGATTTAGGTGAACAATACAAATGCAGGAATGGATCTACGATTTGATGATAGGAAACTTTCTGGGAAATGTCTGTTGTGGTGCCCACACGGTATACTCAGTCTGTTGTCCCCGCTCCACCCTTACAAGGCAGTCAGGCAATCACTTTATTGACGTCGAGGGGGTACGTTTCATTGGGAAACCCTGTTTAGGGTACGTTTAATTAAAAAGGTTGGGGCCCACTGTTAAATTGATTAAAAGCTTTGAGTAAATAATTTTATAAATATTCTTGTTTATGAATAGTATGGACGTTGATAAATTTAAATATTATTAAACTCATGTTAGTTTTAAACAGTATTAATATTTTGAGGGAAAGATAAGATTGTATTTTGCAAAAGCACCTTTATTGAACGGATTTAAGACTTGCTAAGCGTTCCAGATAAATAATAGGCCCACGTTTACCTTTATTGTGGATTCTGGAAGACTAAGTTGGGCCGCCAGTTCGCAGCGCCTTGGTCTGGAGACGTAGTTTTCTTTGAAGAATTCTTTCTCCAATCTAGCCAGCTGATCTCTGGTGAACGCCGTTCTGTACCTTCGGATGTTCTGTTCGTTGTTGTTATTACCAACGGTGTTATTGTTGTTGATTACAGCCATATTATCTGCAAGTCATAATAAATTGTTAATGATAACATACATGGATGGTAAGCACCCCTTCTACATTAGAATAAAATTAGAAAGGTATTTTGAAACCAAAGTCAAAGATGTTTTAAAGTCTAATCACTGCTATAATGAGAAAAATTATATGGCCAAGGAAATGAAAAATACTATGTGGCAAAGGAAATGAGAAACACTATATGAAAATAAGGAGTATGGCCAAGGAAATAAAAAATACTATATGGGCAAGAAAATAAGAAATACTATATGGCTAAGGAAACAAGAATATTACTCGTATATGAAAATAAGAAATGTAGCCAAGGAAATAAGAAATGCTATATGGCCAAGGTAATAAGAAATATTATATAGGCAATGAAATAAAAATACTATATAGCCAAGGAAATAACAATTACTATATAAAAATAAGGAATTTGGCAATGGAAATAAGAAATGCTATACGGCCAAGAAAAATAGAAATACTATATGGCCAAGGAAATAAGAAATATTACAATGGCAAGGAAATAAAAATACTATATGGCCAAGGCAATAACAATTACTATAAAATAAGGAATTTGGCCAAGGAAATAAGAAATACTATATGGCCAACTAAATAAGAAATACTATTTGGCCAAGGAATTGAGAAATATTACAATTACAAGGAAATAAAAATACTATATGGTCAAGACAATAACAATTACTATATAAAAATAAGGATTTGGCCCAGGAAATAAGAAATACTATATGGCCAAGGAAATAAAAAAATATATGCAAATAAAAAAATACTATATAGTGAAAGAAATAAGAAATACTATATAAAAATAACGAATATGGCCAAGTAAAAGAGAAATACTAAGTTACCAAGGAAATAAAAAATACTATATGTAAATAAAAAATACTATACGCCTAAAGAAATACTAAGTTATATAAAAATAAGGATTATGGCCAAGGAAATAAAAATATTATATGAAAATTACAAAAACGCTACATTACCTAGGATAGAAGAAACACTATATGGTCAAGGAAATAAGAAATTCAATATGAAAATCAGGAATATGGCTAAAAAAATAAGATAAACGTATGATCTGGATTAATCCCAGAAGAAATCATTAAATTAAAAATAAAATTCCGCTATTGATAGAAATATTTCATTGGTATTTGTAAGGAAAAGTAGGCCGACTACATTAATTAAATTGCCCATATCCCGATTCATTATGAAAATCGAATCAATATGTTTTGAGAAAGTACTTGATTCGTTTACTTGTTTTACGCCCCGATCGCTCTGCAATCGTGATTCAGTAACAAGTATTAGCATGTTCATTTCGCCAAGGGAGGGTGATCGCTAGGGCCGGTGTCTCCAACGCACTCAGACGTCGGGCGGCGCAGAGCAGAGACTGGCGCGCCGGAAGCCCGGCCACGGTGCTAATGACGTCTCCATCCCATTCACAAGATAAAAAGCACGATGACTAATTACTCGATAACTTAGGCTCGCCGGAAGTACCTGCTTAGAACGGTATCCGCAAGATATACACAGTCGTAGCTTGTGTTTCACATAATCTTTTAAATATATAGTTAGTGTGTAGACAGTGCTAACAAAATATTTTATTTCTATTGGTAGACTATCAATTGGCAAAAAAACCACTACTTGCTGATATTTTCAGCAAACGCGTTTCGCGCAAGATCATTGCATTGTTCAATGCTGTGAGCCACAGACTAAACAGTTGCTCAGGTGTGTTGTACGAGTATTATTGTCTTTGGTGTATTTGTGTTTTGTGGTGTGTTATTGTTCATAGAGTAGTTTTTAATTATGTGTCCAAATATAAAATTTGATTGTATTATTGTTCAAATACTATATTCGAACACATAATTAGCAACTATTCAAATACAGAACACCACCGACTCACAATAATACAGAACACCACCGACTCACAATAATACAGAACACCACCGACTCACAATAATACAGAACACCACTGACTCACAATAATACAATACACCACCGACTCACAATAATACAATACACCACCGACTCACAAGAATAC
Source organism: Prosapia bicincta (assembly GCA_036971475.1). Lineage (NCBI taxonomy): Eukaryota > Metazoa > Arthropoda > Insecta > Hemiptera > Cercopidae > Prosapia > Prosapia bicincta. The sequence continues at coordinate 151,554,323 of JBAIZL010000003.1, read as the reverse complement.
AACACACCACCGACTCATAATAATACAATAAACCACAGAGTCACAATAATACAGAACATCACCGACTCACAATAATACAATACACCACCGACTCACAATAATACAGAACACCACCGACTCACAATAATACAATACACCACCGACTCACAATAATACAGAACACCACCGAATCACAATAATACAGAACACCACCGAATCACAATAATACAATACACCACCGACTCACAATAATACAGAACACCACCGAATCACAATAATACAGAACACCACCGAATCACAATAATACAGAACACCACCGACTCACAATAATACAGAACACCACCGACTCACAATAATACAGAACACCACCTACTCACAATAATACAGAACACCACCGACTCACAATAATACAGAACATCACCTACTCACAATAATACAGGACACCACCGACTCACAATAATACAGAACACCACCTACTCACAATAATACAGAACACCACCGACTCACAATAATACAGAACACCACCGAATCACAATAATACAGAACACCACCGACTCACAATAACAAAATACACCACCGACTCACAATAATACAATACACCACCGACTCACAATAATACAGAACACCACCGACTCACAATAATACAGAACACCAACGACTCACAATAATACAGAACACCACCGACTCACAATAATACAGAACACCACCGAATCACAATAATACAGAACACCACCGACTCACAATAATAAAATACACCACCGACTCACAATAATACAAAACACCACCTCCTCACAATAATACAGAACACCACCGACTCACAATAATACAGAACACCACCTACTCACAATAATACAGTACACCACCGACTAACAATAATACAGAACACCACCGACTGACAATAATACAGAACACCACCGAATCACAATAATACAGAACACCACCTACTCACAATAATACAGAACACCACCGACTCACAATAATACAGAACACCACCGACTCACAATAATACAGAACACCACCTACTCACAATAATACAGAACACCACCGACTCACAATAATACAATACACCACCGACTCACAATAATACAGAACACCACCGAATCACAATAATACAGAACACCACCGACTCACAATAATACAATACACCACCGACTCACAATAATACAAAACACCACCTACTCACAATAATACAATACACCACCGACTCACAATAATACAGAACACCACCTACTCACAATAATACAGAACACCACCTACTCACAATAATACAGAACACCACCTACTCACAATAATACAGAACACCACCGACTCACAATAATACAGAACACCACCGACTCACAATAATACAGAACACCACCTACTCACAATAATACAGAACACCACCTACTCACAATAATACAGAACACCACCGACTCACAATAATACAGAACACCACCGACTCACAATAATACAGAACACCACCTACTCACAATAATACAGAACACCACCGAATCACAATAATACAATACACCACCGACTCACAATAATACAGAACACCTCCTACTCACAATAATACAGAACACCACCGACTCACAATAATACAGAACACCACCGACTAACAATAATACAGAACACCACCGAATCACAATAATACAATACACCACCAACTCACAATAATACAGAACACCACCGACTCACAATAATACAGAACACCACCGAATCACAATAATATTGAACACCACCGACTCACAATACGACAATACACCACCGACTCACAATAATACAGAACACCACCTACTCACAATAATACAATACACCACCGACTCACAATAATACAGAACACCACCGACTCACAATAATACAATACACCACCGACTCACAATAATACAGAACACCACCGACTCACAATAATACAGAACACCACCTACTCACAATAATACAGAACACCACCGAATCACAATAATACAATACACCACCGACTGACAATAATACAGAACACCACCGACTCACAATAATACAGAACACCACCGACTCACAATAATACAGAACACCACCTACTCACAATAATACAGAACACCACCGAATCACAATAATACAATACACCACCGACTAACAATAATACAGAACACCACCTACTCACAATAATACAGAACACCACCGACTCACAATAATACAGAATACCACCTACTCACAATAATACAGAACACCACCTACTCACAATAATACAGAACACCACCGACTCACAATAATACAGAACACCACCTACTCACAATAATACAGAACACCACCGACTCACAATAATACAGAACACCACCTACTCACAATAATACAGAACACCACCGAATCACAATAATACAATACACCACCGACTCACAATAATACAGAACACCACCTACTCACAATAATACAGAACACCACCGACTCACAATAATACAGAACACCACCTACTCACAATAATACAGAACACCACCTACTCTCAATAATACAGAACACCACCGACTCACAATAATACAGAACACCACCGACTCACAATAATACAGAACACCACCGAATCACAATAATACAATACACCACCGACTCACAATAATACAGAAAACCTCCTACTCACAATAATACAGAACACCACCGACTCACAATAATACAGAACACCACCGAATCACAATAATACAGAACACCACCGAATCACAATAATACAGAACACCACCGACTCACAATAATACAGAACACCACCGACTCACAATAATACAGAACACCACCTACTCACAATAATACAGAACACCACCGACTCACAATAATACAGAACATCACCTACTCACAATAATACAGGACACCACCGACTCACAATAATACAGAACACCACCTACTCACAATAATACAGAACACCACCGACTCACAATAATACAGAACACCACCGAATCACAATAATACAGAACACCACCGACTCACAATAACAAAATACACCACCGACTCACAATAATACAATACACCACCGACTCACAATAATACAGAACACCACCGACTCACAATAATAAAATACACCACCGACTCACAATAATACAATACACCACCGACTCACAATAATACAGAACACCACCGACTCACAATAATACAGAACACCACCGAATCACAATAATACAATACACCACCGACTCACAATAATACAGAACACCACCTACTCACAATAATACAATACACCACCAACTCACAATAATACAGAACACCACCGACTCACAATAATACAGAACACCACCGAATCACAATAATATTGAACACCACCGACTCACAATACGACAATACACCACCGACTCACAATAATACAGAACACCACCTACTCACAATAATACAATACACCACCGACTCACAATAATACAGAACACCACCGACTCACAATAATACAATACACCACCGACTCACAATAATACAGAACACCACCGACTCACAATAATACAGAACACCACCGACTCACAATAATACAGAACACCACCTACTCACAATAATACAGAACACCACCGACTCACAATAATACAGAACACCACCTACTCACAATAATACAGAACACCACCTACTCACAATAATACAGAACACCACCGACTCACAATAATACAGAACACCACCGACTCACAATAATACAGAACACCACCGACTCACAATAATACAGAACACCACCGACTCACAATAATACAATACACCACCGACTCACAATAATACAGAACACCACCGACTCACAATAATACAGAACACCACCGAATCACAATAATACAATACACCACCGACTCACAATAATACAGAACACCACCTACTCACAATAATACAATACACCACCAACTCACAATAATACAGAACACCACCGACTCACAATAATACAGAACACCACCGAATCACAATAATATTGAACACCACCGACTCACAATACGACAATACACCACCGACTCACAATAATACAGAACACCACCTACTCACAATAATACAATACACCACCGACTCACAATAATACAGAACACCACCTACTCACAATAATACAGAACACCACCGACTCACAATAATACAGAACACCACCTACTCACAATAATACAGAACACCACCGACTCACAATAATACAGAACACCACCTACTCACAATAATACAGAACACCACCGACTCACAATAATACAGAACACCACCGACTCACAATAATACAGAACACCACCGACTCACAATAATACAGAACACCACCTACTCACAATAATACAGAACACCACCTACTCACAATAATACAATACACCACCGACTCACAATAACACAGAACACCACCGACTCACAATAATACAGAACACCACCTACTCACAATAATACAGAACTCCACCTACTCACAATAATACAGAACACCACCTACTCACAATAATACAGAACACCACCGAATCACAATAATACAATACACCACCGACTCACAATAATACAGAACACCACCTACTCACAATAATACAGAACACCACCGACTCACAATAATACAGAACACCACCGATTCACAATAATACAATACACCACCAACTCACAATAATACAGAACACCACCGAATCACAATAATACAATACACCACCGACTCACAATAATACAGAACACCACCCACTCACAATAATACAGAACACCACCTACTCACAATAATACAGAACACCACCGACTCACAATAATACAGAACACCACCGACTCACAATAATACAGAACACCACCGACTCACAATAATACAGAACACCACCGACTCACAATAATACAGAACACCACCGACTCACAACAATACAGAACACCACCGACTCACAATAATACAATACACCACCGACTCACAATAATACAGTACACCACCGACTCACAATAATACAACAGACCACCGAATCACAATAATATAACACACCTGAGCAACAGTCTTGTCCGTGGCTCACAGCATTGAATTATGCACTTATCTAGTGAAAAATATCAATAAGTAGTGTTTTTCCCAAAGTGATACCAATAGAAGTAATTCTAAAAATGTTAAGATGTAGGCCTACAACACATAAACTGCAAGCTGAAATATTTTAACTTTTGTGCACTTTAGTATCTTATAAGGTTGTTCGGTCGGTGCTGTGGTCGATAGTAAGGGGCACGATCATGTCTCAGCGGGTGACACAGTTTCTTACAATATTGATTAAACTACACTTTCAATCCAACTAATATGACTATTATTCCCTAGAATTGATTAAAGTAGTGGATCCTTAGTAAGGGAAAAAGCATTACTTCACGTACCTGAACCCACTCTCTAACAGGGCCCATACAAGTGTGTTTACCCGTTATAATCCCTTTGCAAGAATTAGGTCGAGGACCAGTAAATGAAGTTAAGTAGGTTAAAGGAAGTATGTACATTTGAAGCTGATCAGACCTGATGTCAATCGAGACATGGGAAGTTCAGATTTTATCTGACGTACGATTAGCTGACAAGGATTCTGAACAGTTCGTTTTGTTCATCCAGGTAACTATTATATGCTATAATTTTGCTATAGAAAGGATGTTAAGGTGTAAGTCTATAAATAAATGGAATTTATTTTAATAATAATTGAAACTTTTGGAATTACCTAAATGACGATTTGTAGCCTATAGTTTAATATATAGGAACTGGCATTTTGCAAACTTTATCTGACGATTATGTGGAAGACAAGCAGAGTATGATAAACAAAATAAAAATGCCTTGATGGAAATCAGATACGGATTTGAGTTAAACTAGTGACTGCAAATACTCTGACCACAAATACTTACGTACAACTATAGTACACTCTGAGTACAATTACTTCGATATAGTCTATTAATACTCAATTACCACTATCGTTATTCGCAACAGCTACGTATCTGAAACTAAATTGTTAATATAAAATAAATAATGATAAATAAATAACAATAACCCTTGCTACAAATATTTAAAGGGGTGTTTAAATATTTGTAGCAAGGGTTATTGTTATTTATTTATCATAATTACGCTACTGTGCTCTGTATAAAATTTCATTAAATTGTTATTGTACGAGTCTATACTTATGATACTTGAGTGTATATTTAATCTACCATTGATAATGGAAACTTAGTTACAGAAACATGTCTGATTAGAGAAAACATATTTATCGTGTTTAGTAAACATTCTGGATGTTTTCCCCAAAGGAAGGAAATTTCGAGAAAACAATCGTTTAATAAATATTAGCTTAAATGAAAGGACTGCCTGGGACTAGGAGAGAGGGAGGTCATCTGTTGTGAATTCTTTAGGTTATTGAATTTGGACACGGTCGAACTGGGCCCACGGTCAAAAGATCCCTAGGTGGATTACCGTCAACCCTCAAAAAGTCGGTGCTGAATTGGGCCCCTGGTCAGTCGGGCAACATTAGTTTTGTTAAGTGATCAGACATTCGTTTTTATTTTAATGTACGATAAAATTTAAAACTAAAACATAATGAAAGCAAATAAATACAATAAAACTTTACTAAAACAAAAAGAAATATAAAATGCATTAAAAATACTGTACTTTCATCTTTTAATTATTATTTAAACTTATGAATAATCCTACTCAATAAAATAGTGCTCGCAAGGCCAAGCAAGCATCCATTACGTATCTAACCCTATAACGGTGACATGCTGAACCGTTCCAATGTCCATCTGGCAATGGTGTGGCCAGGGGATTTTATAATTTTGTTCACATATAACTTAAAATATTATTACACGACTATTTATATTGATATAAAAAGGAGATGTTCCAATCCTGTAAAATATATGTTTAACCATCATCTGGCCGTAAGCAAACATATATTTTAGATGTTTGCATGTATTTAAAGCTAAGGTGGATGCGAGCATTCCATTTTGTAGGTCATGATTGTAAAGGTATGGGCCCAATTTGACACTACCTCCAAACTGACCATGGGCTCAATTCAACTGTCGTTTTTACGACCCTAACAGACCATGGGCCCAATTCGACATCTCCCTTGAATTTGAAGGGTTTAGTCATGCGGTGATGAATTTTGACCTGTGTTGCTTCAGCTGTAAAGGGAGGGCAACGTTATGTAAAATCGGTAAAGGGATATTTTATGTATAAACTAGAGAGAGACAGTTTTCCAATAGAGCTCCAATAGTTTTCCAATAGAGAATTCTGCTGCCAACTCGTCGACATGAAAAGAAACTTGTTCCCCAGTCACCACTCAAGCGGTGTTAGCGTGGTAAAGAATGCAAACAAGCAAGAATTAAGTATTTGCGTTCACTACAACAAAGAATCCATAACAATCTGCAGTCGTGTTATTTAAACTGTGATTGTTCAAAATATATTGTAGTTTAAATGTTTCTGATGTTGGCGTATGTAGTGTGTGCGTGCGTTGTGCGACTGCGTATGCGCGTAGTCTATGTGTAAGAGTGAGTGTGTGTGTGTGTGTGTGTGTGTGTGTGTGTGTGTGTGTGTGTGTGTGTGTGTGTGTGTGTGTGTGTGTGTGTGTGTGTGTGTGTGTGAGTGAGGGAGTGCGTGTGTGAGTGTGTGCGCGTGTGTATGTGTGCATGTGAGTAAGGGAGTGAGTGAGTGGAAGCGTGTGTGTGTGTGTGTGTGTGTGTGTGTGTGTGTGTGTGTAGACTATAAATATAACGCAAAATGTCTAAATAAGCGATAAACCATTACCCTGTACTTTTACTTTTCTTTTTCTTAAAAATGAAGCTAACATCGGCGCAGTTGAGTGGCAATATACTCAGACGTCCTGCCTCTTCCGCCTCGACAACTTGCTAAAACATCGAGACAAATGCGATGTTAAAAAACATCCAACCCTAATGTTATCGCTTTCTTGAACAGTTGTTTCCGACTGACCTTGTGATTTATAACCGAGCATGGTTGAGCAGTGCCAAAGCCTGACTTTCCTAGAACCCAGATCTTCGCAGGTAGAAAAGGCATCGAACTTGGCCTTGGTGCTTCCAAATACAATGAAACTTTCGCGTAACTAGACACTGAGAGGTTGTAAACGTTCTTATAAAAGCGACATATGCATTATGTCGGCTTTACAGAATATATTATTTCTAACTCATATTTTGTCATTACAGAATATAAAATTTTATCCTATATACTGTTTGACCTATGGTAATTGGGGATTGCAATTTTTTAAATACATTTCATTATGCATTTCATTATCAAAGAAACTAGAAGTCACGCTAATTATGTAACTAAGACATATAAAATGCCTTAAACAGTTTTATTTCTAAATAAAATAAACTTTTTCGTAGTTTACATAATAGAATTAAAATTACTGCTATTGGCCATATATTTGAAATAAATATACGTTGTACAAACTTTGAGAAACTGTTGTTCATAATAGCCTATGTCACTGGAAAATGTAGCATTAGCAAATTTAGTCTAGTAGGCTCGTTTTGTAAAACGTAGATATCTGTTAATGTGTGAAAAGAGGCTACCAAATTAGGTTACTTTGAATTTAACTTGAGTTGCAGTATTTAGCCTATTGGGCTACGTACCGAAGTAGCAATATTTGTGCTAGAGAACTGCGTAGCGTAGTAGCAGCATTTAGGATAGTTAACTACTTAGCGAAGTAACCGTATTTAGGCTAGTGAGTTACTTAGAGATGTAGTGGTATTTAGGCTAGTGAGATACGTGGTGAAGTAGCTGTATTTAGGTTAGTAAGTTACTTAGCGAAGTAGCGGTATTTAGGCTAGTGAGCTACGTAGCTGTGTTTAGCTTGGTGAGCTACGTAGCAAAGTAGCGGTATTTAGGCTAGTGAGCTACGTAGAGATGTAGCGGTATTTAGGCTACTGAGCTATGTGAAGAAGTAGCTGTATTTAGGCTATTGAGCTACATAGTGAAGAAGCGGTATTTAGGCTAGTGAGCTATGTCAAGAAATAGCTGTATTTAGGCTAAAGTGAAGTAGCGGTATTTAGGCTAGTGAGCTACCTAGCAAAGTAGCGGTATGCAGGATAGTGAGCTACGTAGCGAATTAGCGGTATTTAAACTAGTGAGCTAGGTAGAGATGTGAAATTTAGGGTAGTGAGCTATTTCGTTAAGTAGTGGTGTTTAGGTTAGTGGGCTGCGTAGCGAAGTAGCGGTATTTAGGTTAGTGAGCTATGTAGCTAAGGTATTAAACAGGTTATATTTAATGCTGTAACAGGCTTACGGACATTTATTTAATGTGCGCTGTATATGTTTTTTACTGTAAAATATATATATTTTTTAAATTGGAATATTTTTAAGCTATAGAAGTGGAATAGGTTTTTTTTTAATTTGAAGATAATCTACATTCATAGAAAGATTGTGATGAAAACTATCCAAATTACTTAGCAGCTTATAGGCCTATAGAAATTGTGGATAAGCAGTCGTGGAAGTGTATTCACTTCCCTCTCTTGTCCAGTCCTGTGATAAAACAGTTGGAAAATATACTCTAATTTATTTTTCATCGTTTTCAATGCTCTGATGCAAGTCCTTCAGTTCGTCTATTAGGATGAACGGAAAATATTTTGTACTACCCAAAAAGTTTTGTTCGATTCGGAAAGGTCGACAAGTTTGGCTCAGAGTTCTGAAGGCGGTGGCGCCATAGAGTTTGTTGCTTGTGAAACATTAACTTAATCATAAGCCTTCTGAAAGATTTTGTTAACTTTCATCATCAGTTTCATCAATTTACGCGTATCATTAGTATCTGATAAATATGCCAAATATATAAATTCATCATCTGCAAACTTGCAAAAGATCTTCGTATCTTGAAATCATCAAGGAAATTCCAACGTCCTAATTTAGCAAATACCTTTGGAGTGGCATCGGACTACTACGAGAAGGATTGCTCATTGTTATTTCTTGACTTAAATATATTTTCACTTTTATATTCTTTTAAATATACTTAAGACCCCTTGAACTTCTTCTACATCTTTCAGGTTCAACCCATTGCGGATTAAATTATTCGTGCTGCAAGCGATGTAGCGGCACGAGTTAATTCGTCACGACGAGTGATCACGGTAACTAAATTCTGTTGCGCCAAAAAAACAATTCAATAAAACAACTAATCTAAACAAACATTTTTGAAAAATCAATTCCTACTTAGAGCAACAAAGAAAACTCTGATTTTAAATACTTTTTAATAAATAATTATAATTAATGTAAATAAACATAACCTGTACGTTAAACACCAGTTCTACTATATAAAATATAGACTAACATAAAATCAGCTGTTTTATAAAATTATCTTATCACTTATTTTAAGCCAAATGGAACGAAATAACTATATTGCATACCTTGACCCTTTTGTGATAACTTTTCCCCTATATAAAAGTCCTATATTATAGTACTCTTGAAGTACTATTGAAGTTTTGAAAATGGAGTTAATCCGAAACGCGTCAACAGAAGAGAATATTGAAAAGTTAAGAATGGCAGAAAAATTTACTCAAACATATAGAAATATTCCTAACAGAAACGAAGATGAATATAATAATAATTTTAATTAATAAATTAATATTTGAAAAAACTGTAATGACATCAAATGCCATTCACAAGTTAAAAAAATGTAATCGAACTTGAGTGGATGAATAAAACGTATTTTATAATCGATCGAAAATATTTACAAGATATATGTAGGGAGAGTGTGAACTAATAGTTGGAATTGGAAAACGACTAGTTTCATGAAGCAAAGAGTAAAATCGATGACGGAAATCCCGATGCCCGCTAAATACATTTGTAGAGATAGTTTAGTTCATTGGTGGCAATGGGAGATAGTTTCGTTCATTGGTGGCAATGGGTTAAACGATGTAAAGCTCTAAATTTTCCCAAATTATTCCAGTTCAATTATACTTCAGTATTATAAATATATTTCTCTATTATAATCAAAATATTTTGTTAATAAATTCCAGCCTAATATTTATTCTTCCTTTTTATTTGTTTATTTTATCAAGTTCTTCATCTACCAATCTCAACAATTTATTATTTTGTCGACCAAACTATGTCAAAAATTTAAAATATAAAAGAATGAAAAGACGTTTATTGAAAGTTTCGTGTATACTTGGACGCATTTGCCCAAAATGCTGTTAACCCTTTGAACAAATGTATTCAGTATTTTAGTAAATGTATATTAAACTGAGACCTAGATCATTTTTTACGACTTTCATTTTACACCTACAGAAACGTTTAAAAAAGTTTTGTGTTGCGTTTTCCTACAAAGCATTTAATTAATCCTGCATGAAAGTCAGATTCGGCGCTTAATTTAAGGCCTGAACATGAAAGCCGCGGTCGCTTTGAGTTACATCGCGTAAGTCGGAAGTTTTATTGAGGTACCAATAACCGCTAATTTTATACCTGTTTTCGCCTGTTTTGTGCGCAACAAGGTCGATCTTCCAACTTGTAACTGTTTTCCGTCCGCGATAGGAATTGTATTGAATACACTTTTAACACATTTAACGTGCGAATGACTTTATATGTATGTGCGCGTGTTTGAGGCAGATCCGACCCACTCCCAGTATCAGAGGTGCTCATATTCTTCTCTGTTCCTGTCTTTATTCTTAGCTTTTTACCACCCCACCTTCCCCATCTCTCTCCTTAGGTTGGCACGAAAGATGCGTACAGCGAAATATGCTTACAAGAGGAAAAAACAGCAATTGACGAGGGTAAGTCGTAAATTTGACAAGCGAAAAAAGAGTACAAACCAAACTCCAGTTGTCAACCACGGCCATCTACCCCTAAACTATTTCCTAATTACTTTCAAGGTTTTGGATTCTCCCAGTCAAAATGGGTCAAAAAAGGGGTTTCCACTTAGTCAGTGGTCACTTAGCTTTCAACTGTCGAGGTTATAAACTCGATTTAATCGAAAGAGGCTGAAACTTCAGCCTCCTATGCACATGACACTGGACGAAAGAGAAGGAACACATAGTAGGCGTATATTTAGTCGGACAAAAAATTAAAAATAAAAACTGCAAAAATACCTAGAAACTTGAAACTGATGTCTTGTTTAAGATTTCTTTCCTACATCCAAAATATGGATTAGATTAGACCCAAGAAATCAGATGGTAAAATCAAATTAATTGGTCAAGTTGTAATATAGATTAAAACTTTAAAAAATTCTGTAAAATGAAAACAAGATTTTAAAAAATTGAAAATATAAAACAACAACAAAACTACCGAGGCTACAAGCTGATTTTAAACACGCGAAAATGAAAACGCAAGATATCTCTATCATTTTGCCAGTCCAAAGCCTGGAAAAGAGTGTAAAACAGCTATAATAGGTAAAGTTTTAATGGATCTCCAGTCCCGAGAAAGTAAGCGACACCTATGTTTACCTCAGAGGTAAACTCATTTATGTAGCTCAATGATTTTAAAAAAACCCTTGTTCGCTTAGAAGTTGTACGCAAATTTCGCCTGTCACAATGTATTGATGTCATAGCTTACCCACGTCATCTGTCAAAACTTGATCCTTTACGCATCTTTCGCAATATTCCTGGTTACGCATATTTCTTTGTACGCATCTTTCGTGTATTCCTCCTTACAGTGTAGAACAATGTTTTCCAGCCCGCGAACCAAAATATGCCTGTGACGCCTCTTCGTTGGTCCGCGAGATAGTCCAATGACTACTTAAATAAGCCTATATTTTCCCGAGAGTTTTTTCGAACAAAATAAAGTAAATACATTCGTCCTGATAAATATCAGATAATTATTAAATTATCTTGAACATAATAATTATTAGATTATACATAACGATAATAATTTTGGTATATAGAAAACTAGCTTTCACTAACAATACGTTATAACATGTTAACTCCCTAAGAAGTCCCTAGTCCTACAATCCCTCAGCTTTTCAAATAAATCCATGCCAAAAGCTATCCTCAGAAAATGAGGTAAATTTTCGTTGTAATTTCGACTAGGTAAATTATATATTCTTAATTTCCTTTCAAGATAATTTACAGTTACAATATTTAATACTTTTCGTGATGTCAATGTAGCCTACGTTCTGAAAACTATAACTTATGTGTTTGTTTTATAGTTCTAATATGTTTGTTATAATAGTTTCTGAATTATTATTAATAGAACTAAGACTTTCTAAATTAGACATGTGCTATTTGGAAACCACTGGTGCAGAGGGTAGACACATCTTTATCATCACTATGTAGGCTATCCCTCAACACCCGACTTGAAGTTTCCTGTAAATTCAAGGCGGTCAGCCAGTAGGCAGATGATAATTTCCCCACAAGTAATAGCGAAGGATTGTGGATTTATGATTCAAAGTAGGGATATAAAATTCCTGGTAGAGGATACACGGGTATCATGGCGTAACATGTGCAGGGTGCATAGGTCTACCTGAAGTAGGCCTAAAGATATGTGTAACGGTTTCACGTTCTTGTGAATAAAGTGCCATGAAAGAGTGAATGGATTATGAAAGGAATGTAATGTCGTGGATTAAATTGTCCTTGACGACCGTCATAAGGTTCACGATTGAATTAAACCATTTAAGTACATGCTGATGTTATAATTTGAGTAAACTTATAAAAAATCGTTCTTACATTATCTAGTCATTAATTCAAAAAGTATAATAGTCCAGTTGTTATGGGAATAGCAAAAATGTATATGTCGATTGGAGAGGGTCGCGTGAGTGTATTCCCAAACGGTGGCACGAAACATGCGTACAGCGAAAGATGAGCACGTGAGTAAACAATATCTATTGACGAGGGTAAGTCGTAAACTTTACAAGCGAAAAAAGCTTACAAACCAGAATCCAGTTGTCAAACCAGGTCATCTACCCTAAACTATTTGCTAATTAATATCTCTCAAGGTTTTGCATTTTCCTAGTCAAAAAAAGATTTCGAATTTGTCAGTGGTCAGTTTTAAAGGATCTCCAGTCCTGAAAAACTAAGCGACACCTATGTTTAGCTCAAAGATAAACTCATTTATGTAGCTCAATGATTTTAAAAGAGAAGTGTTCACCTAAACGTTGTACGTATTTTTCGCCGGTCACAATGTATTGACGACATAGCTTACCCTCGTCATCTGTGAAAACTTGATCTTGTACTCATCTTTCGCAATGTTGATGGTATACGCATCTTTCGTGTATTCTCCCAAAGCCTGTTCATCAGACTAGGGTATAATAATGTCTGCCATTTTCAGTTTATTATTCTCAAGTCTTTCCATAGCCTTTGTAAACTTAATTGTTGTCTACTGCCTACTATTAAACTCACCACATTATCATTAAATACTCTTGGATGGAGCAGTATGATTAGTATATCTGTACTAGTGTATCATATCTAGAGAGAGAGATTAAGGGTCTCGATGCTACATACAAGACTCGGCTGTAATTTTTCTACATAGATTCTGGGAGTGCGATAGGCCTACTACAGCCGTAAGACTCGGTTATAGTTTTTTAAACCCAAATCTAGGGAGAGCTATTTCGAGTGTCCATGCTACACACGTAAGACTCGGGTGTAGATTTTCTAAAGACAGAGGTCACGGGTCTCGATGCAACACACTCGGTCAGCTATATTAATTCTACCCAGATCTAGAAAAGGCTATTTCCAGTCTCAATGCTACACACGTAAGACGCGGTTGTAATTTTTCTACCCATATTTAGGGAGAGCGATCATGGGTCTCATAGCTACACACGTAGGACTCGGCTGTAGTATTTCTACCCAGAACTAAAGAGAGCGATTGTGGTTCTCATAGCTACACACGTAGGACTCGGCTGTAGTTTTCTAATTTTTTCTATCCAGATCTAGGACAGCTATCACAAATCTGGATGCTAGAAACGTAAGAGTCGGCTGTAGTGTTTCTACACAAATCTAGTGAGTGATCACGGGTCTCGTAGATACACACGTAAAAATCGGCTGTAATTTTTCCACAAGTCTCGATACCACACTCTTAAGTCTCGATTTCAATTTATCTACACAGATCTAGAGAGAGAGCTGTCATGGGTCTCATAGCTACACGCGTATATATATATATATATATATATATATATATATATATATATATATATATATATATATATATATTTTAAAACAACATAGGTTATTCAAATACAAGAATATTTATTAATTTATTTATATATATGTGTGTGTGTGTGTGTGTGTGTGTGTGTGTGTGTGTGTGTGTGTGTGTGTGTGTTTGTGTGTGTGTGTGTGTGTGTGTGTGTGTGTGTGTGTGTGTGTGTGTGTGTGTGTGTGTGTGTGTGTGTGTGTGTGTGTGTGTGTGTGTGTGTGTGTGTGTGTGTGTGTGTGTGTAAATATATATACAAGGTGTTTCAGGAGAAATCTGCACAAGCTTATTCCTCTCACCAATATTATTGAAAATTGTTCTTGTAAACATGGGCGCGGAAATGCTTCGTTGGCGAGTTTACAGGATCAATTACTTAACCTGAAATTCAGCTCACTCAGTAAAATTAAATCATACCGAATTTTTAGGGCGTTTATTGAGTTTGTTAATTAGATATGTTTTGTGTAAAATAAGCTGACAAGTCGCATAAAACTGTTCCAGAACTCTATCTCAAATGGTTTATTAGAAAATTGCAGTACAGCAAAAATGGTTATGGTCGAAAACACACATTATTGCGTTTGGACTACAACAGCTCCATTAAATTGCTTATAAACAAGGAAATAACTTTCAGTAAAATATTTAGTTAATTTTATTCTCAAAATAATAATGTATATAAAATCAATAAATTAGTAATAGTTTTCTTTTAAATGATCCCCCGATTTGAACCGCTTAGATATCTTTGTATGGGGACACATGAAGTCAGTAGTGTATGCTCAAGGAACGAAGAGTGAACATGAACTTTTACACAGAATCATGATTGCTACCCGAGAATTAAAAAAATTGTGCAATAATGTTAGAGAATGTCATGGTCTCTTTCAATTGTTTGTCTGAAATGTGTATTAACAAATTAGGTGGACATTTTGAGCAACTCTTGTAACACTGTTATCATTATAAGTTGATTAAGTAATTTTATGATTAATTCTGTAGATTATTTAAATAACTCTTCTATTTGTAATATAATTATTTTGAGAGACGTTGGCGTACTTTTTATCATCAGTCTACTTCGTTAGCAATGCGTGATTTTCATAATTTTTAGTTTTGCATGTTCCTTGATAGAATTAAAATTAAAAGAAAACTATTCCATTTTTATTGACTTTACTTACATTATTTATTTGCGAATAAAAATCTCTACCATGTTATTCAAGATTTTTCTTTGTTTATACACACTTTAACTGAGTTATTGTAGTCCAAACGCAAAAAAGTGTTTTTTTCGACCCTAGCCTTTTTTTCTTTACCCCAATTTTGTCTGTATTCTTGACTCTGTATAACTCGCTAACGAAGCATTTTCAGACCCATATTTATATGATCATTTTTCATTATTTTGGTAAGACGAATGAGCTTGTGCGGCGCAGTATGACAGATTCCTCCTGAAACATCCTGTATATATATATATTAACATAACGTATGAGGTTAAAGAATAAATTCAGTTTATATCCAAAAAAGAAAAAATACTAAACGACAAGAATAGTTACTAAAAATAAGGACAAATAACCACTGTCCTATTTCAAGTAATCATAGAGGGGCTGCGGAAAACTTTGACAAAATAAGGGTCCAACCATTTTAAGATAGGACTTTCCAAGGACCAAAATACCTGGGTTATAATAACACTGTACCGTTAGAGAACGCTCTTTATAGATGGGTATGGGAATAACCAAATTAACTAAAATACGTGAGGGGCGAGAGATGATGCGAGGTTGGAAAAGGAAGTGATCGGAGGAGTCTTGGAGGAACTTCAGAAGAGGGCAGACGTATTGGGGGGGGACCAAATGTCAGTAATGTTAGTAAGGGGTAAATTTTGTCAAAGAATTAAGGGAAATGTATTTTTTTGTATGTGTATAATTTTAAAAAGTGTGACGTAAATAATTTAGTACAGATTTAGGAAAAATAAGTTAGTTATGTGAAAGTGCATCGAATAAGTATCAACGGTCAAGATCCCAGGAAATCAACAAACAATAGGTATTTCTTTTTTACAATAAAATTAGCCAACAGAGCTTTATAAAAAGTAAATTCAGAACAATTTTAAATTCATTAGTATAAAATAACAATCTAGTTTTTTCATCAGTTCTAATTTATAAAAAAAAACATAACGACCCCAGAGCAAGAGCAATTAACACTGTCATTATTAAACTTTATTGTAATAACCTAAAGTTTCAAGAGACCACCTTTTTTTTGAAATTGTAATATTAGTTTAGGAATCAATCTTGTCACTAAATAGTATTAAGGTAAATGGGTATAACGTGTATTAATTAAATGCCAGTGATGTTAAATTTGATATTGATGTTAATTAATTAGAAACCTGAAGGGGAGACTAAAGAGTGTTCAGGTAATTATAGACTATATATAACTTAAAAGAAAAGTTATATTTTAAATAACTTAGGTTATAATGTATATATATATATATATATATATATATATATATATATATATATATATACATATATAGGCCTACATAGCCTTTATATTATTTACATACATGGGGAATAATATTTTGTTTTAAAGAATTACATAATAGGCGTACAAGGTCTGTATTTAAAGAATTAACTTATTATGGAGCATTTGTTTGCTATTTTTACGTTCGTCCGGTAACAATGTAGGCCTAATTCTTATATAGCTTACTAGTGTTGACCGACGCATGTTGCTGCGCCCGAAATCATAATTTTATAATGGAAAGAGGAAAATTATTAATTAGTTTTCCAATAAGAAAAGCAAATCAAACATCGAAATAATTATACAGTATTTCATTTACTGCAATGCTAGAGGATAGACAAGATTTTTCTTCGTTTCATTGGGCGTATAAACATACAAATTTTAGGTGTCTCGACATTTGAGAACGCAGCATATAACTGTTCGCGAGAAAAGCACGAATGTTCCAAATTTAATCCAGCAATGGTCAATGATTGGCCTTGTGCATTGTTCGTGGTTATTCAGAATGCAAGACGCAAAGGAAATTGTAGTTGTTTGAAATCGAAAGGTAAATCGGATGAAATCTTCGGTATTCATGGAATTAAGACCACATATGTCCTTTGAACTTGCCTCTTATAATTTCTGCCTCGTTCAAGTTGGGTGTCAGTTTTTTTGTGGTCAGTCCGGTTCCGTTGTACAGCTAGGTTAATTCAAATTTCGCAAGAGGATTATCGGCGATACTATTTTTAATATCAATAAGTGTGATAGCAATAATTTTACATAGAATTTAGCAATTTTAAACAATTCAAAATCATTAATAATATACAGGGTGCGGTAGATAAGTAATGAGACTCAATCTAGAAAAACAATTTTATTGATCCGATTTGTACAAAACGTTAATATTCTTCGAAGTAGTCGCCTTGGGCATCGACACATCGTTGCCAGCGCGTTTTCCAAGCTTCATAGGCCCCACTGTAGTCAGCTGGAGTTATCCCTGTTAGTGCCTTCGTGACAGCACGTTGGATGTCCGGAATATCATCAAAACGATGACCCTTCAGGCATCTTTTTACCTTCGGAATACCTTCCAATTCATTCAACATCTCACGGCAAACGTTCACTCGTCGTTGATTCTGTTCGGCGGTGAGCACTCGGGGAACCAATTTTGCGCAAACTTTCCTCATCTTCAAATCTTGTATAGCAATTTGGTGGACCGTAAATTTATTCACGAAGACCTCATCGGCGATCATTTTGAGACTTAAACGACGGTCGGAGTCCAGGACTTCTTTAACTTTGGCCACCGTTTCATCCACACGACTCATTGAAGGGCGTCCAGATCGTTCCAGGTCTTCAACGGATTCCCTCCCGTGTTTAAATCACCAGAACACTTGAGCTCTTGATAGGGCATCCTCTTTGTAGGCCTCCGTAATCAGAGCAAAGTTTCCGAACCAGTTTTGCCCAAGCGAAAGCAAAATTTGATTGCACACCGCTGTTCTATCGAGCGATCCATCTTCAGCATTTTCACAAGTGTCACGGGCACGCAAACAACGTATACGCAAAAGGCGAACCTCACTGGGCCAGAGCTACGACGCGACTGCAAACCGGTTCTATTGTTAGCTCATATCCCCCACCATCATGTCTGCCGGTGGAGACCGCACTGCGAGCGACTGGGGCGCAGCGCGGCGGCCAGTCTCATTATTTTTCTACTGCACCCTGTATTTTAATTTGTACGTTATGTTTATAATATTTTAAATTAATTTAGTAACGGTACTATGCACATACATTTTAAAATCAGACTTATGGAAGGGTGTACTTTGAACCATCCTAAGTCTCTGGGGCTGAGCCCTCTGAATGGATTTGCACCAAACGTCCCACCTTCCATCCTGGGAATATGTTTAACAATTTGTCCAAATTTCATGAACTTCTGTTCAGCGGATTAGGCGTCCATAAGACACATGGCTACATACAAACATATATACTTACATCGGTTCTTGAACCATCCAAAGCCTCTGGGGCGGAGCCCTGTTGATGGATTTACACTAGACGTCACAAAAACCATCCTGAGAATATGTTAAATAATCTCTCCAAATTTCGTTAACTTCTGTTTAGTGGTTTAGGCGTCTATACATACACACATCGGTTTTTGAACTATCCTAAGCCTCTTGGGCAGAGCCCTGTGGATGGATCTACAGCAAACTACACATTAACAATCCTGGGAATATGTTCTACAATTTCTCCAAATTTCATTACGTTTAGGACAATCTCTCCTTCTCTTCAACGGTTTTAGAGCCTAATATACACATATACATACATCCATTTATAAATAAATATATATATATATATATATATATATATATATATATATATATTTGTAGTTATGCAACACTGTTTTCTTGTATACACTTATCCCTTTCACTTATGTACTTAAACAAGAATCTTAGCCACACACGCCATCAAAACCAAACACACATTCCCCACATTAAAAAACGTACACCTAGTAAAAAAAAGTTCAAAAAGGCCTCAAAATGACAATCTGGGAACAACTAGAAATTTATAAAAATAAAAATAATATCATTAACGAACAAATACAAATAAAATAAAAAAAACGATAAATTATTCAATCTAATAGACCAGGGGTTCTCAACCTTTTAGGCTCTGAGCCCCCCTTCACACTTTGGTGTGAGGTCACGCCTCCCTTCACGGATTAATTTAATTTAGACTTATATATGATAAATTTACTTACAATATGTTTAAGTAACCAGAAAAATGTTCGCTAATTTTGTAGTGCTAGTGTGAGGGCTGGCACTGTTTCTCGTTAACTATTTTTTGTATGTTTGGATGAAATTTTTACAAAGAACACCGCAGGTCACTTTTCACATCTAGTCTGGCTCGATATTTAGATTTTATATTAGCCAGGGCTGAAAATCCTGTCTCGCATAGATAAGTTGATGAAAATTGTACAAGCAACTTGACTGCCTCCATTGCTACTTCTGAGTAAACAGGAAGATATAGTAGCCAGAAATCTTCGAGATCCATGTTTGGGAAATCCAATTTAGCTTTGGAATCACATTGCAAGTCAATTGTTTGTTCTTGAATGTGATCAGGAGGTATATCAATGTTGATTTGAAAGGGGTCTCTTGTTAACTTGAATTCCCAGTTTTCCGAGCTTACATCTGGGAAATAGGCTCCAATTTTGTTCTTCTGTCTCAGATATTAGGTCCTTCATTTCATTTACTAGGTCTTTTGGAAGACTTTGGGTATCATCGACGAGATTTTGGAAAGGAAGAAAAGTTCGTTGAGTAAATAAATAGAGCTTTATAGCTCTATTAAGCTATAAAGAAATTTCAATGATTGTGTGTTTGTGTCCAACATCAAATTCAATTTTTTTTAAAATTTGTTGACGCCTCCCCTGGAATTCTTCTACGCCCCCCCCAGGGAGGCGCGCCCCCCAGGTTGAGAACCGCTGTAATAGACAATATTAACCCCAAAACAAACTTTAAAAACTCGCACAGTGGAGTGAATCTAAAAATAGAACATAACGGTACACCAAGGTCAACGGGAAATCCACTCAGCTCGCAGTCTACAACAACCCTGTTCAGTATGCCCGAGGATGACGGCACGACCAGCCATTGAAAGTTAGCTCGCATAAATACCAACAAGATTCTTGTTTAAGTACATAAGTGAAAGTGATATATATATATGTGTGTGTGTGTGTGTGTGTGTGTGTGTGTGTGTGTGTGTGTGTGTGTGTGTGTGTGTGTGTGTGTGTGTGTGTGTGTGTGTGTGTGTGTGTGTGTGTGTGTGTGTGTGTGTGTGTGTGTGTGTGTGTGTGTGTGTGTGTGTGTGTGTGTGTGTGTGTGTGTGTGTGTGTGTGTGTGTGTGTGTGTGTGTGTGTGTGTGTGTGTGTGTGTGTGTGTATGTATATATAGTGCATTCGTTAAAATGGAATGTACGTTAAAAAGTGAATCTCCTTTTAATTTTTTATTTCGTACAACGAATTTGTTACAATTATCGTGTTTACTTTATAAACTGCAAGTTTATAGTATTATTTTTTATTATTGCGTATTTTTATTTATTAAATTTTTAAATTTATTATTAGCTGTATACATGTATACTATATCTCTATTTCTATGTCTTAGATAATTTATGAAAGAGCCGTTTACGTTTCATTTCAGACCATATGTAATTAAATGTTTTCCAAATTCTTTTAAAGTTTTGTCTTTTTGCATTTATATTATTAATAATTATTGTTTTTATTACTCCATTTAACAATGGTTTTCATTTTATTATAAATACTTACTACTATTTTAAATATACATTTTTAATATAGATACACTATTACTTTAAAAAACAGATACAAATTCGACAGCCCCACAAACACGACCATTCTGTCCCTTTAATATTTCAGTGCTCTAATAAAACGTGAGTTTAATTTCGCTAGGTAATTATATTAATATCAATAGGCAAAATTTTAAGCAATTAATAATTTAATTCCTTGTTGTACGAGATATATTAATAAAATAAAAGTTAATATATAATAAAAATTATAACAAATATTGTTTACTAGCTGGCAATTTTTCTGGCACATTTACTGAACAAGAAGAGTGATGTAATTATGGAAACAAAAGCGGTAAAATTATAAAAAATATTAGGTACTAACTGGCAATATATTAATACGTTTAATGCAATATTTATTGTAATTTACTGACAAAAAATAATGGTGAATGTGGAAAAAATGTAGCAAAATTATAAAAAATATTGTTTACTAACTGGCAATATTTTGGTATGTTTACTGGCATATTTATTGGTATATTTACTGACTTTTATTGAAGAAGAATATTACAAGAGTATAAGAAAGAAAAAATTATAAGTAATATTTAGTAACCGGAAATATTTTGACAAGTTTACTATCATTTTTGTCGAAGAATACTGACGTAGTTATGGAAGAAAATGCGGCAAAATTAAGAGGAATATTATTTACTATCTGTCAATATTTTGGCATGTTTACTGGCATATTTACTGACGTTTATTGAAGAAGAATATTACAAGAATAAAAGAAAAAATAAATTAGAAGAAATACTTACTAACCGACAATATTTTGACAAGTTTACTGGCCCGTTTACTATCATTTTTGCTAAGAATACTGTCTTAATTAAGGCAAAATTAAGAGGAATATGTTTTACTAACTGGAAATACTACTGGCATATTTAAAGACATTTATTGAAGACGAATATTTGACGTAGGCCTATCTATGGAAACCAATCTGCAAAATTATGAGAAATATTGTTTACTATGGGGCAATATTTTGACAAGTTAACTAGCGTATTTCCTGACACTTGTAGAAGAAGCATATTGACGTAGATGTGAAAAACATAAGGTAAAATTATAAGAAACGTTATTTACCAACTGTCAATATTATGGCATGTTAACTAGCATAATTGCAATGTAAATATGTTACAACAATATGTCTGTGCTGACTTTTATTGAAGAAGAATATTACAAGAGTATAAGAAAGAAGAAATTATTAAAAATATTTACTAACCGGAAATATTTTGACAAGTTTACTATCATTTTGCCGAAGAATACTGATGTAGCTATGGAAGAAAATGCGGAAAAACTAAGAGGAATATTGTTTACTAACTGGAAATTACTATATTTAGAAAGTACTAACTAAGTGAATACGTAATTGTTTACATGCTGCGCGTTTCAAAACATTCGTTCCTTTTACGAAGCTAACCATCTAAGTAAAAGGAACGAATGTTTTGAAACGCGTCAGCAAATAAGCAATTACGTATTCACTTAGTTTAGTACTTTCTAAATATAATTTAATCAGTGAGTTCAAGATGATTGGGCCTACATCAAGCAACTTTAACTGGAAATATTATTTACAATCACTTAATAGAAACAGGACACAAATACACAGACATTTATCATAATTTAGAAATCCTACACATCAACAAAAAAGGACCACATCTCAACACACTAGAACAATATGAAATTTACAGGCACACAAAAACACAAAATACAAACATATTAAACGAACAAACACAATACAAATCCTACATTCTCTTCGATACTATCGAAAACCTACCTTTAAAACCGTCACCGTTTGACCCAACATCTCCAAGCAGAAGACACTGATGAAGATCGGCACATAGCGATCGAAAACGTTCTGTCTCGGTAAGTTTTAACAAATTTACTAAATAAAAAGTTCGGATAGTCATAAACTATTGTTTAAGTGATTAATGGAAATATTACTGGCATATTTACAGACATTTATTGAAGACGAATATTTACCGTAGGCCTATCTATGGAAACCAATGCGCATAATTATGAGAAATATTGTTTATTAACGGGCAATATTTTGATACGTTAACTAACATATTTCCTGATTTTATAGAAGTAGAATATGGACTTAGTTATGGGAAAACGTACGGTAAAATTATAAGAAACGTTATTTACCAACTGTCAACATTTTAGCAAATTTACTGGCATATTTACAGACATTTATTGAAGAAGAACATTCTATGTATACATGGAAACCAATGCGGCAAAATTATGAGAAACATTATTTACTAACTAGCAATATTTTGACAAGTTTAGTGCACATTTATTACTTTTATTGACGAAAAATATTAACTTAGTTATGAAAGAAAATATGGCAAAATTACGGGAAATATTGTTTACTAACTAGAAATATTACTGGCATATTTACAGACATTTATTGAAGAAGAGCATTATATGTATACATGGAAACCAATGCGGCAAAATTATGAGAAACATTATTTACTAACTAGCAATATTTTGACAAGTTTAGTGCACATTTATTACTTTTATTGACGAAGAATATTAACTTAGTTATGAAAGAAAATGTGGCAAAACTACTGGAAATATTGTTTACTAACTAGAAATATTACTGGCATATTTACAGACATTTATTGAAGAGTATTTTATGTAAGCTAAATAGATCTATGGAAACAAATGAGGTAAAATTATAAGAAACATTGTTTCCTAACTAGCAATATTTTTACAAGTTGCATATTGATTTATTGATTAACATTTATTGTCGAAGAATATTTACTTAATTATGGGAGACAAAGCGAAAAAACTACGAGAAATATTGTTTACTAACTGGCAATATTTAGGCAAGTTTCCTGGTATATTTATAGACATTTATTGAAGAAGAATATTGACGTAGTTATGGAAACTAATGCGGCAAAATTATGAGAAACATGCTTACTAACTAGCGAGAATATTAGACTACGAAAAATATTGTTTACATATGTCATAGGCCTACTGGTACGATATGGCAAATTTACTGCCATATTTACTTACATTTATTGAAGATTAATATTTTACGTAAAATTATAAGAAGTGTTGTATATGATTGTACTGTATTTTAATAGGATTACTGGAATATTTAAAATTTCAATATCTAAACCGGGTTTTTTACCAATACGGTAGTATGATGAAATGAAACATTATTTTCCGTAGACGAAGCCTGTTTCGACACTATTCTGTATTGTAGGCTATTTATCGCCGTAATATAGCGACGCACAAAAAATATTGTCTACTGTAATTATAACATGTATCATATTTAAAATATTATTAATTATATTATATTATCATTATATTATTATTGTTATTATTATATTTATTTTTGTAATTAGAAGAAAGATTACTATTATATATATATATATATATATATATATATATATATATATATATATATATATATATATATATATAATGATGAATCGGGCTTTCAAAGAAATGTTTTTGTAATAAAGTATGTAAAGGAAATGAGTCGGGCTTCCACGATATGTTCATATAAAGCTGTATAAACTTATTTAGTGCATTTTTAATTTCCTATAGTATTAAGGTTCATTAAAACTCCTCTTTTTCTAATGCTTCGGAAAGGATATCACTGTGATCCGAATTTTCTGGAATCCGAGGTTGTCAGTACCATCTATCTCGAATTATCGAGACGCTACTGTATATGTATAGGCCCTATGTATAGTTAAGCCATATAATGTATAACATAATGTTTATAATAGTAAATATATCTACATATTTATGTAATACAATTTATAAATTATATAATTATCAATAATTTTATAAATAATAAAATCTTTTTAATAGTCGAGACCGTCATTATAGACCTATGTTTTGCACTAAGGTGAGTATACCCTATTTAGTTCTGTGCAGGAATTTTAAATGAATCGGTGATCGAACTATTACTGGTATTATGGTATAGCTAGCTCTATTTGTCCAAACAACTACTGAGTATCTATACTGAATGATGTAAAACTACTAAGTATAGGCCTATTTGTTGAATTATGTAATAGGCGAGGAAATAAAGCACAAAAATAGGCCAAACCTACGATAATTGGTGCAGTAAGTCGGATCGAAATGCTGTTTTTTGCATTCGATTCAGGAAGCCACCACGAAAGTTTGTGAACATAGCCACTTTATAAGAAATCAAAATTGCATCGGTGCATAAAAAAAATGCAATTTTTAAAAGTGCATTTACTGGCTCGATTAAAAAAAATTTATAACTCGGTGAATAACTACAGAAATGGGCCGAATTTTAGTACTCGGAGGTTTTTGGGGTCGCTGAACACGAATATGATATCCGTAATGACCCCCGGAGTACCTGGGGCCTAGGGTGGATGACATCAGCCTCATCTCCTAGAATTTTCTGTAAGTACAATACAAAATTGATCGAAGCTCCTTACTCGGGGTTTTTTGGTGTCGCTGAACACGAATTTAATATCGGCGATGATCCTCGGAGTACCTGGGGCCCAGGGCGGGTAATGCCTATGGCATCTCATGGAATTTTCCATAAATTTGGCTCGAAATTTATCGGAGCTCCTTACTCGGAAGTTTTTGGGGTCGCTGAACACGAATATAATACCGGCAATGATCCTCGGAGTACCGAATAAAATTACATTTGCGATTGTGAAATTACATTCAGATTGTAAAATTACAATACTTATAATAAAATTAGAATTCTGATTGGATGGTGCTAATTACACACCAACTAATCACACACACACACACACACACACACACACACACACACACACACACACACACACACACACACACACACACACACACACACACACACACAATTAGTAATTTGTAATTTTGCTATTATATGCGAACACGAAATTCATGACGTAAAAATATTTATAAAATTCTATTATAATAATAATATTGAATGGTAGTAATAAAATTCTATTATTTGAATTATAATAACTCGTGAGCAACGAGCCGAATTTATGGGAAAATCCAGGAGATGCCGTATTACCCGCTCTGGGCCTCAGGTACTCCGAGGACCATTGTCGTTATTATATTCGTGTTCAGCTACCCCCAAAACCCCCGCGTAACGAGTTTCGACCAATTTTGTATTGTACTTACGGAAAATTACAGGAGATGAGGTTGATGTCATCCGCCCTGGGCCCCAGGTACTTCGAGGGTCATTACGGATATCATATTCGTGTTCAGTGACCCCAAAAACCCCCGAGTACTAAAATTCGGCCCATTCCTGTGTTTATTCACCGAGTTATACATTTTTTTTTAATCGACCCAGTGAATGCACTTTTAAAAAATTCATTTTTCTTATGTACCGATGCAATTTTGATTTCTTATAAAGTGGCTATGTTCACAAACTTTCGTGGTGGCTTCCTGAATCGAATGCAAAAAACCGCATTTCGATCCAACTTACTGCACCAATTATCGTAGGTTTAGTACTTTATTTCCTGGCCTGTAAGGAGTGTAACAAATGCTAAGAATATTTGGTTAATAATGTAAATTGTGTAACAACTACTAAGTATCTTTGAGGAACGACGTGCAATTTGTAACAACTACTAAGTATCTTTGAGGAACGACGTGCAATTTGTAACAAATACTAAGTATCTTTGAGGAACGACGTGCAATTTGTAACAAATACTAAGTATCTTTGAGGAACGACGTGCAATTTGTAGCAACTACTAAGTGTCTTTGAGGAACGACGTGCAATTTGTAACAAATACTAAGTATCTTTGAGGAACGACGTGCAATTTGTAACAACTACTAAGTAAGTATCTTTGAGGAACGACGTGCAATTTGTAACAACTACTAAGTATCTTTGAGGAACGACGTGCAATTTGTAACAAATACTAAGTATCTTTGAGGAACGACATGCAATTTGTAACAAATACTAAGTAGCTTTGATAAATGAAGTAAAATGTTTAACAAATAATGAGTCTTTTCGAGAATTATGTAAATTACCCAAATGATAAATGTTGCAAAAAGTGTAACAACTATAAAAATCTTTGATCAATGATGTAAAATTTGTAAAAACCATTAAATATCTAACGTAAATGATGTAAAATATGTAACAATTACGAAGTGTCTTTGAGGAACGACGTACTATTTGTACCAAATACTAAGTGAAATTTGTAATAAATACTGAGTCTCTTTGAGTATGATGTAAAATATGCTAAAAAATAACTGACAACTACAAAAATCTTTGATCAATGATGCAACATTTGTAACAACTACGAAGTTTGTCATCTTTCATCATGAGGAATAACGTACAATTTGTAACAACTATAAGTGTCTTTGGTGATTGTTGTTAAGTGTGTTACAACTACTAAATATCTCTGAGGAATAACGGACAATTTGTAACAACTATAAGTGTCTTTGGTGAATGTTATAAAGTGTGTTACAACTACTAAATATCACTGAGGAATGACGGACAATTTGTAACAACTATAAGTGTCTTTGGTGATGGTTGTAAAGTGTGTTACTACTACTAAATATCACTGAGGAATGACGGACAATTTGTAACAACTCTAGGTGTCTTTGGTGATTGTTGTAAAGTGTGTTACAACTCCTAAATATCTCTGAGGAATGACGGACAATTTGTAACAACTATAAGTGTCTTTGGTGAATGTTGTAAAGTGTGTTACAACTACTAAATATCACTGAGGAATGACGCAAAATGTGTAACAACTATAAGTGTCTCTGGTGAATGTTGTAAAGTGTGTAACAACTAGTAAATATCACTGAGGAATGATGTACAATTTCTAACAACTATAAGTGTATTTGGTGAATGTTGTAAAGTATGATACAACTACTAAATATCTCTGAAGAATGACGTACAATTTGTAACAAATATAAGTGTATTTGGTGAATGTTGTAAGGTGTGTAACAACTCCAAAAGTCTTTGATCAATGATGCAACATTTGTAACAACTACGAAGTATCTTTCATCATGAGGAATGACGTACAGTTTGTAACTATAAGTGTCTTTAGTGAATGTTGTAAAGTGTGTTACAACTACTAAATAGCCTACATGGTAGGACATCACATAAAATGAATGCTGTAATTGTTTATATTACTTATTATTTATTTTATAATAACCCCTATAAAAAAATTCACTCAAAGTTAAAATACCGAATTATTGCCTCCAAATGAGACGGATTGGGATGTAACTATAGTGGGACTACCGGGAGTGTTTAACCTTTCATTTGTAAGGAAAATCGCTTAGATAGGTTTCATACTTCCAAAGTTATAGCGGAACAAACATTAAAAAAAACATACGGATCGTATACAGAGCCCCTTTTTTGAGGGCGGGTAATGAAATATAATAATGTAATGTTCCAATAGTAGTCTACTACTAATAGACAATAGACAATATTGCCTCAATATTAGGGGAATTATTGTAAGGGTAGAGTATTTAATTTAAGTCCAAGATAAGTGATGAAAAGTATCATGCAAAATATATTTCAAATC
Source organism: Prosapia bicincta (assembly GCA_036971475.1). Taxonomy (NCBI): domain Eukaryota; kingdom Metazoa; phylum Arthropoda; class Insecta; order Hemiptera; family Cercopidae; genus Prosapia; species Prosapia bicincta. Next base: position 151,525,166 of record JBAIZL010000003.1, on the reverse strand, counting down.
CTCTTCAGTAAACACGGTTTAGAATATAACTGATCGTCATTAGCCTTTATTAGCAAAATATTCTATAACTTTATAAATTATATTTCGGTTCTTTAAAATTTTAATTGCTTGAAAAAAAGTCTAAGACGATATCAATGAATATCATTGACACCATAGTTTGATGATATGAAAGTAGGCCTACAATAATTAACACAAGCGGACTTTATATTGTAGGCCCTACTTGGTATGATACCATATGGGGCCTACTAGACTAAACGGGTTTTGTGATTCCTAATCATCCTAAGCATGAATGTAAATGTGACGGACACAACCTTTAAGGCAGGGGTTCTCAACCTTTTAGGCTCTGCGCCCCCCTTCACACTTTGGTGTGAGGTCACGCCTCCCTTTACGGATTAAGTTAATTTAGACTTATATATGATAAATTTACTTACATTATGTTTGAGTAAAATGACTTTGAACTTAGGCTAGACATATTCTAGTAAGGGTAAGTAATATAAAATCATATATGCTCAAATACAAATTTTATTTTCACAAATCATCGAAAAAATCACAACAAAATATCAATAATGTTACCAGAAAAATGTTCGCTACTTTTGTAGTGCTAGTGTGAGGGCTGGCACTGTTTCTTGTTAACTATTTTTTGTATGTTTGGATGAAATTTTGACAAAGAACACCGCAGGTCACTTTCCACATCTAGTCTGGCTCGGTATTTAGATTTTATATTAGCCAGGGCTGAAAATCCTGTCTCGCATAGATAAGTTGATGAAAATTGTACAAGCAACTTGACTGCATCCATTGCTACTTCTGGGTAAACAGGAAGATATAGTAGCCAGAAATCTTCGAGATCCATGTTTGGGAAATCCAATTTAGCTTTGGAATCACATTGCAAGTGAATTGTTTGTTTTTTAATGTGATCAGGAAGTATATCAATGTTGATTTGAAAGGGGTCTCTTGTTAACTTGAATTCCCAGTTTTCCGAGCCTATATCTGGGAAATAGGCTCCGATTTTGTTACTCAGAGACAACAAATGCTCAGATATTAGGTCCTTCATTTCATTTACTAGGTCCATCGAGGAGGTTGTTTAATTTTGGAAAGGAAGAAAAGTTCGGCTGCGAAATTTGCAGGCGGCGTTGCCAAGAGCCATCTTCTCAGCAAAACTCTTAATTGAATCATAGTTCTTCAAAGTATTTTTCTGACCTTGTAACTTTAGGTTCAGAAGATTTATTGTTTCAAAAAAGTCTGACAAATATGCCAGGTGAAAGATAAATTTGTAATCTGTAAATTTCTTGTACAGTTCTTCACTTGAACTCATCAAAAAGATTTCAACTTCTGATTTCAAGTTGAACAATCTTGCAAGCATATTACGTTTAGACAACCAATGAACTTCGGTTTGAAAGAGAAGTGTTTCTTGATCACTGTTCACTTCTTGACACAACACTCGAAAAAGTCTGGTGTTCAAAGCACTGGATTTGACGTGATTCACTACGCGTTCCAAACGTCCAGGTCGCATTGCATCATTACTCAGAACTACATGACAAATTACGCACTGAGGTAAATGACTACCGTTTTTCTCAATAAATGTAAACCCGTATTTAATATAGTCATCACTGTAGAGTCTTTTCTTTCGTACTGATATATTCATTTTAATAGCAACTAACCACTAAAACACACAATATTTGTCAATGTTATGGCGATAACAATTAACAACACAATTATTATAATAATTACAATAAAGCTACATTCACAGGCGGAGGAGAATGCACAACTGGATTCTGTGTGACAAGTAGCGCTTGTGGTGGACAGGAGTGGGACTGTGGCAGACGCTCATTTACATTTTATTGAGTAAAGAAATAGAGCTTTATAGCTCTATTAAGCTATAAAGAAATTTCAATGATGTGTGTTTGTGTCCAAAATCAAATTCAATTTTTTTTTAAATTTGTTGACGCCTCCCCTGGAATTCTTCCACGCCCCCCTAGGGGAGCGCGCCCCCCAGGTTGAGAACCGCTGCTTTAAGGGATTCTAAAAAAGCTTATGATGCCCTAATCGTAAAAATCTTTAAATTCAGATTGTCGTTGGTGCAATAATAATTTACTATAGGCCTACAGGCTACAAGAGCTGAGTTGTCCTGATTGAGGATAAATGCATAGCCAAAACTGTTAAAGCTAGAAACATTAATTCTTAAAGGCATGTCCGTTCCATGTAGAGATGCATTAACAATGGATTAATCAGTCACTTTAAAGGGTAATTTCAATACTTTTAAGGGATAGATTAAATAATATTAAGCGGTAAATTCAACAATTTTAAGGAATAGTCTAAGTCCAATAATTTTAAGTGGTAAGTTCTAACATTTTTAGGGATAGTCTAAATTTAATCATTTTAAGGTGTACAAGCAATACTTTTAAGGGATACATCCAATAATTTTAAGGGGGAAATCAACAGTTTTAAGGGATATATCCAATAATTTTAAAGGGTATATCAAATAATTTTAAAGTATAAATTAATTAACTTTATGGGAAAAATTCAATACTTTTAAGGGATAGGCCTATATCCAATAATTTTAAAGGTTAAATTAAATAATTTTAAGGGTTACAAGCAATACTTTTAAGGGATACATCCAATAAATTTAAGGGGAAAATCAATAGTTTTAAGAGATATATCCAATAATTTTAAGGGGTATATAAATTAATTTAAAACTTTAAGGAGCAAATTCAATACTTTTTAGGGATATAACGAATAATTTTAAAGAATAAATTAAATAATTTTAAGGGATACATTCAATAATTTCCAGGGGTAAATTCGGTAATTTTAAACCATAAATCCAATCAATCTAGGGGTTAACTCATTAATTTCAAGAGATGAATGTAATAATTTTAAGAGATAAATTGAACACGTTTTAGAGGTATCCCTAAATTCAATAATGTTAGATGTAAATTAAATATTTTGGGGGTAAATTCAATAATTTTATTGGATACATTCAATCACTTTTTAATAATCCAATAGTTTTAAGAGATAAATTCAATCATTTTAAGGTGTAAAGTGAGTAGTTTTAAGGGGTAAATTAAATAATTTTAAAGGGTAAATTAAAAAATTAGGATATAGCGTATAGAGACAGTATTTCTAATCATATGCCGTGTTAGCCGACCCGGCATAAACTATTAAAGTTTTGAATGAATTGCTGTTTGTATTGTACGAGATTATTAAGAACGGTTTTTTCCAAATTCCTGTTGATTGATGTTTTGTGATGTCTCGCTAGCTTATTTTCATGCTGGCTGGTAAGCCATTTCTCTGTAAATGCACAACATACATAAATATTGATAAAGGAAACGTGATAAAATCCAAACGTAAAATTTAATAAAAAAGTGTATATATTTACTGAGTTTATTTATAAATAAAATAATTGATACATTAAAAAAATGAATAAACGACAACATGTCAATGAGATAAAGGAATTTTAAAAAATTCGAAAAAACAAAATAACGAAGATGTCAAGAATGTAAAAATTAAAGATTTTTGAAAATGTGAAAGTATCCAAAACACACACACGGTCTCAGTTGATGCTTGAAAATGGGGACACGAATTAACGTACTTGAGGGTTGACTCTCATATAGTTATATATTATAGTGTAAGTGATATATATTTATATATATATATATATAGACGCTATTGGTATATCCATCTTAAAACATAGACATGCACGAAGATTATATTTTACAAAATTTTAATTTTAAGGAATAAATACACTGATTGTAGCCTATATAAAGATTATGTCCTTATTTATTACCAATCAATACCCAGAAAAAGCGTAAATTTCACTAAAAGTGAAGATTTATAACCAAGAAATACACAGCCTAATTATATCACACACCACCTTTGTGAAATGAAATGGCAGTCGCTTTCTCTAACCTATATTTTTATCAGTTTCCCACATAACTGTGAATTATAGGCAACACCATAATCATGTTTTGATCAAATAATAGGCTACCCTCTATAAAACTGAGAAAATGTTGGTTTGTGTTTATTTCTACAACACTTTATGAATATTCCGTAGTGCACGTGGAATGTGGAAAACATTATCTCAGGTATTTTAGGTAAGTAGTTGTTTTATATTTAGGCTGAGTATTTCATTTAATACTATCTATTTATGTATAGGGCTATGTCTATTTAACACTGACGGATGCAAATACATGTCCGATTAGAATTAACTCAATCACTGCCATATTCGAGCCGTAGTACAGTAGAACTTGGATAACTCCAACGTGTTTAGTTCGTAATTGCCGATAATTCGAAGTTTTGGTTTGGTCCCTTGATCGTTGTATGCTATCAATATAAACAAAGCTATGGATAATTCGAATATCAACGTCCTTAACTCGAAGTTATTATATTGAATATGGGCTCGAATTCTAGGCGCACTAGTGATCCAAGAATTCTCCTCGTTCAGATGGAGATTACGGGATTTGGTGCGTAGGCAGTATCGGGAGAATCAGTTAGCGATCATCGCTGTGCTGAGTAATCAGTTTATTGTTATTGGTAAGAGAGTTTATTTTCTAATTTGTCACCTAGAAGACTAGACATCTGTGTCTTATAAGAGATATCTATAAACTCTCGATACCTACAGCATAAATAAAGACAGATATTGACGTCCAGTCAGAAAGAAGTCTGTCTAAACATACTCAGATCTTCAGCCGTCTTTGTGTCAACTGGAGTGAGAAGCTCAGTATAAATTTGATTCGGGGTCGGTCAGTAGTGTAAATGTTTTTATAATCAACCTATTTTTGTTTACATACGAAATGAACCATAATAGTGGAACACCCATAGTAAAAATTGAAACCGTATCTAATAATATAATAGGCTGTTTAGTGATTTCTAAGTGGTATTATTTTTGTAGTTAAATACAACTAAATTGCCACGAGAAATTAATTCGTACCTGCTAGTTCCCGCGGTTCGCGTATAATTAGACCAGCAATGGGTTACTGTTAATAATTATTAGTTTTATAAATCCACTAAGGCTAAGTTTATTGCTTATTCAAATTATAGTGTTCAACTGAGATCAGTGACACGATACCTGAAAACCGCTGGAACGGTCGTCGTGGGTAAACAAAGCTAGACCATTCCAACCTATTACTACTTATAAATTACCAGGCCACGATACCCAATGTAGGCCTATAAAGAAATCTATTTAATGCTCTAGTCGTGCTTTTTAATAAAAAACAATATATGTAAATATTCAAACTTTATAGAAAACAAACTTTTTTGGTACATAAATATTTTAGTCCCAAGTCATGTCCTAATTTTTAAAATAAATTTCTGTCATTCGTCAATTTTTAAAATAAATTTCTCGAAATAATCCACCGGTCTACATACTATGCAGCGCGGTGCTTCGATGTTTATTTCTGTCTTAAATCTGGGGATGAGCTAGAAGGTACCGCAGCACCCCTTGCCCCCCGGGTATGGGCGCTCATGCTCAGTAAATATAACTAATCTTATAAGTTTAGTTTTCAACTACCATTAATACCATAGAACCAACAGGAATGACATTGAGATTCTAAACATTTTCTGCTGTTCCTAATATTATATTGTTAAACATTTAAAAATCCAATGAACTGAAAATCTTACCACAGTTACGTTTATATCGATAACCATATGTAAAGATTTTACAACATTCACCAAAGACACTTATAGTTATTACAAATTGTATGCCATTCCTCAGAGATATTTAGTCGTTGTAACACATTTTACAACATTCACCAAATACACTTATAGTTGTTACAAATTGTACGTCATTCCTCAGAGATATTTAGTAGTTGTAACACACTTTACAACATTCACCAAAGACCCTTATAGTTATTACAAATTGTGTGTCATTCCTCAGAGATATTTAGAAGTTGTAACACACTTTACAACATTCACCAAATACACTTATAATTATTACAAATTGTATGTCAATCCTCAGAGATATTTAGAAGTTGTAACACACCTTACAACATTCACCAATGACACTTATAGTTATTACAAATTGTATGTCATTCCTCAGAGATATTTAGAAGTTGTAACACACTTTACAACATTCACCAATGACACTTATAGTTATTACAAATTGTATGTCATTCCTCAGAGATATTTAGAAGTTGTAACACACTTTACAACATTCACCAAATACACTTATAGTTATTACAAATTGTATGTCATTCCTCCGAGATATTTAGAAGTTGTAACACACTTTACAACATTCACCAAATACACTTATAGTTATTACAAATTGTATGTCATTCCTCAGAGATATTTAGAAGTTGTAACACACTTTACAACATTCACCAATGACACCTATAGTTATTACAAATTGTATGTCATTCCTCAGAGATATTTAGAAGTTGTAACACACTTTACAACATTCACCAATGACACTTATAGTTATTACAAATTGTATGTCATTCCTCAGAGATATTTAGAAGTTGTAACACACTTTACAACATTCACCAAATACACTTATAGTTGTTACAAATTGTACGTCATTCCTCAGAGATATTTAGTAGTTGTAACACACTTTACAACATTCACCAAAGACCCTTATAGTTATTACAAATTGTATGTCATTCCTCAGAGATATTTAGTAGTTGTAACACACTTTACAACATTCACCAAAGACACTTATAGTTATTACAAGTTGTACGTCATTTCTCAGAGATATTTAGTAGTTGTAACACACTTTACAACATTCACCAAAGACACTTATAGTTATTACAAGTTGTATGTCATTCCTCAGAGATATTTAGTAGTTGTAACACACTTTACAACATTCACCAAAGACACTTATAGTTATTACAAGTTGTACGTCATTTCTCAGAGATATTTAGTAGTTGTAACACACTTTACAACATTCACCAAAGACCCTTATAGTTATTACAAATTGTATGTCATTCCTCAGAGATATTTAGTAGTTGTAACACACTTTACAACATTCACCAAAGACACTTATAGTTATTACAAGTTGTACGTCATTTCTCAGAGATATTTAGTAGTTGTAACACACTTTACAACATTCACCAAAGACACTTATAGTTGTTACAAATTGTATGTCATTCCTCAGAGATATTTAGTAGTTGTAACACACTTTACAACATTCACCAAAGACACTTATAGTTATTACAAGTTGTACGTCATTCCTCAGAGATATTTAGTAGTTGTAACACACTTTACAACATTCACCAAAGACACTTATAGTTATTACAAGTTGTACGTCATTTCTCAGAGATATTTAGTAGTTGTAACACACTTTACAACATTCACCAAAGACACTTATAGTTGTTACAAATTGTATGTCATTCCTCAGTGATATAAAAATAATATAACTTAAGTTAGATAAAATTATGTATTAAACGAATAGATTTTTTTTTATTATAACAACATAACTTATAATAAAAATTACATAATTTGGCAAACCTAATATTGCTAACATAATCAACGGCATGAAAAGAAATTCTATTGTAATGTAGATCGGAATTAGAGATCATACCGGAATGAAGAAATAAAACAATAAAAAAAAAAAACAGAACCGACTTGAAAAAAACCGAATATATAGGCCTAATATTTACTTTAAAAGTAAACAAATAACGAAAACATAATGTATTATAAGCTTATTAGGGAAGATTGAGGTAATGCCGTAAACAAGGTGTGCAATGTCTAGGAAGCGAATAGAGCCACCGTTTAGTGCTGTTGGCTTCCGGTAACAATATGAAACTGTTTAGAGGGACTTGGTCAAACACTTGTTTTTCTTTAATACTTTCTAGTTACTATCGCGTAAAACTTTCGCTTAAAAATTAAAGAGATTGGTAATCATTTGTCTTAAATGTACGGCATTTCCTCGATTTCCACACAAAAGGTTGAAGTCGGCGACGCAACAAAGCATGTTTCAACGCCGACTTCAAAATGCTGTGGATAAATTATATTTTCGTTATTGGAAAATAACTTTTTTTTAACTTTTAGTAAGTAAAAATTATATATTCGGGTTCTTCTTTTAAACCAGTTTTGCTTTTTTAAAAAAATGTTTTATTGTTAATTTAATATTGCTTGTAAATTGCTAATAATAACATATCCTTAATGAACTGCATGGAATAACTTTACTGGTTTATTGGTTTCCACTTTGCAACCACACGTTGGTTTCTTGTGCATCTTTGTTACGTCAACAATGATAAACTAGTCCGGCTATGAAAACTACTGGATTTGTCCAGTTTATTAATTCCTATATTATCAGTCTAACATCTCCTGAGCTGTTGATTTGTTTAAACTAATGAATCTTAGTGATTCTCAGGGTTTGTGATATTCTATAGGCTGCTTAATTTTACTAACATTCGAGTGAAATTTATTTTAAGACTATAATTAAGTATTAAACATGATACTCGTGCGTATTGTTTTAGATCAGAGTTGTCCAACTTTCAAAGGTGGGAGGGCCGAAAATCAACATTTATGCCAAACCGCGGGCCTCATCAATGTGTGGTGCAGGGTCCGAGAAATACATTTACCAAGGGGGGATGGAACTAAAGTTACTGCATGGGGGGAAACGTTTTTAAAATTAGATACAGAATGGTGAATTTTGAGGCAGTTAGATGGCTTCAACTGTCTGATCCAGTGAACCAGTTTTGTATAACTTTAATAAATAACTATTTATTTTGAAGTTTGAAAAACTATTGGGGGGGGGGCTACACAGATTAAGCCGGCGGGCCGCATGGGACCCTGGAGCCACCAGTTGGACAACCCTGTTTAAGATGACAATCGGAGACACTTTTAGTTTTGCATCTAATACTTTAACTATTTGCTTAGTGTATAAGTAAATTGATGAGGAATTCACTGCAACACTGACGAAGATCGCTGAGTACGACCGAAAACTTTATGCGTCAGTAGGCCTAAGTTTGGTTATAAATTTACTCTAATTATAAATTAGGCATGTCGTAAATTTTTAAAGTTCAAAGGAGAATATTGTATTTAGAGTCCTATCAATTGCCTTTCTAGTTTACGACAACTTTTAAATTTATAGAAATATTATTTTTCTAAGTTTAAACCTGACGATGTTCTATCAGTAGTTAAGCTATATTCTGGTGGGGGGGGGGCAAGGTTTTGTCCAGTTTAATTAGGACTATGTTATTAATACTTCGGGATCTGTTATTTGTTTAAAGTAACGTTAAACTTGAAATCTCAGTATTCACAGGATTTGTGATATTATACATGATAGTTATTTTTATAAATATTCAAGAAGTATAGCCTAATATTTAGACTAATATAAAACTATAACAAAATATTAAATAATATACTTGCGAATTTTGTTTTACATGACGATCGGAAAAACATTTACTTCTGCATCAAATACATTAACGACTTGCTTTGTAGGCCGGTACTGTAAACGTTATGTGTCAGTAAGTTTGTTTATAAATTTACTTTAATTATAAATTAGGCAAGTCGTAAATTATTTATATTGAAACGTAAAATTATGTTTAGAGCCCTACAAAAATGTCGTATTTCTGGTTTACGATAACTTTCAAATTTATAAAAATATTATTTTACTTTATGTAAGTTTAAACCTGACATGTCCTATCAGTAGTTATTTTGTGTGGGGTGGCAATATTTAGGCACTTTTTGTTTTAAAAAAAATGTCAGTACTAGCCTATGGTAGTTATAAGATTTGGGAACATTTTGTCTTCGACAATTGTATTATTCCATAGAATTTTGAAGCCTGTTTAAAGACTCTACCCTAATTAGGGCCTACATCATTTAGGGCCCAGTACTTTAAGGGTTGAATGCTATGGTAGGCCTACAGGGTATTTTAGTCACAAAATGTCTTGTAATTTATTAACTCATACATTTGTTGTCTCCCCACTGTTAGTGGGATGCGTGGGAAATTCTTATTAGTAGCTGATCATATGTTATCCATTATTCCATAAACATTTTATATTAAAACAAAAATAACTTTATTTGCACAAAAATTACAACTTTTTTAAAATGAAAACATTGATATGTAGGCTATAGCCTATTATTTTACATCCTGAAAGCCGTGCTTCGGACCCAGAAAAATAAGCGAAGCACTCATATAGTTTACTTGACTAAGGATTGTATTGAAACAAAAATTTTTCTGTTTGTATAAACCTAACATTTGAGATGGTTATCGTAATTAGAAAAGATAAAGGAAACACAATTCATGTGTATTTGACATACAACGCAAAACCTATAGGGGCCTACTCTAGTACGAATTCATATCTTCTAATAATAAACTATGTTTTTGATTAGGTCAGCCAGTAAAACACTGATAGATTTTGTTTACCTGTTGTTTATAACATTCTTAAAATGGTCTATCTGTTACATAAATGAAGGAAATATATAACGATGATGCTGTTATTTGTTTGGATGGCTGGTATTTTGGGGACAGCTGCCCCCTACCCATAAATAATTACAAAGAGGCCTATAAGCTCACTTTACAAGGTACTATATCAATCTTTTATGGGGTGAAAACCTAGCTGTTGTCCCTCAAAATATTTCGTAAATCATGACAATTTGTTTTTATACTTTTTAAACAATGAAAACGAATTATACTATCAATCTTTCAATCTACACTACTAGCAATCTACTACTTCAGTTATAGTTCACTTATTTAAATCATAATTTTAACCAATGATGGATATCTTTGGTAATGATAGTAATCAGCTTCGATTATTTAGCCTAACGAAAATGTTTACTGTTTGTAAATAGCTAACTGTTTACTTTAATCTATTATTGGATTAAATAGTAAACTCTTTAATCTACAGGTATCACTGGGTTGATGCAATATTCAATCACTATTAAAGAGATTAACTCTATCATTTAACAAAACAACCTTAGATCTTATTTTAAAGAAATATAGGCCTATATTTCTCCTGAAGAAATTTTTATAATGTGTCATATTTACGATATAATACAATGATTAAAGGAACATTTACAAATCACAATAAAGAAATTTAAGAGCGTGTCACAAACCTACCTTTACTGCAGTCTTCTTCAGCCGCGGAAGGTTGCTTTAACAGCTCTTGTTTGTTGGCGTCGTGTGTTTCTTGGTTCATGCCGTGAGTGTTGGACACGGCATACCCAGGAGGCATCAGATCCACCACTATCGGCCTGGAGATGTTCGTTTTGATCGGCTGTTGGATCATCGGGCCGCGTTGGGAGTTCTCCGTCGTCAGTAAGGACGTTGGTAAAACACGGAATGGCTGCATTGTATCCCTGACAAACTTCACTCAACAAGAAATAAATTGGCGCACGTTCTACGAACGTTTATCGCGCACAAATTTATATACGAAAAAGAAAAAAATAACAATTACACTTAAAAAAAATAATTTTACAATCTATTGTTATCCACTAACCCGTTCAAACGGACGTTTGTAATATTTACGAATTATAATTATTATAAGGCGACGACTATGAACTATCACACTTTGTAGCCAGTCAAAGACTGTAGAAATATTCTTGGTCTCTTGCCCCACTTAATCTCTCCTTTCCACATAGATAATGTACAAGTAATCGGTTCCTAGGGAGCTCGGCCCTTCGTCGCTGCGGAGGGGGTACCGCAAACGCCGTTCATTGGTTAGTCTTGTTTTCCTATTTTCCTATTGGCGCTCGTAGTTGGGGCATTGATTTTTTTACTTTTCCCCTATTTTTTTCTCTATAAAGGCGGGGTTAAGAAATATCCAAGGGAGACTTTTATCGCCGCTCTCTCCCCGCGACCCTCTCGCCTTCATTTTAACTTTGTCATAGTATTCACTGTCTGTGAGGCTGTTAACAAAACCGATTGTCTTAGAGATACTGTACTTATTGATCCCTTTAATAGTCCAACTTTAATAATTGAGTTAGGATTTAGGAAAAGGTTCGCGCGCATTTTCTTCATAGCGATTACTGAATTCTCAACAAATATAAAAGAAAATTGAGTTATGACCACTTATGTACACTGTGAATGGTTTGAAGAAAATTATTCGGCTATAGGAGTTGCATTGTCACTCATTATAAAACACCTTCTAACTTCCAGCGTTGAAAAAAATCTTAATAAGATGTTTTTAAAACTTTCCAAATTATATTTGTCAACCCACATTAAAAATTATACAGCTAAAAAGTATTTTTCTTACATACACAGAATCGAACTAAAAACTAGCCGATAAGTTATATTGGGACTCAATATTGCGTTATATGCTCAAGTATACTCAAAAATTTTAAGAATAAAAACCAAGAAATCTGTGTTTTTCACCAGTTGAACCATATTACTAAAGTACAACAGACTAATTGAAAATCGATATTTTTACATACAGACTTGTTTAGCCTACACGATATTTTTATATAGGCCTAATTTTATATAATTTTTTAATATAATTTTTATTTTTGTCCATGGAAAGACAACTGAACACACCTAATTGTAGTATGTTTTTTTCAAATTACGAAAATCCAAACGAACCCTCTCGTTTATCTGACAAGACGTTTTACCCGAATGACTTTCATAAAGCATTATTATAGTATAATTTATGTTGTATTGGTTCCTTCTTAAGTTACGTTATTTGGAAGAAATAATTTGTTTAAATGAATTTGGTACAAAAATGTTGCACCTGAACGTTAGGCAATACCGCGTAACACGCTTTAACATTAACAGTGCATTATTGTATCAGGAGATATTCAGGGGACAACATGTGTTACAGTATTTAACTAAAATATATCACACCCTGTTTTCTCTTGTAAAGTTATGCGTAAAACTTTAATTACTTCCGTAAACAAAAATTACGTAATTTTCAACACTATCTAACTCTGAAGGTTGTGAAACGTTTTTTTTTTAATTGTAACTCAAAAGGTTTTGTATAGTTTAACATTCAACTACAGACATTTTGATAAAACTGGAAATTATTCCATAATGTAGACGTAGACTACTTATTTTGTGCCCTGGATTTTAAAATTTGTCATCTTTGATTTTGTATTATAAAAATTAATGATTTTAATAATTACTATTTTGTAGTTACATTTAATAAACCTTTTTATACTATAGATGAAGTTAATAAAACTGTTTCATCAAACAAGTTTTAATTTAAATAAAAAAATGTATATGACTTGTGTGACTTATTTATAGATTTACCTTAAAACTTGTGTAAACACAGAACATGCAAAAATTTACTAATGAAATGAGATTATTTTACTCTAAATTTCCTTTTGTATTAAATTGTTGAACAGAAGGTTATACATTACTGTACTAAATACAAAAAAACCCACCCCCCTTTAAGGCTTTTTTATTTGTATAAGCTATTATTTGTGGCCTAATTATTTAGGACACAATCAGAACTATTCTGCATATAATCTATGCAGTTACGGACACATACGAACGCCTGAAATATAGGCAACTTTATTAACAAACATTGCTGACATCTGCAATATAATGTTTACGTTTGTCAAATTTAACGCCTCTTTAAAAATAAAACTCATACTTTATTAAAAAAAAGTAATATTGTCTATTTATGCCCTTTGTATGCTTTTATCTTTAAATCCGTATCGACCAAAGTCTGTATTTCAAAGGCAATAAAGTTTTAGCGAGATAGCTCTCTTCGCCCTGGGTGAGAGCAGGTATAGACCATGCTTTAAAGATTCTCAATCTGAAAGTCGCCCCCCCCCTTGGGGGACGTAGAAGAATTCAGGGGGAGTTGATAAGAGGCCTGAAACTGCCTGCAGACGAGGGGTATGCGTCCTCAATTAGGTGTACCAACAGGTAGACTGAGGTGACGTGGTACTGAAATACGTCAATGTTTATTGAAGAGTCTATAGTCTTGATAGACCTTTCTTACTGCATTATGGTATCTGTGCTCAAGGATATGTATTTATATAATATTTTGGCGTAAGTTAGGAACTTTTAATAATTTTTAGAAATATAACCTACGATGTACTTTGCCCGAATGGATTCTACCACTGTAGGATTGCAGCTTTATCAGTTGTAGGGTGGGTTAAATAAACTGTATATTATAATACATATATATATATAGGTCTACATATATATATATATATATAAATATATATATATATATATATATAATTAATAATTTTAAAACATTTCAAAAACAAGAATACTTTTAATGCATATATTATTCAGAATAATAGGCTATATGCATTAAAAGTATTCTTGTTTTTGAAATGTTTTTAATTTATTAACTATATTACAAGAAAACATATCACCATATTTAATATAATATATATATAGGCCTATATAGGCCTATATATATATATATATATATATATATATATATATATATATATATATATATATATATATATATAAAATACGTTTTCTTTTTTAATAATTTAAAACAACATAGGTTATTCACATAATACAAGAATATTTATTAATTTATATTCAAAGCTTTTCGTTGGTAAACAGCACCAACATCATCAGGAATGAAAATTACAATAATGTAAGCTAAATCCGATATATATATATATATATATATATATATATATAGGCCTACATATATATATATATATATATATATATATATATATATATATATATATATATATATATATATATATATATATATATATATATAGAATATCAAATGTGTTTTCCTGTTAGAATATTTTTAAGATCAAATAATACACACAAATACAGGAATATTTAATTTATTGAACAATAACTCAAAGCTTTTCGTTGGTTTACATTACCAACATCTTCAGGAGTTACAATAGTAAGAATGATAAAAAAAAAAAAAAAAAAGTTTTCTTTCTTATTTGATCTTAAATATATATATATATATATATATATATATATATATAATTAATAATTTTAAAACATTTCAAAAACAAGAATACTTTTAATGCATATATTATTCAGAATAATAGGCTATATGCATTAAAAGTATTCTTGTTTTTGAAATGTTTTTAATTTATTAACTATATTACAAGAAAACATATCACCATATTTAATATAATATATATATATAGGCCTATATATATAAAATACGTTTTCTTTTTTAATAATTTAAAACAACATAGGTTATTCAAATACAAGAATATTTATGAATTTATATTCAAAGCTTTTCGTTGGTAAACAGCACCAACATCATCAGGAATGAAAATTACAATAATGTAAGCTAAATCCGATATATATATATATATATATATATATATATATAGGCCTACATATATATATATATATATATATATATATATATATATATATATATAATTAATAATTTTAAAACATTTCAAAAACTAGAATACTTTTAATGCATAACTTATAGGCTATTATTCAGAATAATAGGCTATATGCATTAAAAGTATTCTTGTTTTTGAAATGTTTTAAATTTATTAACTATATTACAAGAAAACATATCACCATATTTAATATAATATATATATATATATATAGGCCTCTCTCTCTCTCTCTCTCTCTCTCTATATATATATATATATATATATATATATATATATATATATATATATATATAAAATACGTTTTCTTTTTTAATAATTTAAAACAACATAGGTTATTCAAATACAAGAATATTTATTAATTTATATTCAAAGCTTTTCGTTGGTAAACAGCACCAACATCATCAGGAATGAAAATTACAATAATGTAATCTAAATCCGATATATATATATATATATATATATATATATATATATATATATATATATATATATATAAGATTTGTAGGGTAGGGTATAGGCCTATTACATAAAATTTTTATTAAAACTTAAATACAATTATCTGATGTTTAATTCAACTAACCAGTATCAATTTCATAGTCAGATTCAAATTCTAGACCAAATACTAATGGGACGGTTATCTCTGGTCGCAGAGCCTGAAAGATTGAAGACCCTAGCTTCATGTAAGTAACACTGCCTACGCGATGACATAATTTTTTTTTATTTCCCGTATCAGGAATCGTTACACCTCTTCCTTGGTGCTTATTCAATTTACTCACCCTTATTCTTCTTAGGACTACATCTAGTGTGACGACTAGACACCTCTTTACGGCCCCAGTAGTGAGTGGGTTTACTTCAAGTATTCGACCCTATACACGTCATCCCTTAATCGCTCTATATCCTCTACCAGATGGAATAGATTTGAAAGAACATGTTTGTTACCAAAAATAATATGTTACGCCATGTGAAAGGAAAAGAGAAGACAAAATTGCTCAAAATCGAAGTCAAATCAACCCGCCAGATATAACATTGCTTACTTTTCTTCCAGTAGTGGAATATAATGTTTTAATACCCAGACAATGTTTAGTTATAAAAATATCTTAAAATTGTAGTTCAACAAGGAAGGTTAGAAGGTTGTATTTTGATTATTTTGTATGAAACAGGACCAAGCATACTTTTTGTCCACTGCGTGGTCTTTCCCCATCTTACTATTTACCCTAAATATGAAACAGTAGAGACGAGTAGATTTAAGGGCATGAAAGTTTGTTTCTCTCAAACATTTTCTTCTAACTAATCCTAGTGTATATACCGTGCGTTACTGTTTAAACATTATTTTTACTAAATACTTTAAGAACTATTCTACATAGCCTAATAGCTTAAACTTTACTATACAAAGTTTTAGTCTATCAAAACTTAGCATTATTCTACGTAAAACCTTAAACGTTAGTTTATCAAAGTTTGTGAGAGCATTATTCTACTTAATAGCTTAAACTTTAGTTTACCAAAGTCTTCAGAAACGTTTTAAATTTCAAACAATAATATTTGATGTGTAGGAAATATTTATTTCTTAGATTATTTTTTGGAGAATAATTTCTATCTAATCTTAGCATAAAAATAGTCTAACATGCTATACTATTTAAATATTATTTCTACTATATCATCTAAAAACCATTCTACATAATAGCTTAAACTTTACAAGCCTATATTATAATTTTAGCCCATCAAAGCTTGTGAGAGCATTATTCAGACAAGCTGAATATATCAGGCCTCTGATATAATTTATAATTTATAATTTATATTAGTCTACCATATAAGGTAGACTAATACCTTAAACTTTAGTTTATCAAAGTTTTAGTTTATCAAAACTTGTGACAGCATTATTCTACATAATAGCTTCAACTTTAGATTATCAAAGCTTTTGAGAGCATTATTCTACATAGTAGCTTCAAATTTAGTTTATCAAAGCTTGTGAGATCATTATTCTACATAATAGCGTAACCTTTAGTTTATCAAAGCTTGAGAGATCATTATTCTACGTAATAGCGTAACCTTTAGTTTATCAAAGCTTGTGAGATCATTATTCTACATAAGTTATTAGCATAACCTTTAGTTTATCATAGCTTATGAGATCATTATTCTACGTAATAGCGTAACCTTTAGTTTATCAAAGCTTGTGAGATCATTATTCTACATAAGTTATTAGCATAACCTTTAGTTTATCATAGCTTATGAGATCATTATTCTACATAATAGCGTAACCTTTAGTTTATCAAAGCTTGAGAGATCATTATTCTACATAATAGCGTAACCTTTAGTTTATCAAAGCTTGTGAGATCATTATTCTACATAATAGCGTAACCTTTAGTTTATCAAAGCTTGTGAGATCATTATTCTACATAAGTTAATAGCTTAACCTTTAGTTTATCATAGCTTGTGAGAGCATTATTCTACATAGTAGCTTCAACTTTAGTTTATCAAAGCTTGTGAGATCTTTATTCTACATAATAGCGTAACCTTTAGTTTATCAAAGCTTGTTAGCTCATTATTCTACATAATAGGGTAACCTTTAGTTTATCAAAGCTTATGAGATCATTATTCTACATAATAGCGTAACCTTTAGTTTATCAAAGCTTGCGAGCTCATTATTCTACATAATAGGGCAACCTTTAGTTTATCATAGCTTGTGAGAGCATTATTCTACATAGTAGCTTCAACTTTAGTTTATCAAAGCTTGTGAGATCTTTATTCTACATAATAGCGTAACCTTTAGTTTATCAAAGCTTGTGAGCTCATTATTCTACATAATAGGGTAACCTTTAGTTTATCAAAGCTTATGAGATCATTATTCTACATAATAGCGTAACCTTTAGTTTATCAAAGCTTGCGAGCTCATTATTCTACATAACAGGGTAACCTTTAGTTTATCAAAGCTTATGAGATCATTATTCGACATAATAGCTTAACCTTTAGTTTATCAAAGCTTGAGAGATCATTATTCTACATAATAGCGTAACCTTTAGTTTATCAAAGCTTGCGAGCTCATTATTCTACATAACAGGGTAACCTTTAGTTTATCAAAGCTTATGAGATCATTATTCGACATAATAGGGTAACCTTTAGTTTATTAAAGCTCGTGAGATCATTATTCTGCAAAATAGCGTAACCTTTAGTTTATCAAAGCTTGTGAGATGATTATTCTACATAATAGCGTAACCTTTAGTTTATCAAAGCTTGTGATAGCACTATTCTACTTAATAGCTTAAACTTTAGTTAACCAAAGTTTAGGCCGTCTTCAGAAACGTTTTAAAATGGAAATAATGATGTTTGATGTGTAAGAAATATTTGTTTTTTAGATTTCTTAGATATAATTTTGGAGAAAGATTGGGTCAAGGTTTTCGTTGTAGGAAATTTTGTTCCGGGATCAAATTCAGACATATTTACATGGATAGGTCCTACACAACATACATAGGCCTATAGGCCTACTTGTTGTAAGTAATGTACATATATAAAATGCCACTTCAAGTATATCAGTTAAAATTATATAAATACATAACTAATATTAGGTAAATAATAACAAACACAATTTGACAATAAATAGTTTACTTTTTCAATCGCGTTTTAAAGATCATAAAGACCATTATCATCATGAAAGACCATAAAAACATAGCTTCTAAACTATAACCATACACGACAGTAAATGTTGAAAGAGTTTACTCAAAACCTCCAGATTATTAATACATGAATGTTGTATTAACTAACTAGTGTGTAGGCAGGTTTAGAGTAAATTCTGTTAGCATTTACCATTTGTGAATTGCTCTCACTACCTAAGCTCTAATTTTACTATAGGCCTATAGTATCCCTATCGTTTAGCTATACTCACTGATGATGACTTTGTCATTGAAATACGTGTGGAAAATAAATTATTGATGTTGAGTTAATGTTTATTATTACCTTTACTAAATTAAACTCCATTTTTTGCATAAATATTATAATTTTTCTGTATTTCAAAATATTTACAAAACAGGACGGTTGGAATCAAGTAGGCTTGGAGCAAATAAAAACATTGAGGCTACACCAATCAGCGAGACAATAAATCCAAGATATCAAAAATTAAGATTATTTTTCTTGTACTTATTTTACAGCCACCCTGACCCAGGTGGAAAATCACCTCTCGTACAGTGCACAATTTATTTTCGCTAGAATACAAGAATGCCCAAAGGAGTGATAAGCTACTTGCGCTCACTGCTCTGTTACCATAGCAACGGAGTTTATAACGTATCACCATGGAAACCAAGTGATAAAATCCAGATCCAATGAAGTGTACAAGACTCCAAGCTCCCCCAATCCCGCTTCCTTGCACTGTCCAGTAGACAATGTAAAAACAAAACTAAAACCTTTATTTTCATTATCTTCTGTAAGAAACTCGTAAAATTAATCAATGTTCCCTGACACCACCGTTTCTTTACTGATCAAACAGTGATTTCTAAATAAAACTAACATAAATTTGATTTTGATTATTTTAATAGAATTACATAAATACTATACAATTTGTAGCCTTCAATCAACAAAACCGTTTTACTGAACGAATTAAGCTGGCAAAGAAAGGGGAAAGAGATTTATCTTTGATTTTATTAGTTCTATAATGGAAAGACAAAATTACTCATTGTCAGTCCATAATATTGTTTCCTCCATTTTCATTATTTAATTAAAAAACTTACAAAGGGGATAAACTGTGGTAAATCATACAACAATTTACCTACTGAAGACCATTTACTGAAAGTTACTTCAAGTTTTATGGAGCTTCTACAATTATGCTCCATTCAACTGAAGCTTAACACATTATGACTGAATACATAGTTTGATGGGGACGAGTTAGAAAGGGCAATTCCATAGGACAAGCATTATCATATTAGGTAGGCATTATGGAGTTATGTAGGAATCAGATCAGTACAGAATAGTAAATATTAATTGTCTACCAATTTCCATTGATCTTCTAAGATTTAAAAAAAATCATATTGAATTAAAATTATATTATTTAAAATAAAATAATAGATTGGGAAATGTCAAAAGCGAAAATAAAAAAGGATTAAAAAAATATCGGAAAGTGTGCGATCTCGCGTTAATACCTTAGATTTGCCGCCATTTGAGCAGTTCAATTATCTTACAATCTCTTTTAATGGCAGGTGCTGATAGGAGGGTTTCTTGAGAGGGAGGTTTGTTTTGACTGAAAGGTGTTTTGGACATAGGGTTTTCTGTGGTTGAAGGATGTTACAGCTGAAGAATGTCTAGTTATTGGAAAGATTTTCATGACTAGAAGATTTCTCGTGAGTGAAGGTATTTTGTCTCTGGAGGGTTTCTCGTGAGTAGAGGAATTTTGTGATAGGAGGGTTTTTAGTAAGTGTAGGTATTTGGTGACTGAAGGGTATCTCGTGAGTAGAGGGATTTTGTGACTGGAGGGTTTCTCGTGAATGGAGGAATTTTGTGACAGAAGGGTTCCTTGTGAGAAATGATTTAATTTGACGGGAAGCTATTTTTGACGGAGGGTTTTTGGAACTGGAGGATTTCTTGTAACTGGAAAATTGCTTGTGAATGGAAGTTTGCATAAGACTGGAAGGATTGTTAAATTGGCTGGAGGGTTCTTGTAACTGTAGGGTAGCTTGTGAATGGACGGTTTTATGTGACTGTGACGAATATTCAACTGACTGGAGGGTTTCTTGCAACTGAGGGTTGCTTGTGAATAAAAGGTTTCATGTAACTGGGAGGATTATTCAACTGACTGGAGGGTTTCTCATAACTGAGGGTTACTTGTGAATAGAAGAAGATTTCATGTGACTGG
This sequence comes from Prosapia bicincta, assembly GCA_036971475.1. Classification (NCBI taxonomy): domain Eukaryota; kingdom Metazoa; phylum Arthropoda; class Insecta; order Hemiptera; family Cercopidae; genus Prosapia; species Prosapia bicincta. Next base: position 151,504,147 of record JBAIZL010000003.1, on the reverse strand, counting down.
AGGTTTATTTGTAACTGGGGGTTGCTTGTGAACAGAAGCATTCACGTAACTCGGAGGATTATTCAAATGACTGCTGGGTTTCTTGTAACTGGAGGGTCGCTTGTGAATGGAAGGTTTCATGTCACTGGAAGAAATATTAAATTTACTGGAGGGTTTCTTGTAACAGAGGGTTGCTTGTGAATAGAAGAAGGTTTCATGTGACTGGAGGATTTTTTGTAACTGGGGGTTGCTTGTGAACAGAAGGATTCATGTAACTCGGAGGATTATTCAAATGACTGGTGGGTTTCTTGTAACTGGAGGGTCGCTTGTGAATGGAAGGTTTCATGTCACTGGAAGAAATATTAAATTTACTGGAGTGTTTCTTGTAACAGAGGGTTTTTTTTTTTTTTTAAACTTGGGAGCGGGTTTGAATTGCCCGAAGCACTGCTACCTTAAGGTATATTGTACTTACCTCCCTGATCTAGTCAAATAGCCCCTTCCCTCTTACCAGGTTTAGGAGTTTCCTGACTAGAGTTTTACCTTCAGCATCCACCAAAGCCGTTCCATCACCAAAGAGGTTGAAGCGCCTCTCAGCAAGTACTTCACATCTGTAAATAATGTGTGTGGCAGTCTCCAGTTCCTGCCTGCATAATCTGCACACTGGTTCATCTTTGTAGATACCCATTTTATGCAAATGTTTCCTTAGTCCACAGTGTCCCGTGAGTAGACCTGTGGCTATCCTCAATTCCTGCCTAGACAGATAGATGAGACACTTCTGCAGCCCCAAGGAAGGTTTCCTAAGGGTTAGCTTACTGTGTCTCATCCCTTCGGCCCTGATCCAGTGCTCACAGTGTCTTTCAGCCATCCACCTTCGCACTGCCATCTTGACCATGGATTTGGAAATACCTACCGCTGGCTCCGGTCCAATCAGGGGAGTCGAAGACCCCTCCCTGGCCAGTGCATCTGCGGCTTCATTTCCAAGTATTCCCCTATGCCCTGGCACCCAACCTATCATGATTTGATTGTGCCTTGCCAGAGCTTGTAGGTTAATTAGGCACTCCCTGACTATGGCCGAGGTGACCACGTGTCCGTTTAGTGCCTTAATTGCTGCCTGACTGTCGGAGAAAATAGCAATCCAGGTCCCGTGTGTTTCCCTTCTCGCTATCTCTCCCAGACAGGCATTTATAGCATATACTTCGGCCTGATAGACAGAGGTATGCCTCCCCAAGGAAAAAACTAGTTCTACACTTGGGTTTTTACAATACACCCCCGCTCCAGTGCCGAAGTCCATCCTGGAGCCATCTGTGTACCAGATCTGAGCTCCCGATGTTAGTGTCCCTGACCATTCCATCATAGTTTGGTGGACCTGGTCAGGTGCAAACATTCGCGTAATGTGGTCGCTGCCCATTTCCAAGACGGGTTCTTTGACCACGCACTCGATACTCATATGTCCCGAGACATCTGGGAGGTTAGCCCAGTTGCTCGAGTTGCGCAATCTCCATGCCGCCAGCCTCGCCTCTCCCCTAAGGACAAGCTCAAGGGGAGGGAGGTTAAGCATTACTTCCATTGCTGCACCTGGTGTAGTTGACATCGCTCCCAGTGTACACAGACAGGCCAATCTCTGGATAGAGCTCAGTTTAGCTCTTGTCTGTGCCTGGTTGGCCTTTGTCCACCACACCAGAGCTCCATAGGTAATCATAGGTCTTATCACCCTCAGATACATCCAGTGCATCATTGATGGCTTCAGTCCCCATTTCTTACCCACCATTCTTCTCACAGTCATCAGTGCCCTTTTGGCCTTGTTAACTGTCCTCTCAAGATGTGGGTTCCAGGTGAGTTTCCTGTCCAGAGTAACTCCCAGGTACTTCACCCCCCCCACAAACTCAAGGTATTCCAAACAAGCGGGGCATCCTGGTCGTCAGATCTTTTCGCTGTCTGGTGAAGTTAATGAGAGCAGTCTTTTTTGGATCTACCCTGAGGTTCTCCTTTTTACACCACTCTTCAATCAGTCGTAGAGGATTTCTGATTACCTCAAGGACTGTATCAGGGAATCTGCCCAGGATCAAAACAACTATGTCGTCCGCATATCCTAGACAGAAGTACCCCTGTTCATTCAGGAGTTCAATAAGGTTGTCAACCACTAGGCACCACAACAGAGGAGAGAGAACCCCCCCTGTGCACAGCCCAGACTTGTCTCCGCCCTTCTGACCTCCCCTGCCACCTCTACAGAAATGCTTCTGTTTGTTAACATGGAACTTATATCCAACCACAAGTGGTTGCATCCACTCCATGACGTCTTGCACCACTTACCATCGTCTCCACTGAGGGGTTATTGAACGCCCCTTCAATGTCGAGGAAGGCACCTATGGCACAACCTTTCTTGGCGATCATTTGCTCAATCCTACCAACCACTTGATGGAGAGCTCCCTCGCAGGGTTTCCCCGGTTGATAAGCATACTGGTTCCAATGCAGTGGTTTTATGGCCAAAGCACCCCCCCTAATATGCCTATCAACCAGTTTTTCAAGTCCCTTAAGAACAAAGGACATGAGTGTAATAGGTCTGTATCCTTTCCCTTCCGATTGGTTACCGGTGGGCTTAGGTATAAAGACCACCTTACTAGCTTTCCAGGCTGCCGGCACATGCCCTAAAGCAATGCTTAGCCTGTATAATTTAGTAAGTACCAGTACCAGCAAATCCATTCCCTGCTGCAGCAGCACAGGATAGATCCAATCTGGACCTGGAGATTTGTAGGGTTTAAATGTGCCAATAGCCCATCTTACCCTTTGTGGAGTTACTATCCTCCTTGCCACTTCCCAGTCCTCCCTCTTACCACGTCTTGTGGAGAGTTTGGCAACTGGTTCAGTGTCTGCTCCCCCAAGTTTCCTCAGGGTACTGGAAGGGAAATGTGTTCTGATTAATTCTTCCACAGTTTCCCCTGCAGTTTTTGTTATATTTCCCAGTGGGGTTCTTAGCATCCCCACCGGGTTAACTGGGTCCTTAGAAAGCACTTTATGCAGTCGTGCCCCTTCCCGAGTTTTGTCAATCTCTTGACAAAACTCCTTCCAGGACTTCCTGCGTGCTTCTCTAATTGCCCTGTTGTATTCGGTTAGTGTTTTCCTATACTGGTCCCACCCCCGTTCTTTTTTGCTCTATTAAAGAGTCTCCTGGTGGTCTTCCGAAGTTTGGCTAGCTTCTTGCTCCACCATGACGGATCCCCTACTTTTCTCCCCTCACTAAGAGGGCAGTTATCAGTAAAGGATTCTACTATAGCCTCGCCAACCAATGCGGCAGAGTCTTCTAGCTCTCTCCTCCCACCATACTCCAATCCAGCCTCCTCAATCCGAACTCCCAGGTCCCTCCTGTAGGAGTCCCAGTCTGTTCTTCTTGGATCCCTGGTTGGCCGAAGCATGGCTGGATTTAGAGAGATATCATACCTAATATGTCTGTGGTCAGAAGAAGATGGTTCATCCGACACCTGCCAGTTTAGTACATACCTAGCCGTCTGGTTCGATGCCACCGTAATGTCCAGGACCTCCTGTCTGGCCCTAATGACAAACGTCGGCTCTTCTCCCTGATTTAAGACTAGTAAATTTTTAGAGCTAAGATAAGCTAAGAGTTCCTCACCTCTAGTGTTGGTACCTGTACTTCCCCACGAAGTGTGATGGGAGTTAGCATCCATCCCCACCAGCAGCTCCTCATCTACAGCCCCGCAGTGCTCGACCAGCCTCCTCAGCTCTTGTGTTGGTAGAGCCCCCGCGTAGTCAAAGGGGAGATATGCCGTGGCAAGGTTCAGCCTCTTCATCCTCCCCTCCGCCCGCAGCTCCACCGTCACTGCTATTAAATCCCTGCAGCAGAAGTCCGTTAGTACAAAAGCACTCAACCCCCTCCTAACCAGGATACACGTCCTGGGAACACCGGAGTCCTTATCGTACAACAACTTACCTCCAGATGTCGCCAGCCCGCATATTCGTCCTCCAGAAATCCATGGCTCCTGGATGAGAACCAAGTCCACCTCTCCCCTGTCCAGCATCCTACACACGACAGCACTCACCGCCCTGCTATGCTGTAGGTTCACTTGGAGGATCTTGATCATTGTTCTGCTTAATTTGCAGTCGCCTGGGTCCGCAGAGCAGCCCCAGGACTAGACAGCGTTCTCAACTCTACAGCCACTTTACCGGTTTCTGCAGTCGGCAGCTTGACAGCCGCCCCCGCACCCCCAGTGATGGTTGCCGTTGACACATCTGCTACAGACTCACGGTTTGCCGTCTCATTGGCTCCCACTGTCTGTGCAGTCTCGAAATCAATTCTTTTACTTACTTGGTCCATTAAAGTCCCACGAGTATGGGGGAAATAACGATCGACCAGAGCAGAGCCCCCACTGCCCTGGCAAGACAACATACAATGAGGTTTTGTCTGGTTCCTCAAGGGGATCGTGTGCAACTGCATTTTATACCCTGCAGCCATTCATCCTTCGGCACGATGCCTTCCACCTTGGATTGGGTATTCAGTCACTGACCTTGAAGCACACCCCAAGTTCAGGACATTATTAACTGTTGCTCATGAAGCGAACAGCCTGCTTTACTCTCTTTTTTACAACTGTGTCGTTAGGGTAGTTTCCCGCCCATACTTCACTGTCGCATTGCCCTTGGTTCACCCGGGAGGTGAGAGTAGCATTGTGAGGACTTAATTCCCAACTACCCCAGTCTCCCCAGTCAGAGCAGTTATTTCTACCGCCCCCAACCGGTAGACTGACAAGGAGGGATAATTCCTCACCTTTGAACCATAGCCTTGGTCCAGGCCTGCATATTCAGAAACCTTCCGGAATCCTTATTCACAGGTAACCTACATTTCTGTAGGCCGTCCCACTATCCGCCACCTGTGGACCCGCCCGGTTGCTCAGGCCAGCTTGCCGGGAACAGAGGGTTGCTTGTGAATAGAAGAAGGTTTCATGTGACTGGAAGGATTATTCAATTGTTTGGAGGATTACTTGTGAATGGAAAGTTTCATGTGAGAGTGAAGATTACTCAACTGATTGGAGGGTTTCTCATAACTGAGGGTTACTTGTGAATAGAAGAAGGTTTCATGTGACTGGAAGTTTTTTTGTAACTGGGGGTTGCTTGTGAACAGAGGGATTCATGTAACTCGGAGGATTATTCAAATGACTGGTGGGTTTCTTGTAACTGGAGGGTCGCTTGTGAATGAAAGGTTTCATGTCACTGGAAGAAATATTAAATTTACTGGAGGGTTTCTTGTAACAGAGGGTTGCTTGTGAATAGGTTTCATGAGACTGGAAGGATTATTCATTGACTGGAGTATAACTTGTGAATGAAAGGTTTTATTTTATGTGACAGTGAAGATTACTCAACTGAATGTAGGATTTCTCGTAACTTTGGGTCGCTTGTGAATAGAAAGTTCCATGTCACTGGGGGGATTATTCAATTGACTGAGGGGTTTCTTGTAACCGGAGGGTTGTTTGTGAATAGGAGGTTTCATGTCACTGGAAGGAATATTAAATTGACTGGAGGATTTTTGTAACTGAGGGTTGCTTGTGAATAGGTTTCATGTGACTGGAAGGATTATTCAATTGACTGGAGGATTACTTGTGAATGAAAGGTTTCATGTGACAGTGAAGATTACTCAACTGAATGGAGGATTTCTCGGAACTGTGCGTCGCTAGTGAATAGAAAGTTCCACGTGACTGAGAGAATTATTCAATTGACCGGAGGGTTACTTGTGAATTGAAGATTTCATGTGACTGGAAGGATTGTTCCATTGACGGAAGGGTGTCTGGTAAGTGGAGGATTTTTGCGACTTCAAAGTTTACGCAGAATATTGGCGGAATTTTTGTCACCTGCCCCAGGAACTGGTTTTATTAGATCCCACACGATTTTTATTACTTTAACTAAACAACTCTCAAAATAGAAAACTAGACCCTAGAGCGAGATGGAGCAGTCGCTATTATTCTTCTCTTTAGGGAAACACTAGGAACATTATCAATTTCCTTTCCGGCTGCAATTCATTTCGTCAAAAAATATTTGCCGTATTGCCTTGTGCGCTCTCTCTGTCCAAGTCTACATCGAGAAGAAATAAGTTTTGAAAAGTCGGAAGAAAATCAAAGATTCAAGTAGGTCTACCTACTGACGTCTATAATGACTGCTAACGTGGCATCCGTGTCTAAAGGAAAACTGGACATTTGGTATTAAAAGAACTGGGGAACGATTGTATTTTGTAGCAACACCATTGAATTTCTTCTTAGCCTGGACCAAACTGCTGGCCACGTAACTTTTGACAGTGAGTTTCATCCACCAAAGAGATGGAAATGTCAAGGAAAGTATACCAGGAATGGTACGAGTAGCAAACCTCGACTGATTAAAGATACTTGGTCTGACCATTTGTCCAAGAAGTCATGGACTCACAGATCTGGAGATTTCCACGTCTAAAAGTATGAACCAATCAACGTAGCAACACTTTTATGTTGAAGAACATGGACGAGTAGGTGTTGAATAAAAATTCCGGTGGAAGAAGGTAACATACAAAGAATTACGCTGCTTAAGGCTGAATCTGTTTGTAAATATTAAAAAAAGCCGTTATTGAATGATTGAGTCATGAGAAAGGAAGAGCTTTTCATCTAGTTCCAAAATACTGCAGCACAGGGACCCTGACTGTAGAGAGTATTGGGGACGAAGTGTGATTACGAGATTTGAGGAGTTAGAGAATCAGAAGATGGCGGTCAATTGTAGGGGTTGAGAAGTAGGGGGAATTCTCTAAGGAGACCTTTACCGCCTTCCTACTCAATGTCCACCCTAGGGATTCAGTTGATGGCACATTGTATTTCAAGAAGAAAATGGAATTCTAAATACAGACTACTAATTTGTTAATAGAGTTAAGTAGGGAATGTGGGGGGGGGGGAGTTTGTGGACTGATGGAAATAGGAAAAAGAGGAGGATATGAATGTCCGATAAAAATTGTTTATAATACTATTCTACAATTAAGGTTTGAACCATTTAATTAATGTCAGGTTTTAAATAAAACGGCAGTAAGTGGTAATATAGCTTGAGATTATAGAGTGAAAATGAAGACAGATGGCACCGTCTTTTTATATAAAATGAAAAGCAAAATTATAACTTCGGAAGACGAATTAAGGATGTATTAAGGGTATAATTTTCTTATATAGGCTACCCAGTGTCATGAATCATTATATTTTTTCATGTGATCAATATCACTCTATCGACTCTTCCTTTGTCTTTCTTCTTACAAGGGGATGTAACGAATTGACTCATTTAGGGCCTTCTTTAGATACGCGTCCATGTACACGTAACTGCATGATCCCCTTATATTCTTTACCAGAGGGTTTTATGTCCCTACCTTATCATATTTGTGTTGACAATCTTTTTACACCTTTCGTGATCTATAAGAGTCATACTGAATAAGCGGTTTAAAAATACAAATCCGTTGTATCTGGAACATTGTTGAATGTGTTGGTTGACTGCAGATGTCCAGTAAATCTTCCAGATTGTGGCAGGATGGTAGGAGGAAAACTAATGTATGTTGTAAACGATCTAGGAGATTGTTGAACGCGTTGGTTGAATAGAGATGCAGATTAGATCTTTCATATTGTGGCAGGATAGTAGGAGAAGAACTAACTAAACTATGATTTGTTGTGTCTGGGAAAATGTTGAATAAGTTGATTGGCTGGGGAAAGCGTACAAATCTACCAGATTGTGGCAGGATAGTAGGAAGAGAACTAATGTATGCTGTACACGATCTCGGAGATTGTTAAACGCGTTGGTTGAATAGAGATACCCTAGATCTTTCATCTTGTGGCAGGATAGGAGAAGAAGAACTAAAGTGTGCTGTGTTATGTCTGGGGCATTTTAGAATGAGTTGGTAGAATGGAGATGCCCACTAAAACTTTCACATTATGTCATGATGGTAGGAGGAGAACTAAAGTATACTATGTTGTGTCTGAGACATTGTTGAATAAGTTGGTTGGCTGGAGATGCCCATACAATATTCTAGATTGTGGCAGGATGATAGGAGGAGAGCCGAAGTATGCTGTGTTGTGTCTGGGACATTGTTGAATAAGTTGGTTGGCTGGAGATGCCAATAAAATATTCCAGATTGAGGCAGGATGATAAGAGGAGAACTAAAGTATGCTGTGTTGTGTCTGGGACACTATTGAACGAGATGGTAGGCTGGAGATGCCCACTAAACCTTTCCCATTGTGGCAGGATGGTAGGAGGAGAACTAAAGTACGCTATGTTGTGTCAGGGACATTGTTGAATAAGTTGGTTGGCTGGAGATGCCAATAAAATATTCCAGATTGTGGCAGGATGATAAGAGGAGTACTAAAGTATGCTGTGTTGTGTCTGGGACACTATTGAACGAGATGGTAGGCTGGAGATGCCCACTAAACCTTTCCCATTGTGGCAGGATGGTAGGAGGAGAACTAAAGTATGCTGTTTTGTGTCTGGGATATTTGAATAAGTTGATTGGCTGCAGAGGCTCATAAAATATTCCAGATTGTGGCAGGATGATAGAGGGAGAACTAAACTCTGATGTGTTGTGTCTGCGACATTGTTGAATGTGTTTGTAGAATTGAGATACCCATAAAATTTTCCAGATTGTGGCAGGATGGTAGAAAGAGAACTATAGTTTGCTGTTTTGTATCTGGGGCGTTCTTTAATAAGGTGGTTAGCTGGAGATCCCCATAAAATATTCCAGATTGTGACAGGATGGTAGGAGGAGAACTAATGTATGCTGTGTTGTGTCTGGGACATTGTTGAATAAGTTGGTTGGCTGGAGATGCCAATAAAATATTCCAGATTGTGGCAGGATGATAAGAGGAGAACTAAAGTATGCTGTGTTGTGTCTGGGACACTATTGAACGAGAGGGTAGGCTGGAGATGCCCACTAAACCTTTCCCATTGTGGCAGGATGGTAGGAGGAGAACTAAAGTATGCTGTGTTGTGTCTGGGATATTTGAATAAGTTGATTGGCTAGAGAGGCTCATAAAATATTCCAGATTGTGGCAGGATGATAGAGGGAGAACTAAAGTCTGATGTGTTGTGTCTGCGACATTGTTGAATGTGTTTGTAGAATTGAGATACCCATAAAATTTTCCAGATTGTGGCAGGATGGTAGAAAGAGAACTATAGTTTGCTGTTTTGTATCTGGGTCATTGTTGAATGTTTTGGTAGACTGGAGATGCCCATAAAATATTCCAGACTGTGACAGGATATTAGGAGGAGAACTAAAATATGCTATGTTGTGTCTGGGACATTGTTGAATGTTTTGGTAGACTGGAGATGCGCATAAAATATTCCAGACTGTGACAGGATGGTAGGAGGAGAACTAAAATATGCTGTGTTGTGTCTGGGTCATTGTTGAATACGTTGGTTGGCTGGAGATGCCTATAGAATATTCCAGATTTTGGCAGGATTGTATGAGGAGAACTAAAATATGCTGTGTTATGTCTGGGACATTGTTGAATACATTGGTGTGCTAGAGAGGCCCATAAAATATTCCAGATTGTGGCAGGATGATAGGATGATAGGTGGAGATCCTCCTATCAGGAGATTCCACGATGTCCATTAAACGCGAATATTGAATATTGTGTTGGAATAATTATTGCATTTATTATTTGTTAAAGCTATAGCCCTTACGTAACTCAAACAGAACTTTTAAAATATCTTTGGCTGTGTAGATAGAAAAAATCTCAAAATTGCTTGACTTTTCAACATTTAGGCTTTGCTGGGCGTTGATTGAAAATCTGTCACGTAGTTGCCTTTATGTGTATGGATAGCCCGAGTGGACACTACGGAATTGCACCCGACAACCTATTATCCTTCCCTCCCAACCAATGCTTCCCTTACACTTCCCCTTTTCGGATTAAGTCTTACTGTTGTCGATTTATTCAATAATGTACTACACGCGTTCTTTTAGGACAGAATTAAAATAAAGAGTATTGTCTTCTGATTGTTAGGGATGTGGGAGAGACAAGAGAATGTATAGGTAGATTAATGTTAGAGCTATAGAGCTATTCAACTTCGAAACAAGTAATTCAATAAAAACGAATTC